>BDRX01000001.1:354679-680685 GCA_003203535.1 Raphidocelis subcapitata
GGGCGGCATGGGGCTGCGGCAGGCCGCGACGGCGGCGTGGGGGCTGTCGGCGCTGGCCGGTCCCGAGCTGCGTGCTGCGGCAGCCGCCGGCGCCGGCGGGGCCGCCGCGGCGGCCCCCATGGCCCCCGCCGGAGTGGAAGTCGAACAGGCGGGCAAGGTGGCGGCCGCGCTGTCGCTGCTGCTGTCTCGCGCCGCCGCGCTCGGGCTGCGGGGCGCGGCCGTGCAGGAGGTCTGCATGCTGGCGGTCGCCGCCGCGCGCTCGGCCTGCGGGCCCCCGCCCCCCGACGCCGGCGCGGCGGCGGCGCGGGCGCGGTGGCGGCGGCGGCTGGTGGAGGCGGTCGCAGACTGGGCAGAGGCCGCGCCGGCTGCTGAGCTGCCAGCCGACGGCGTGGCCGCGCTGCTGTGGGGCCTTCAGCGCGCGGGGCTGCTCGGGGCCGACGGCGGCGGCGACGGCGGCGGTGGGGACGGACCGTTGGGCGGCGGTGGCGCGCCCGCAGCCGCTGCGCTGACGGCCGCGCTGCTGTCCCGCGCTGGGGCGCTCGCAGAGGCGGGCGCGTTCCCGCCGCAGCAGCTGCCGCGCATCGTGGCCGCGCTCGGCGCAGTGGCCGCGGCGCCGGAGCCGGCGCGCCCGGGGGAGCAGTGGCAGCCCCCCGACGCAGCCGACGCCGGCGGGGCGGCGTCCGAGGCGCGCGCCGCGCTGCGGCGGCTCGCGCTGCCGGCGGCGGCCGTCGCGGGGCGCTACCGCATGCGCGCGCTGGCGGATGTGGCCTGCGGCTACGCCGCGGCGGGGCTGCACCCAGAGGAGCTTTTCGATGCGATCTCAGAGGCGCGGGCCGGGGTTCCCTTTTGGGGGAGGGGTCGTTTGCAGGGGGACAAGGGTGATGTGGGGGCCATGTGCTTTCGGGGCGTAGGGGGCGTTGTTTGGGGGAACCCCAGACCTCCCAGTGTACCTGGCGGCCTCTGCCGCCTCTCGGCCTTTAGCCCTCGGCCAACCCAACGCAAACCAATCGAAACGGCCGCCGCCGCAGGCAGCGCAGCGCCCGCGCGCGCTCGACCCCGCGGGTCCCTGGGAGTGCGCCCGCCTGCTCTGGGCCTTTGCCGCCGCGGGCCACACCGACGAGCAGCTCTTCGCCGCGCTGCTGGACGCGCTGGCGCCCTACCTGGCCGCAGCGCCTCGCCCCGGCGTGCTCGCGCGCGTGGCGTGGGCGTGCGCCGCCTCGGGCTACGACGACGACGATCTCTTTGCCTCGGCAGCATCCGAGGCGGCGAGCGCGCGGTTCCTGGCCGCGTGCCAGCCCCGCGACGCCGCCGCGCTCGCGTGGGCGCTGCCGGCGGCGGCGGCGTCCGGCGGCGGCGGCGGCGGCGGCGCGGCGGCGCGGCGCGGCGCGGTGGCGGCGCTGGCGAGGAGGGGGGCGGGCATGCTGCGGGGGGGCAGCCTGACGGCGCCGCAGCTGGCAAACCTTTGCTGGGGCGCCGCGGCGGCGGGCGCGTACGAGCCGGGCCTTTTTGAGGCCGTGGCTGACTGGGCGGCTGCGGGAGCAGGCGGCGCGGGGGCGGCTGCGGCGGACGCGGCAGCCGCGGGGGCGGTGCCGCGCGGTCGGCTGGCGGCGCTGCGCGCCGCTGCCCCCCGTGACGCGGCGGCGCTCGCGTGGTCGATTGCCGAGAGCCGCCACGTCGGCGGCGGCGCGCCCGCGGCCGCGCTGCTCGCGCTCGCTGCGCGCTGCGCCGCCGGCGCCGACGCCGGCGCCGCCGCGGGCGGCGGCGAGGGCACATCGGCGGAGGACGCGTGCCGCGCCGCGTGGGCGCTGGCCTGGTCGGGGCTGCTGCTGTGGGGAGCCCAGCCCGAGCGGCGCCGCGCGCTCGCGCTGATCCGGCGGCTTGCGGCAGCTGCGGAAGCAGATCTAGATTCCCTGGAGCCCGGAGATCTCGCCTCGCTGTCGTGGGCCCTCGCCGTCGCGGGCGCTGCCGCCGCCGCCGACGCCGACGGCGGCGAAGCAGCCGCAGGCGGCGGCGAGGCCGAGGCGCTGTCGCGCGTCCACGCCTGCGCCGCGGGCTGGGCGCCCAGCGTGTTTGGCGCGGGGGAGGCACGCCTGCTGTACGCCTCTCACGAATGGCTGGCGGGGCGGCGGGCGGCTGCTGTTGCTGCGGGGGCGGCGGCGGGGCCGCGGGCCGCCGGCGGGGCAGCGCCGGCGGCGGACGCGCTGCCGCAAAAGGTCCTGGCGGCAGGTGCGTGCTGGTCTCAGGGTCAAGGCTTGGCGGTCGCTTGAACGTCTTGGGGGTGGGGAAGTTCAGAATGCACAAGGCCTTTCATCAACGCACACGCGCACACAAATCTCAGTTCGTGCGTCCGCACACCCTCCGCAGGCAAGCGCGCCACGCTCCGCCAGGCCGCGGCCGCGCGCGCCGGCGCCGGCTGCCGGGACGCGCTCGCGGCTCTTCGATCCCCCGGCGGGGCGGCGGGGGCTGCCGCGCGGCAGGCCCTGCCGGACTCCGTTGCGGCGTCGGCGCGCAGCGCGGCGCAGCTGGCGGGGCTGTCGTTGGAGCAGCTGCTTCCGCAGATCGTGGTTGACTTTGGCGGCGGCGGCGGCGGCGGCGGCAGCGGTTTGGGGGATGGCGAACCGAGCAGCAGCGGCGGCAGCAGCGACAGCAGCGGCGACAGCGCCCTTGCGAGCGGGGGCGAGGGCGGCGCGCGCGCTGGCGCGGCGGAGCGGGTGTTGATCGTGTTGGCGGCCGACGGCGAGGAGGGCCGGCCCGCGCCCCCGGTGCCGTGCGGCTGGGCCGCGGGGGCGGCGCTGCTGCTGACCGACCGGCGCGGCCGGCGGCGCGGGGTGGTGCTCCTGCCGTCGGAGCTGGAGGCTGCGCGCGCAGGCAGCGAGGGGCTGGGCGCGTGGCTGCGGGCGCGGATTGGGATCTAGCTGCCGTGCGCGCCGCGGCGCGGCCGCTGGGTGCGGCGCGGGCTCTGCAGCTTTTCTGTGTTGAGTCCTGATCTGTGGAGTTGATGATGCATCTCTGCGCACGTTCTGAGTTGGCCGTTGCAACCTGCGTAACCCCCCTTGAAAGGACGTGCTGCTGGCGGGGCACGGGGGATATGGGTAGACTGACCCGCGTCGGCCAGTGTCGGTCTGCACCTGACGCGCAGCGCTCAGCAGTCAGCACTGAGCAGCGGCGGGGGGGAGCTCGGCGCCCCTTCCTGAACTGGAGAACGTATCGATCGCGGTTCATAGTTGTCAAACTTGTGAGCGCCCGGCTCTGGGGTTCCTTTCCGGCGGCTTCAAACCGCTTCCCGGCTGCCGGAGCCGCCGCGAAGTCCCCAGTCGCCAAAACGCTGGATCCTGGATTGGATAACCCGTGTTACGACGCCCTCGCTTTGCTCCCGTCCCCGCCCCGCGCAACCGAACCGCGCGCCGCCGGTTCAAACTGCAGGCGCCGCTGCGCCGCGAGCGGGCGCCATGGCGTGGCCCGAAGCCGAGGGCGACGGCCAGTTGGAGAGGCGGCCGACTGAGGAGCTCGCGAACGAGCACGGCGGCAAGCAGGACTGGGCCGGGCGCGGCGCTGGGAGCGGCGCCGCCGTCGCGGAAGCCAGCTTCCGCGCCGGCGGCGGCGGCGGCGGCGCGCTCTGGGGCGACGGCGACGCTGATAACTTTTGGGACGGCCCGGAGGACTTGCGGGGCAGCGATGCCGCGGAGAGCGACATGAGCCGCTTCATCTGGAGCCAGGACGACGACAACGGCGGCGGGGCCGGGGGAGCCGGGGGCGGGGACGGGAGCGGCGGCGCCCCCCGCCGCCGCGCCGGCGATGAGGCGTTTTGCGCCCTGCTGGAGACAGTCGCCAATTTCGAGGGCGTCTTCGGGGCCGGCTGGTGCGCGGCTTTGACTCATCACGCTTTTCTTGACTGTGAACGCGACGGGGGTCCCTTTCACCTGCTGGCTGGCCGCCCCTGCCATTTCTGCCTGGGCCGAGCACAAGGCCGCAAGCCCAGCCAGCCGCGCCGCCGCGCGCCATCGACCCTGCCCTACGCATCAGAAACAAAAAACCAATCGCAACCCCGCAGGCGCCCCCACAAAGAGTTTCTGCTCGACGGCCGCGCCGCCTTTGGCGCCGACGGCCGCCAGCGCTGCCTCGTTTACGAGGTCGCCCCGCCGGCCGGGGGGCCGCCGGCGGTGGGGGCCGTTGTCGTGAAGACCTACAGGCTGCAGCGGCTGCGGGACGAACCGGAGCTCGCTCGGGCGGTGAGTAGTGGGTTGAGATCTGTTCATGAATTACGAATGATGAGGCAAGTGGTCAGCGCCAAGTCTTGGCACGGCTTGCGTTGTCGAGGGGTCTGCACCCGCGCAGTGCGTGCTTTTTGACCGAGGCGGCGCGTGCGCCCCCCAAGCTAGTTGCCGAGGGCGCCACGTGCGCCCCCCAAACTGGACAAACCTTATTGCAACCAAACGACCCCCCCCCCCGAAACGAAACCGCCAGGTGCTGAACGAGGTGGACGTCCACTCCCTTTACAAGCACGAGTCCATCGCCCCGCTGCTGGCCGCCTTTTGCACGGGCTCCCATCTTCATCTGGCTTACGAGCACGGGGGCGCCCCCCTGTCCGAGGCGGCCGCGCGCGCGCACCGCCTCGCGTCCGCCGGCCGCCGCAAGGCCGCGCGCGCGGCGCGCACCGACGCGGCGTTCGCGGGCCACGCGGCGGCGGCCGCGGACGGCACGGCGGCGGCGCTGCGGGGGCGCGCCGAGGGGCTCGCCGCCGAGACCGCGCGCGCGGCGCGCGGCGCGGCGCGCGCGTCCGAGGCGGCGGGGCGCGCGGAGCGGGAGCGCTCGCTGCACGAGGCCGCCGCGAGCCTGCCCGGCGGCGGCGGCGACGGCGGGGGGCGGCGGGCGAGCGCGCTGATGCGGCTGGCGCGCGAGCGGCGGGCGGAGGCGGCCGGCCAGAAAAAGGCCGCCCGCGGCGCCGCGAGGGACGCCGCCTTCGCCCGCGCCGCCGCCGGCCGCGCGCGCCGCCGCGCCGCGCGCGCGGCGCGGGCCGCGCGCCGCGCGGTCGCGGGCGCGGCGTTCGCGGCGGGCTGCGGGCCGCACCCGGACGACTTTGGGGCGCGCTTTGGGGAGGACCCCTCCCAGCCGGTGTGGCTGCTGGCGCAGGCGGTGCTGCGGCAGGTCGGGTCGGCGCTGCTCCTCCTCCACGGCGTGGGTGCTTTGGGAGTGGGGGCGGCTGGGGGGCCTTGGCTGGGGGAGGGTCAGTCTAGCAGGGCAGGACGGGGTGCGTGGGATTGAGCCCCGCTGCCCCTTTTAGGGCCATGCCACCCACGGGCCCACCCAGCTTAACCCGCGTCCGCACACCCCCGACGCCCCGAAAACCCCCCGCGCCGCCCCGCAGGCCGGCCTCGCCCACAGCGGCGTGTCCCCCTCCAACGTGGTGGTGTTTGACAACGGCCCCGGCTCCATGCCGACCGTACGACTCATCGGGCTCTCCTCCTGCGCGCCCGCCACTGATGACGATGACGACGAAGCCGAGACCGAGGCGTCCGAGGCGGCGCGCGCGCGCGGGCGGGCGGCGGACTGCCGCGCGCTCGCGGCGGTGCTCGCTTCGGTGGGGCTCAACGGCGCGGCGCGGCGGCGGCGGTGGCGCGCGTTGGCCGGGGCGGCGGGGCCGCACCCCTGGCGCGCCGACCCCGGCTGGCCGCGGCTGCCGCTGGCGCTGCGCGACGCGATCGAGGGCCTGGCCGGCGCCGGCCCCGCGGCGGGGGCCCGGGGCGGCGGCGGCTCCATCGCCGGCGCGCTGGCGTCGGAGTTTGCCCGCGCCGACCGCCGCGCCGGCCGCTGGCACCCGTGGCGGCCGGTCGGGCCGCCGGGCAGCCTCCAGCCGGAGCGGCTTTGGGGGGGCGACGCGGGCGATGCGGCGGTCGCGCGCTGGTTCTACGCCGCGTTCCCGGGCGCGCCGGCCGTTTGGGTGAGCGCGACGGACTTTGGCTGGCTGCGGGAGGCCGCGCGGCGCGACGCCAGGGTGGCGGGGTGGTGCGCCTCGATTCAGCGCGGCGAGGAGCTGGTGCCGGCGGCGGCGGCGCCGGCGCCCGAGGCGGCGGCGCGCGCGGCGGCGGCGGCGGCGCGGGTCGCGGCGTTCCCTGGGCTGGGCCCCGCGGCTTGCGCGGCGGCGGCGGGGGCGGCGGCGGGGGCGGCGGGCGATGAGAGCGCGACAGGGGCGCCGGCGGCGAGGGGGCTGCTGTGGTGGGGGGCGCGGCGCTGCCGCAAGCTGGGCGGCCGGCTGCTCCGCCTGTGGTCGCCCGGCGCGGCGGCGCGCGGGCGCGGCGCGCCGTCGGGCCGCGGCGGGCGCGGCGGGCCCTCCGTGTGACGTGCCCGGCGGCGGTTCTCATGCATGCACGGATGCGGCGGCGGCGGAGGATGGTCGCGGGCTTGCCGCGGCCACGTGTGTAACTGACCGGCCTGCGTGCTCTGACCCGTTGACTTTCCGCATGCCGGGGCAGCGGTTGCAGACGCACAGCTGATGCGAAGCAGGATTGGCTGCATGGGCGCTGGGGGCTGAAGCGGCTGCACAAGGTAAGGGCTGGGCGCGGCCGAAGCGGGGGGCCGCGCTGAGCTGGGGCAGCGGCGGGCGCGGCGGCGCTCCAATCAGCGCGCGGGTCTCTTCGCATAACCCGCGCGCATCGCCGCCGCCGCCGGGCCAATTCTGTTCCGATCCAATCAGCGTTTTCCGGAGGGGCGGTTTCCCCATCCACCGCTCCCTTCAGCGAAGTGCCGGCGCAGCGGGACGACGCAGCAGATCGCAGCGGCCATGGCGACGCTCTCGGCGCGTCCGGGAGACGCCCAGGCCCTCAAGGCCTTCATAGCGGCCCAGGTGTCGGGCGCGGCGCTCAGCTTTGCGCCCGGCGACCCCAAGAACCTGTTCGGCACGCCCAGCGTCTCGCTGTCGCTGCCCGACGGCGGCTCATTGAGCGAGCCGAATGCGGTGGCGTCCTACCTCGCGGGTACGGCGCGCCGCGGGGCGCCGTCGGCCGCGCCGCAACCGATCGAACTCGGCGGCTGCCCGCCAACCGCGCCGCTGCCCGCCGCGCCGCCGCGCCGCCCGCCACCCGCCCCCACGTAAATCCCCCCACCGGCGCCCCTCCCCTCCCCGCCCCGCAGAGGGCTCGCCCCTGAAGCCCGCCGGCGCCGCCGCGGCGCGCGTCGCGCAGTGGCTCGAGTGGGAGGCGGCCGTGCTGCGGCCGGCCGCGTACGAAGGGGGCCCCGCCCTCGACGCGGCGCTGGCGCAGCTGGCAGAGGCGGCCGGCGGCGGGGGCTTCCTCGCGGGCGGCGGGGCGCCCACGGTCGCAGATGTGCGCGGGCGGTCGCATTTCTTTCTTTTGCGGTTGTGGGTTTGCGTGTGCGGGCAGGAGAGGGCTGCTGTTCTGTTTTCCCGGTGCAGTTGCAGCGCTGCGTTTACGCCCTCCCCCGAAGCTGAGCTGGCATGTGCAGCGATGGCGCGGCGTGCCTGCAAACGGCCTGCCGCTTGCTCCGGCTTTTCCATCCCCCAAAGGGGCGCGGGCCCTCGACAGCCGCCCACCCCCAACCCCTCCCCCCCAGGTGGCCGTGCTCTGTACGCTGCTGCCCCTCCGCCGCCGCGGCGACCTGGCGGCCGCGCCGCCAGCCGTCGAATCCCTCCTCTCGCGCGCAGAGGCGGCGCTCCCCCTCGCCCCCGCGCTCGCTGCGGCGCTGGCGGGCGCGCCGGAGGCGGCGCTGCTGGCGGCGTTTGCGGCGGACGCGGCGGCGCGCGCGGCGGCGGCGCCGAAGCGGCCCATTCCGGGCAAGCGGAACGTACTGGTGCGCGCTTTGCCGGGGTTCTGTGTTTTTGCGCGCACTTTGTGGGGGCTTTGTTTTTGTGTGCGCGCGTCTAGGTGTGTTTGGTGTTTGCGTGATCATGAGGCGCGTGCGCGTTTCAACAGCCGCCGTGGGGTCTGCCTGCCCCGGGTCCCGACCCCCTCAACCCCAACCAACCCAGATCACCAGATCACCAGCGCGCCGCCTTGCGTGAACAACCCCCTCAACCCCCTCAAACCCTCATCAACCCCCTCTGAACCACCCCCAACCCCCCAACCCAGATCACGAGCGCGCTGCCTTACGTGAACAACGTGCCCCACCTTGGCAACATCATTGGCTGCGTGCTGTCCGCAGACTGCTACGCGCGCCTTGCTGCGTTTGCTTTGTTTGTGTGTTTGCTTTGTGCGTGGACAACAGGCCTCGCCCCACCAGAATCGCTTCACAACTGGCGCTACTGCCGCAGGTGGGGGGGGTGCTTTTGGGGGGGGGGGGGGGAGGGAGTTTGTGCCAAGGCCGCAGCTGCAATTGTAGTGTGTTGCAACACGCTGTTTCGTGTGGCCGTGCCAATCAACAAACCAAACCCAAATCACCCCCAAGTCCCCAACCCAAACAAACCCACCAAACCCCCCCGCAGCCGCGGCTACAACACGCTGTTTGTTTGCGGCACCCAAATCACCCCCAAGTCCCCAACCCAAACCCCAAACAAACAAACCCACGCCCCCTTTAAAAAACCCCAAACGCAGCCGCGGCTACAACACGCTGTTTGTGTGCGGCACGGATGAGTACGGCACCGCCACCGAGACCAAGGCGCTGGAGGAGGGGCTCACCTGCCAGCAGGTGGGGGGGCGGGGGGGCTGGGGGTGGGGGTGGGGGTGGGGGTGTTGTGATTGCACATGCGTTTTTGGTGCCCATCGGCATGTGTGCTTTTGTGCGTACATGTCCTCCGCCTCGTATAAACAACACCCAAAGCACCACCCCCATTCGAAAACGTCAACCAAAAGATCTCTCCCTCCCCCACCCCTAAACCCCGACCCACCAGATCTGCGACAAGTACCACGCCATCCACAGCGGCATCTACGAGTGGTTCGGAATCTCGACGGACAGATTCGGCCGCACGCCCACGCGCCACCAAACGGAGATCTGCCAGGATCTGTTCATGTGGGCGGGCGCGGGCGGTTTTGGGGTTTGGGTATCTGTTCTCGGGCTGTTTCTTTTTGGGAGGGACAGCTTGTATCCGTTTTTTGCATGCTGTCTGGTTTGCGTCCGCGCGTGTCGCCGCTCGGTCGCTTTAGCAAGCCCCTCTGGGCGGCCAGCGGTAGTCAGCGACCCCCCCAACCACCCCAAAAAACCCTCCGAAACCCCCCGAAACCCCCAGGCGCCTGTGGGAGCGCGGCAACTGCATGGAGCAGTCAATGGAGCAGCTCTACAGCGAGGTGGGGGCACAGGCGGCTTCTTTGTGTCGCATTGCTTACGGCTTAGAAAAGCATGAGGGAGGCCAACTGCACACACGCAGCTTCACCAAACAGGGCGATCCCCAGCATTCAACCATAAAGCACAAAAAAGGCCGCCGGCAAGTTCCTGGCGGACCGCTTTGTGTCTGGCACCTGCCCCCCCAAACCCAACCCCAACCCAACCCCCAATTGAAACAACCCGAACTCAATCCAAACCGCCCCCCCCCCAAAAGGCCGCCGGCAAGTTCCTGGCGGACCGCTTTGTGTCTGGCACCTGCCCGAAGTGCGGCTACGACGACGCGAGGGGGGACCAGTGCGACGGCTGCGGGGGGCTCATGAACCCCACGGGTGGGTTTGTTGGCCTTTTTTGGTTGGCTTTTTTTGCATGGCCAGGCCATTGGGGGATGGGGACCAGTGCGACGGCTGCGGGGGGCTCATGAACCCCACGGGTGGGGACTTTTTCTGGGGTTTGTTGGGTTTTTGGCCGGCTTTTTTTGCATGGCCAGGCCATTGGGGGATGGGGACCAGTGCGACGGCTGCGGGGGGCTCATGAACCCCACAAAAAACCCCAAACCAGAGCTCATCAACCCGCGCTGCAAGATCACCGGCACCCGCCCCGTTGTGCGCTCCACCCCCCCTTGACCCCCCTCTTACCCCCCAAAACAACGCCCCCCAACCCAAACCAGAGCTGATCAACCCGCGCTGCAAGATCACCGGCACCCGCCCCGTCGTCCGCTCCACCCGCCACGTGTTCCTCGACCTCCCGAGGCTCAGCGGGGAGCTCCAGTCCTACATTGACGCGGCCTCAAAGGGCGGGGGGTGGAGCTCAAACTGCATGCAGGCGCGCTTTTTGGGGGGTTGGGGGGGGGGGTTGA
This sequence comes from Raphidocelis subcapitata, assembly GCA_003203535.1. Taxonomy (NCBI): domain Eukaryota; kingdom Viridiplantae; phylum Chlorophyta; class Chlorophyceae; order Sphaeropleales; family Selenastraceae; genus Raphidocelis; species Raphidocelis subcapitata. Next base: position 364,806 of record BDRX01000001.1, read on the forward strand.
GGCGATTTTCGCTGTCTTGGGCCGCTCGGGCACACCTGGCCGTCTTGCAGACTCGAACAGCCCTTTTTTTGCGACACAGAATAAAACGGCAGCGCACCCCCCCAGGTGACCAAACGCGTGGATCCAGGCACACGCCCCCTCCTGCACACTGAACAAAACTAAACCTTCGACCCCCGCTTCATTCAAACCCCCCCAGGTGACCAACGCGTGGATGCGGGACGGCCTGAAGCAGCGCTGCATCACGCGGGACCTCAAATGGGGCATCCCCGTGCCGCTGGACGGCTTCAGGTGCGGGGGGTTTGGGGGGTTTTGCGGGTGGGGGGGGGGGCAAAGGGAGGGGGAAAAGCCGCCCGATCCAACCAAAAGCCCCAAACCTAAGAAGTGAGTCAAACCGTGCACCAGCAAAGCCACACAACAACCCCGCAAAACCCCAAAACCCCACATCACCCCCCCAAACCCCAGGGACAAGGTGTTTTACGTTTGGTTCGACGCCCCCATCGGCTACATCTCAATCACAGCAGCGTACACGCCGCACTGGTGGGTTGGGGGGCTTGGGGGTTTGGGTTGGAGGGTTTGGAGGGTTTGGGGGAGGGGTGCATGTAGGGGCATCTCCCGGCGGCCGGGATTGCAAATACCCTCAGCACCCCCCCCTCCTACCAGGCATGAGCGGTGGCACGACCCTGCCACCACAGCCTCTTCCAGCTCCCCTGCCTCACCAAACCCACCCCAACCCCCCTAAACCAGGCGTGAGTGGTGGCAGGACCCCGACAATGTGGAGCCCCCAAAACACAAAACACCCAAACGCATAACTCCCCAAAACCCCGCCCCGACCCTTCCCGAAGGCGTGAGTGGTGGCAGGACCCCGACAATGTGGAGCTTGTGCAGTTCATGGGGAAAGACAACGTGCCCTTCCACACAGTGCTGTTCCCGGGTGGGCGGGGGTTGGTGGCGGTGTTTTGTGTGGGCGTGCAGGGTGCGGGAGAGGGGCGGCGGGGGGTCCCGAACCCCCAAGCGGTGGGTTTCCTGGCACCGCCCCAAACTATGTACAAGCAACCTTGAAACCACCCCGAAAACCCCAAACCCGCCCAAAAGGCACCCTCCTGGGCAGCGGCCAGCGCTGGACGCTGATGCGCTCCATCAGCGTGACGGAGTACCTGAACTACGAGGGGGGCAAGTTCAGCAAGAGCAGGGGGACGGGTGGGTGGTTTTGGGGCCGCTTTCTTTGTTGCCTTGGTCCCTTCGTTTGGGGGCGGGATTCAGCAAAAGGAGGGGGGGTGGCACCCCCTTTTTTGCTTGCTTCCCGCTCCTTAATACTCCTGTTCAAGCCTCCCAACTCAATTAAGCGGCCCCTGATGCTACACCGGACCAACCCTGCAACGCCGTCCCCGCACCCCCCCAACCCAAACCAGGCGTGTTTGGCAACGACGCGCGCGACACTGGGCTGCCCCCCGAGGTGTGGCGCTACTACCTGCTGGCCAACCGGCCAGAGTCTGCGGACACGGATTTCAAGTGGAGCGACCTGCAGGCGCGTTTTGGGGGGGTTTGGGAGGTTTGGGGCGGTTTTTGGGCGGTTTTGGTGCGTTTTGGGTTGGGCAGGCGTTTCCCTGCACACTCTTGGGTGCTTCCTTTGCCCCCCACAAGCGCCAGCCCCCATAATTGAGACAATTGCCCCTTCAAAACACCCCCTGCAAATCACAACACGCAAGCCCCCTCCCAACCCCCAAACCCAGGCGCGCACCAACAGCGAGCTGCTGAAGAACCTGGGCAACCTGGTCAACAGGTGGGGGGTTTGACCGGTCAACAGCTTGTTCGGGCCCGCTATTCCTGCGTGCGTCTGCGCAGGAACGCGCACACATGCACGCACGCATGCAGGCACGCATGCGCACTCAATCCCATTCCCTACCCCTAAAAGGGTGCTGGTGCCTATCGCCGCACCCCAAAGCACACGCAAGCAGAAGCACACACATTCTAAACCGGGGCTCGCCTCCAATCCCCCCCCATCCCCAAAAAGGGTGCTGATGTTCACGGCCAAGTTCTACGACGGCGTGGCGCCGCCGCCGCACCCCGAAAAGGGCCAGCGGGAGGCGGCGGAGCTGGGGGCGGCGCTGGAGGCAAAGGCGAGCCGCGCGGGGGGGGGGGGTTTGCACCTCGCGGCGCGCAGCCGGGCTTGTTTTTTGCCTTTTGGCTTGGGGAGCGAGAGCGGGAGCCGGACAAACGCAGCAGAAACGGAACCGAAAACCCAACAAAAAAGCGCAGCGAACCACGCACCGAAAGCGGAATGGAACCCCCAGCGAAACAACACATGGAAAAAAGACGCAGCGAAAGCGAAGGTGAAACACCAGCGCTCCCCCAAAACAACAAACGCGGCAACAACAAACCCCTCCTCCTCGGAACGCAGGCGAGGGAGTACGTCGAGGCGATGGAGGCCCGCCGCCTGCGCGCCGGCATCGGCATCGCGATGGCAGCGTCAACGGACGCCAACAAATTCTTCACAGACACGGCGGCGTTCAGGGTGCGCTTTTGGGGGAGGTTTTGGGCGGTTTCGGGCGGTTTTTGTTGCATCGGCATCGCCATGGCCGCCTTGGCTCCCGACACCCCCCCGCGAATCCGCGAATCCGCCCCAAGCCGCCGCCGAGCAAGCTAAAGCCAGCAGAGCCTGCCCTCAAAAACGCCCCCCAACCGCCCCAAAACCGCCCAAAAACCGCCCCAAAACCGCCCCCGAACCCCCAGGTTATCAAGACGGACCCCGAGCACGCCGGCACCATCGTCGCCGCCTGCCTCGGCGCGATCCGCCTGCTGGCCGCGCTGGTGGCGCCCTACACGCCCACGCTCACCGACAAAATCCTGGCGCAGCTGGCGCTGCCGGCGGTGCGGGCTTTGGGGGGGGCGGCTTTTTGGGGGGGCCGGCTTTGGGGGTTTATGGCTTTGGGGGGGCGCGCTTTCCCCGGGGGCTTTGGGGGGGCAGTCTGGGAGATGCGCCGACCATCCTTTTCCTCGGTGTTTCGGGGGGTCTGTTTGCGGGTCAAGGTTTTCCCCGGCCCCCGCCCACGCCCACCCTCGAAATGAGTCCTCCAAACCCCTTCAACAGACGCCGACCTCCTCCACAAAACCGCCCAAATCCACCCGCCCAAATCCACCCGAAACCGCCCACCCCCCCCCCCCCCACCCCCCCCACAAAACCCCCCCAATCCCCCCCCCCAAACCCCCGAAACCGCCCCCCCCCCCCCCCCCCAAAATCCGCCCCCCAACGCGCAGGAGGCGGCCCTCCTGACCGACGAGCTGCTCGCCGGCGCCGCCTCCCCCCACACCCTCGTGCCCGGCGGCCACAAGCTGGGCACCCCCGCGCCGCTGGTGGCGGAGATCCCGGATGAGGTGATAGAGGCGCTGCGGGTGAAGTACGCCGGAAAGCAGGAAGCTGCCGCCAGCGGTACGGCGGCCGGCGGCGGCGGTGCGGCGGCGGCGGCCGGCGGCGCGGCGGCCGGCGGCGGCAAGGCGGCGGCGGCGGCGGGCGGGAAGGGTGCGGCGGCGGCGGCGGGCGGCAAGGCGGCGGCGGCCGCGGCCGCGGGCGGCGGCAAGAAGGGCGGCGGCGGCGGCGGCGGCGGCAAGAAGGACGATGCGCCGGTGGACGTGAGCCGGCTCGACATCCGCGTTGGCTTCATCACCAAGGTTCGGGGGTGGGGTTTGGGGTGGTTTGGGATGTTTGGGGAGGTTTGGGGTGGTTGGGGTGGCGCTCCTCCACCCGCGGGGAGGCGCTCGGGATCGCCCCCTTACCGGCTGGGCCAAAGCGATTCGGGAGGAGCGACGAGCAAGGCCCAACGCCAACATTCTCCCCCCCCCCCTCCCGAAACCAAAACTCCTCACCCCCCCAAACCAATAAAACGCAAACCCGCAAAGGCGTGGCACCACCCCGATGCGGAGTCCCTTCACCGCCCTTGAACCGCCCCCAAATCGCCCCCCCCCATCGCCCCCCAATCGCGCCTCCCCCCCAACCACAAATAACACAAAACAAACAAAACGCAAACCCCCAAAGGCGTGGCACCACCCCGACGCGGAGTCCCTCTACGTCGAAGAAATCGAGGTGGGGGAGGACGCGCCCCGCCAGGTGGTCTCCGGCCTGGTCAAACACGTGCCGCTGGTGGAGTTGACCGAGCGCAAGGTGCTGGTGCTGTGCAACCTGAAGCCCGCGGCGATGCGGGGGGTGACCAGCCAGGCGATGGTGCTGTGCGCGAGCGACGCGGACGGGAAGGTGCGGATTTGTTTGTGTGTGGGGGGGGGGGAGTTGCACGGCAGTTTTTGCTTTCGGGGTCTAAAACGGCAGCGTTGCACCGTGGGGGCTTGCTGCGTGCGTTTGCCCGCCCAAAAACCGTCTGCACCCCCCCAAAACAACCCAACACCCCCCCCCAAAAAAAACACCCCCAACCAACTCTTCCCCCCCAAACAACCCCCCCCCCACACACAAAAGCCCCAACCAACTCACCCCCCCCCCACCCCAAAACCCCCCAAACAACACCCCCAACCAACCCCCCCCCTCCCAAAACAAACAGGTGGAGCTGATTGACCCCCCCTCGGGGGCGCAGGTGGGCGAGCGCGTCACCGTCCCGGGTTACCTGGGCGACCCCGACGAGCAGCTAAACCCCAAAAAGAAGATATTCGAATCCGTCGCGCCGGATCTGGCCACGGACGCCGCGCGGGTGGCGTGCTACAAGGGGGTGCCGCTGGCGACGAGCGGCGGGCCGTGCACGGCGGCCAGCGTGGCGGGCGGCGGCATCCGCTGAGCGGCGCGCGGCGCGCGTGCTGTGCAGCACGGCGCGCGGCGCGCGGCGTGCGTGCTGTGCGGACGCGGGCCCGCGCCCGCGCCCGCGCCATCGGTGGCGGCGGCCGCGGTGGCCGCGGCGGCGGCGGCGCAGCGGGCGCGTGCGCGGCCCTGGCCGCGCCGGTCGCGGCTTTTGGGGGGTGTGCGCGCCGGCCGCCGCGCCGCCGCCCCCTGCACGGCCACCCGCCTACCCCGCTGCCCCGGCAGCTTTCGTGGCCTTTTTTTTCTATTCGCTATTCTTTCCTGCCTGGGACCCTGCCTTTTCGAGCGCTCTGCCTGCTGGCTGCTTGTGGCTGCCTGCTTGCACCTGCCTGCTGGTGGCTGGCGCCTGCCAGCTGGCTGCTGGCGGCTGCAGTAACCAATCCGGCCCCGAGGAGGCTGCTGGGAACCAACATGGGTCTTAAGCCAGAGACCAACGGGCAGCTTAAAATGCAAATGCACAAGGCCCGGGGTATCATTACTCACGTGCACGCAGACAGCGGCGCCCCGCCAGGACTCTGCTCGCGCCCTCCGCCGCCGGGGGGCCGGCGGGCGGTCGTCGGGTGCAAACTCAAACTCGAAACAGCAGAGCGCGCGCCAAGAAAGAGAGTGGGCCAGGAAAGGGTAGCAACAAACACAGCCTGCACCGGCGGGCGGCGGCGCGTTGATCCGCCTCCCTGGCAACCAAACCCCTTCCCCTCCCACCAGCCTCAGCCCTCCCAACAGAACCGAGCCCTTGCCGTGCTCCAGCCTTTGAAAAGCGCCGCCAAAGCCCTTCCAGCCGCCCACAACTGGCCCCAAAAGGGGGCTTCCTCCAAAGGCCCCCCCCCCAAAGGGGCCCCCCTCAAAAGCTTGCAAAGTCTCCCGTGGTTTTGTAGGGCTGCTCGCGGTAGGACCCCCCGGCGGCGGCGGCGTCGACGTCGGGGCGAAAGTTGCTCGAGTCGGAGGGGCTGGAGACCTGGGCGGGTTTTTGGGCGGTTTTTGGCGGTTTGTGCGGCGGTTTTGGGCGGTTGCGTTGGGCGGTTGCTCAGTGAGGGGCCTGGCCAGTCGGTCGGCGCGCCTCGCGCACGCCCCTGTAACCTCGCCCCTCCAAAACAAACCAGCCCGCTCCCAAAAAACCGAACGCGAGCACCCGCGCGCCTTTGGCACGTAGGGTGCCTTGAGCGCGCGCGCCTCGAACGCGGCCCAGTCACCCCCCAAAACCGCCCGTCCCCCCAAAAATGCCCCAATAGACGCGCCTTGGGCACGTAGGGCGCCTTGAGCGCGCGCGCCTCGAACGCGGCCCAGTCGAAGCCGGCGAACCAGGGGTGCCTCTTCACGTCGTCGGCGCCGCCGGACTGCACCCCGAGGCGCAGCACGGGGCGGCGCACCAGCAGGCGGCGCAGCAGGTCTTGGAGCTCCTGGGGGTTTGGGTTTGGGGGGTTTGGGTTTTTTTTTGGGGGGGGGCAGATTCGTTTCATTTTGGGGTTTGTGACTTGGCTCCAGCAAGAAGGACCCCCAAAACCTCTCAACACCCGCAGCTCAAATCCCAAAGCACCCCAACCTCCCCAAAACCCCATGCCCCCTCCCGCACCGGGCTGAAGTGCGCGGGGCACTTGAACGCCGCCGCCACAATCTGCCGGTACATCTCCATGCGGTCGTCGCTGTAAAAGGGGCAGGAGCCGGAGACCAGCTCGTAGATCAGGACGCCAAGGGACCACCAGTCGGCGGCCTTTGGGGGTTTGGGTTTGGGGTTTGGGGGCGGGTGGGCACGAGGGGCGAACATGTCAGGGTAAGGGTCGCCAGCAGCTGGCGACAAAAGTTGAGCTATAGTTCGGAGTGCTTTTGAAAGAACCCACCCCACCTGCCAGTGCCCCTCATGCGCTATGATTTCGGGCGCCAGGTACTCGGGAGTGCCGCACAGCGTGTTGGTGCGCGTGCCCGGCAGCACCTTTTTGGCAAAGCCAAAGTCGGCCATCTGGAGGGGTGGGTGGGCAGCGGTTTGGGGTGCCGAGGTTGGAGCGGGCGGCGGTTTGGGGAGGGGGCAGGGGCAGAGCAGAGCGACAGGGGGCGTCTCAAATGCCACAGGCAATCTCAAGCGTTCAGATCAAAGACCTTGCAGGGTAGGGAACCAGCCCTCGCCGCCCAAACGGCAGATTAGTCATTGCTAACACCCCGCCCCCAAACCTTGACGTAACCGTCCTCCCCAATCAGCAGGTTCTCTGGCTTGAGGTCCCTGTTGGGAGTGGTTTTGCGGGGTTGCGGGGTTGGGTTTTGAGCTTTTGATGCCATGAACATGGGGTTTTCAGCTTGATGGTCGCGGCGTGTGCCAGCCTGTTTGCAGTCGAGACGGACGAAATCGAAAGCGGGGGCCCCGCCGCTTCACCTGTAAACGTAGTGGCGGCCGTGCAGCGCCTCCAGCGCCAGCACGACGCTGGCGGCGTAGAACCGCGCGTGGGGCTCGGGCAGCGCCGTCTTGCGCGTCTGGCCAAAGTTTAGGGTGTGTGTTTTGTTTTGTTTTGGGTGTGTGTGTGGCATGCGTGTGCCTGCGCACTGTTTGGGCGTCCTATGTTGCGGTCAGCCTGCAATGCAAGCTGCAAGCAAGCCAATGATCCCCGAAACACGCGGAAACCAAGCTGGCCAAAGCAAGGTCAAACCCGGTCAAAGCCTCACCCGCAGGTAGGCGAACAGCTCCCCCCCGAGCACCGCCTCGAGCAGCATGTACACGCTGCGCTCGTCCCTCAGCGTGGCGACCAGGCCCACGGCAAAGGGCGTGTCCAGCTCAAGCATGGCCTTTCCAATCGGGGCGTTTATTTAATTATCGGGCGCATTGGTTCGTTGGTTGGTAACTCTTTTTTAGCCTTGAGGGCGGTCTGCGGGTCGGCCACCGAGGAGCCGGCGGAGCAGGCGCGGCGGCGCAGCTGAATGCCGTTTCCCGGCCCGTCCGGCCCCCCAAAACCGCCTGAAAAGCCCTCCTAACCCAGGCTCTGCCACCCCCTCCCCCACCTGCTTCTCCCGGTGCACGTGCCGCACCAGGCCCTGAGCCTTGATGTATGCCTTGGCCATCTGCTTGAGAGCATAGCACGCGCCGCCGGCGTCCCCCTTCCGGCGCACGAGGCTGACGCGGCCAAAGCCGCCGGCGCCGAGAACGGCCAGCTGCTCCAGCTCAGACAGGGACACCTCCTGCGTTGCATTTCCGCTGGGTTTGACCGGGTTTGACCGGATTTTGACCAGGTTTGACCGATGCAAGGGCCGGCTTGGGGGGCGAATGGGCGCAGGTCAAAGCCCAGACCCGCCATTTCGCAACCAAACGCCCCTACGCCACCCACCCGCCCCAGCTTTGACGCCGACGGCACGTAGCCCTTGTACTGCGCCGCCGCCGCCTGCAGCTGCGGCACCAGGGGCCCCAGCAGGCGGTGGAAGTCGGAGCGGGCCAGCGCCAGCAGCGTGGCCTCGCTGCGCGCGCGCACCTGGGCGGTTTTGGCGGTTTTGTTCGGGGGGTTATGGGTGGACTGCTTGCGCGGTGTTGGGTTGGTGGCTGCGGCTTGTGCGCCGCGCTTTGCGTGCGCCACAACGCTGCAAACGAGTGGCAAGCGGCATGGCCAGCTGGCCATGCAAAGCCGCGTCGCATCAACGGCACGCACCGTCGCGGCGCGACTGCTGTCAGCCCTCAGCAGCGCCCGCACCCGCACACACCAAGCACGGTGGCCACAAAGCCCGCAAACACACACGCGCAAAGCAGCTCGCACCGTGGCGGCGCGGCGGCTGTCACTCCTCAGCAGGGCCAGCTCTCCGAAGTAGTCACCGGGCCCATAGGCCAGGACGGGGGCGGGGCCGCCGTCCTTGTAGGCCGCCAGCTGGCCGGACTCAACTATGTAAAAGGCGTTGCCCTCCTCGCCCTGGGGATTTGGTGCGGGTTTGTTTCGGTTTTGGTTGTGGCTGTCGTTGTGTTTGTGGTTTGGTTGCCCTCCTCGCCCTGGGGGTTTGGTGCGGGTTTTTGGTTGCGCGCGTCCAGGTGTTTGGGCTTCAGCGCGCGTTTGGGGGTGTTGGTTGCGCTTAGGGGTCTTGAATGCTGCGTTTGGGGTTGTGTTGCAGTCAACGAGGGCGCGAGGGGCGCTGGAGGGAACGGCTCCTCCCACGCTCTAAGCGCGCTCCCTCGACACCCCCGTCACCCCGGAACCCGGGAAGCAAGCCCAAGCGGGCGGCTCGCCTGCGTGACAACCGCCGCCCCCCGCGGCACGGTCAGCTGACTCAGCGCCGCCGCCAGCTCGGCGCGCGCCTTGTCGGGCAGCCCCCGCAGCAGCGGCACGCGCCGCAGCGCCTCGAAGCGCCACATGTGGCGGAGGGTGTCGAGGCGGCCCAGCAGGGAGTGGAAGGCGTCGCGGTGCAGGGACAGCACCTGTCGGGTTACGCAAGGGGCGGGGGAATTCGGGCTGAAAACTAATCTTTCATCAACCTGCATTTGAGCCCTCCAACGCAACGAGTTTGTGCTCCCCAACAAACGAAATCAGGGGGCATCTCAACACACAACGCACCGAGCCCCCAAAGCGCAAACCAAACCCAAAAAACAAGCCCAAACAAAGCCCAAACAATAAAAAATAACCCAACAAAAAGGCTGCCCCGCCTTTGAGTCCTCCAGCGCCATGACGTTAGCGGCGCGCCCCTCTGAATTGAGCAGCGCCAGCTCGCCAAAGCACTGGCCGGGGCCCACGCGTGCCAGCTCCTTGCCCTCGTCTGGGGTGGGTGGGGTGGGGAGTTTGGGGGGCATTTTGGGGGGGGTGCATTTTGCGTGTTTGGGGTAGGGGGATTTGGGGTTGGGAGCCCGGGGGCGGGAGGAGGAGGAAGCCTCTCACACGCGAAGGCATGACCAACCAAAACCCCCCCAACAAGCCCCTCCCCGAAAGGCCCCCCCACCCGTGAAGCAGGTGAACGCGCCCGACTGCACCACGTAAAAGGCGTCCGCCGCGTCCCCCGCCCTGAACACCGTCGCGCCCTTTTTGAACGCCCCGGGCTGCAGCGCGCGCGCCAGCTGCCACAGCTGGCGGTCGGAGAGGGCAAAGAGGATGGGCACGCGGCGGAGCACCTCGTAGCTGGGTTTCGAATATGTTTATTTGGTTTGGGGGCGTGCGAGTGCATTTAGTGTGGTTTGTGTTTGCGAGTCAGTCTCAACGGCTACTGCTGCTGCGTGTGGACTTCAAATACCCTGAGCTTTCCAAACACCCTCGCCCCCCCAAAAAAACCCTCCGAAACGCGCCGCAACCCCCCGCCCCCGGCCCACCGCCACAGCTCCTCGTACGGCCCCAGCAGCCGCTCAAACTCCGCCCGCCGCATCGCCAGCACGACCACCCGCGCCGACTCGGCGACAAACTCCGCGCCGTCGTCGCAGACGCCCCCCGCGCCCCGCGAGGCGGACGCAAAAGCGCTGCCCTGGGGCAGCAGGGCGCACTCTCCGAAATGGTCACCCGGCCCAAGCCGCGGCGCGCCGGCCGAGGCGGCGGCCGAGGCGGCGCCGCCTCGGACGGCGACGGACCCCTCTTTTACGATGAAGAACCGCTCCCCCCGCTCTTTCTCCGTCAGGATGGTCTGCCCTGCGGCGTAGGTGCTCTGCGGTTGTTTTTTCAGGTGGGGGGGATTAGTGGCGGATTGGGTTGGTTCCAGGTCGGTATGGACTGGTGCGGGCTGGGCTGTGGTGACTTTGGCTCCCCGGCCTGAGACTGTCAAGCTTCAACAGCACAACAAACAAGCAAACGAATCACTCGAACACCCTCCTAAAAACACCCGAAGCCCCAAACCGCCGCGCGCCTGCTCGAGCGCCGCCGCGAGCAGCTGCTTGTGGGAGTCCGTGAGGCACCCAAACATCGGCACCCGCTCGATCAGCTCCAGCTTTGCCGCCGCCGCCCGCTCCGCGTGCTGCCGCTTGATGCGCATTACCACGGCCCTCTCCACCGCCCACAGCGCGCACGGCGCAGTGGACCGCACCGTAGCCGCTCGGGGTGCGGAGTAGAGCAGGGCCAGCTCCCCGAAGCAGCTGCCGGGGCCGTAGGCCGCGACGCGGCGCGGCGCGGCGTCGCCGGGGCGCAGCAGCAGCGCGTCGGCGGCGCCGGACTCCAAAACGTAGAACTCGTTGGCGACGGGGTCGCCCTTTCGGTGCGTTCGTTGGAGGTTGGTTTCGTGTTTGTCAGTTTGTGTGTGTGTGTTGGGGGGGTGTCTTGGGGGTGGTGGTTTTCTTGTGGTCTAATTGTGCTATGCCTGTCTGCGTGTTTGCATACGTGCAAATCCACCCAATCAACAAATGAGTACCACTCAGAAATGCGCGCGTGTGTGCGCGCCTGCTTGATTATGTCCTTCCCCGGCCCCACGCTGCGCGGCTGCATCGCGTCCACCACAGCCTCCAGCGCCGCGGGGGGGAGGCCCTCGAACAGCAGGTTGCCCGTGATGGCGCGCTCTTTTCGGTTTGCGGTTTGTGAAAGGGGGGTTGGGGTTTTGGGGTGTTTTGGGTCTTGCTGCTGTGTTTTGCATCAGAAGCTGTGTCGAGCCCTCTGTGATGCGTTGGGTCAGCGACGTTTGAGGCTGAGGACGATGGCGGCCCCAAAGCCACCCGCCAGCATGACCAAGCACGCTGACCTGGTCAACATTGGTCAACTTGAGCAATGCCAGCACACCCACCGATTAGCTTCTTGACTTCTGGCGTCTTCTTGTAGCTGCCCACCGCCACGCCGTCGCAGGCGCTCGAGCTTTCGGCGGCGACGGCCACGCGGCCCTTGGGGCGCGCGTCGGCGGCGGCGGCGGCGTCCGCGCCTGCGCCCGCGGCGGGGGCGCCGGCGCCGGCGCCGATGCCGAGCTTGCCCTGTGGGGGGCGCGCGGGGGGTCGGGTTCTTTGGTGGGGAGGGGGTGTATGCCGGCGGCATGCAGCCAGCTGGGCGACGGCAGCACACGAAGCGGCCGGCAGCACGCGGGCTCGCGCCGCAAACGGCGCCGCGCAAGCGCAGCTGGGGCTGCAAACGGCGCGCCGCCGCCGCACCATCTGGGCCCTGACGCGGTCTGAAAGGTCCGAGCTCATTGCGCCGACGGCGAGGGGGGAGGCGGCCGCGCGCGCCGCTGGCGGGCCCGAGCCGTGCCGCCGAACGGGCTACTGACGATCGGCCGTGCCCAGATCGGCGTTAACCGGCCTCAAAGGTTGCTTGGACTGCGGCGAAGGCGGGCAGAACGGGAGGAGGGCGGCGTTTCGGGGTCCACGCGGTTTTGACGGGGGATCGGCAAGTCCGGAGAGGGCCGGTTGTGGTTCAGTGTGTCAAGGGGAATGGAGAGTAGCACCCACTCGCAGTAACAGCGCGTCAGGCAGCCCCTGGGCAGCCCGGTGCCGCCAGGGTGCCGCCGCCCGCCGCCCGCCAGGCCGCCCGCGCAGCCGGCCCCGGCGACGTGCCCTCCCCCCCGCAAGAGAGCCGATGCCGCGTTTATTACCGTGCGCGCCTGAGCGCAAACGCCGCACTCAGCCGCCGCCGTCGAGCACCCGCTGCCACCACCGCGCCGCCGCGCGCCGCGCGCCCCCGCTGCCGCCGTCGCCCTCGCCCTCGGCGCCGGCCGGCGCCGGGGCCGCCGCGGCCGCGGCGGCGACGCCGGCGGGGCCGGCGCGCGCCGATTCGACGATCGCCGCCCAGAGCAGCTGCCTCTTGGCCTCTGGCGTCCTCAGCCGCGCCCAGTCGGACCAGCGCAGAGACACGACCTGCGGTTGGGTGGGGGGTCGGGCGGCGGCGGGGCGTTGCAAATGACCGTCCCATCCTTGCAAACACACCGACACGAAATTGGTTGGGTTGCGCAGGGGAGGGAGCGAGGGATAGCACAGGGCATGTGAAGAGCGGCTCCACAAAGGCGGGGCCGATCGACTGGCCCAACCCCCCCAAACCCCCATCCCCGCCGCACCTGGAAACCCCGCGCCTGCAGCGCCCGCCACCGCGCCGCCGTCGACCCCATCGGCGCCGCCGGCGCGTTGGCCGCAAACGCCTCTGGCCCGTCCAGCGACAGCGTCAGCGGCGCGCCGTGCAGCACGCGCGCGCCGCGGCGCGGCGCGGCGGGGGACGCGGCGGGGGCGGCGCGGGCGGCGGCCGAGGGGACGCGGACCAGAAGGTCTAGCACGTGCATGCCGCAGGATGTGGGGACGTTCATCGACGCGGGCAGTCCGAGGTCCCGGAGGGATGAGTAAACCTCCGAGGCAAACTCCGCCGCGCGGGGCCCGCGGGGCCCGCTGTGGGCGGAGAGCCACGCGGCGCGGGCCTCGTTCAGCATGCTCGGCGGCAGCGACAGCGGCAGCAGCGCGCCGCCGCCGTGGGCGGCGCCGGCGGCGGCCCCTGCGCGGCCAGAGGGCGGCGGCCCGGGCGCGGGCGAGGCTGCGCCGCGCGCGGCGACGGCGGCGTCCGCGAGCGCCCACTGCACCTCGTGCAGCCTCGCCAGCTCGCGGGGCGGGAAGCGCGGCGCCGCGACGAGCAGCCACCGGCAGAGCCGCGAGAAAAACGCCTCCTCGCGCTGCGGCGAGCCCGCGGCGCCGAGCGCCCACGCCAGGGCCACGGCCGCAGAGGCGGGCCCCGACGGCGCGGCGCGCGCCGGCGGTGGCGCGCCGCCCTCCACGCGGCGGCGCGGCGGGGGCGGCGGCGGGAGGGACGCGAGCGCGGCGGACAGCCAGTGCTGCGCGGCCTGCGAGGCGCGCGCGAACAGCGCCGCATCTGTCACGTTGAGCGTCGCCAGAGCCTCGGCCGCCTGTTTGGTCGGATGGGTTGAGACGTCGCCATGTGGGTTGGGGGCAGCGCCCAGCTCGTTTTCTTCACCCCACGTCTCGTACGGCACCCCCCTAATGACCCGCCCACGAAACCCGGGAACGCCGCCGCCTGCGCCGGGCGCCCCTGCGCAAGGCCCGCTCCTGCCTGAAAAGCCTGCGGCCCCCTCTCCAAGAATGGGAAGGCCACCCCCCCTAGAACCGGGAGGCTGATCAGTCCCACCCACCTCCGCAAGGGCCTCCAGCCCGACGTCGTGCCGGCACCTCGCCAGCGCGTCCGCCGCCGCCGAGAGCAGGCGCGGGTCAAAGTGCCGCGCGCGCGCGCAGCAGCCGAGAAACGACGCAAGCTGCTGCGCCGTCAGGCCCGCGCCCGGCCGCGCGGGCTCGGCCGCGCCCGCTGCTCCCGCGCCCACGTCGGGCGCGGGGCCGGGCGCGAGCCGCCGGCCGGCCGCCTGAAGCGCGGCGAGCGCGTCGGCGCAGAGCACGTCGAACGCGGCCCTGTTGTAGTGCCCGCTGCCCGCAAACGCCGACGCGACGGCAAGCAGCTGCTCTCCGTTCAGGACGGGGCCCTCTGCGGCCGCCCCCGCCTCCGCGTCCGCTTCCGCCTCGCCGTCGCGGGTGCTGGCGGCGGCGGCGGCGGCCCGGCCGCCGGCTTGGGCCTCGGCCTCCCGCGAAAGCCGGCCGCGCCCGGCCGCGCCGTCCGGCGCCGCCGCCGCCGCCGCCGCCGGCGCGCGCGCCCGGCTCTGCGCCGCCAGGTCGACTGTGACCATTGCCAGCGAAAGAAAAGCCCCGCTGCCGCGCGGCGTGCGGTGGCGCGACAGCGCGGCGGCCAGGTCGGCGGCGGCGGCGGCGTCCCAGCTGCCGGGGGGCTGGCGGCGGCGGAGGGCGGACTCGAGGCACGCGAGGATGCGGGCCCCGCTGCTGTTGCTGGTGCTGCTGCTGCTGCTGGGGGATGCGGCCGCGTCTCCACTGCCGGCGGCCGCCGCTGCCGAGCCCGCGGCCGCCCCGCCGTCGGCGCCGTCGGGCGGCCACGCCGCGGCGAGCGCCGCCAGCTGCGGCGCCGTCAGCTCCGGCAGGTGCGCCTCCGCCGCCGCGAGCACCGCGCGCGCCTCGACGGCCGCCGCGCCGCCGGCGGCGGCGAGCCGCGCTGCAGCGACCGCCGCGGCCGCCAGGTCGGCGGGCGCCAGGCGGTCGGCGCAGCGCGCCACGAGCCGGGCGGCGGCCGCCAGCCGCTGCGCCTGCTCGGCCGGCGCGGCGGCGGCGGCGGCGGAGGCTAGCGCAGAGGCGGCGCCGGCGGTGGCGCCCTCGTGCAGCGCCGCGAGCGCGCGCCTGAGGTCTGCGTCTGGCGAGGCTGCTGCGGTGGAGCCTGCGCCGGCGCCTTCGCAGCTGTCGGCACCGGCCGGGGCCGGCGGCGCGTTCGCCGCCGCGGCGGCAGGCTCCCACGAAACCCTGAGCGCGGCGGCGACGGCGGGCGGGCGGCACGCGGCGGCGCGCTCGGCGGCGCGCCGCCCGCGCGCCTCGGGCGGCCGTTTCAAGGCCGGGTGCCGCTCGCCCGCGGCGGCGCGGCCGGCCGCCGCAGCTGCCGGCGGCGCGTCCAGCAGCGGCCACGCGGGCCGGCCCGCCTGCCGGGGGGGCGGGGAGGGGGGGTGAGGCGCACCAAGTTGGGCGCGTTCAGGTGCGGCCGGCCGGTGTCTGTGCTGTGCGGCGCCACCACAAAAACGAACGAGGCTGCCCGTTGGCCCACCTCGGCAGACTCCACCAGCGTCGCCAGCAGCGCGCGCGCGTCGAGCAGGGCGGCGCAGCGGCCCGCCAGGTGGCGGGCGGCCACGGCGGCCAGCATGCCGCCCGGCGCGAAACGCTGCGCGTGCGCCTGCTGCGCCCGCTTCGCCGCGCGGGGCGCGCGGCCACGGACCGCGCCCCCTCCGGTTTCAGTGCATGCAGGGTAACGCGCTCGATTGCGTGCGACCAGCAGCGGGGGGAGCGTCGCAGGACGGCTGGCTGTCCCAGGGGGTTCAAGCCTTTGGCGTGGGGGCTACCGAGATCTGACGCCTAATTCATTCTTGCCGCGGCGGCAGTCATTGATCGCCGTGTTATTGACTGGACTTGGCCCTGCGCCTGCAGGCGAGGCTGCTGGCTTCGCCAAACGCTCGAGACCACTCCCCCGGAACCACGGGCGCGCCCGACGCCTCGCCCATCGGTAGCGGCTCCATAGAGGCGCGTGGAACCGGGAACCGGCAGGACCGGGCGCGGCAGGAGCGCGCCAGCAAGAGGGAAATTCCCCCGAGACCTGCTGCTGGACGCAGATGGCGTCGTCGGCGGTGAGAGCGCGGGTAGAGGCTCACAGGGGCCCCCGCATCGGCCGCGGAACAGCGCCTGGGGCGGTCAGGCGCCGCGCCGCGGGCCGCGGCAGCGCGCGCGCGCGCCACAAAGCGCGCCGCTGGCGGCTCACCGCGGCGGCCGCGAAGCCCACCGCCCCCCTGCGGCCGATGTCCGCAGTCTTTGGCGCTGCAAGCCCAGGGCGCAGCGCCGGAAATGCCAGCCTTCGGCCGCAGCGCGCACCACGCGCACCTGCCTCCGTTGACCCTGCCGCGCGGCGGGCCGCTCCGTCCCGCTCGCCGCCGTGCGCCTGGCCTCGCGCCTCACCCCACCACCCCGCCGACCGCGCCCCAAAACCCGCCAGAGCGTGCCGGCGGCGGCCGGCGAGCTGACCAAAGTGCTGTCGCGGCTGCGGCACACCTTTGTCGTGGCGGACGCGACGCTGCCGGACTGCCCCCTGGTCTACGCCTCGGAATCGTGGGCGCCCGCGGGCGGTTTTCTTTTCCGGGGCCCTTTCTTTTCTTCGAGAAAGCCGTTTTGGCCGGGCCGCGCAGCGGCAGCGGTCGCCAGCGCGCAACGCTTGATTAAGCCGGCGGCTGACGCCCACCGCCCGGCTGGGCTGACCACACCTTGCTCCTCTCCCTCGCCGCCAATCCCCCCTTTTCCCACCCCCAAAAACCCCTCCCTCTACCCCACCCCCCCAGCTTCTACCACATGACTGGCTATGGGCCTGACGAGGTGCTGGGGCACAACTGGTGAGGGGGCCTGGGGGGCGCAGCTGCCGAGCGGCGGGCCCGGGCTTTTGCCGGCTTTGGTCGGCTCTGGCGGCGGGTGGCCTTGGCTTGGCGGCGGCGACGACAGCTTGGCAACCCCCGCGCCGCGGCGGCTTTGGCCTCTGGCTTTGAAGGCCTCAGCGGCTCTTTGCAGCAGACCCCGCCCACAATTTCCCCCACCCAACCACCTCCCAAAAAACCAAAACCCATCTGCAGCCGCTTCCTCCAGGGCGAGGGCACCGACCCCGCCGATGTGGCCAAGCTGCGCGACGCCATCCGCACCGGCACGCCCGTGTCTGTTCGTCTTCTGAACTACCGCAAGGACGGGACGCCCTTTTGGAACCTCCTGACCTTGACGCCGATCAAGACGCCGGACGGCAAGGTGGCGAAGATAGTGGGCGTGCAGGTGCGTGCTTCTGGGGGGGTTGTCTGAGGTTGCGCACGCGCTTGCGGCCGCTTTCAACAGGCAACGCGCCAAACACCACAAATCAGAGCGCGGCGAGCGAAAGCAAACGCACAGGCCTTTTCAAGCCTCCGGAAACCGCCCCGAAAACGCCCCCAAACCGCCCCCAAAACCGCCCCGAACCACCCCCACAAAACCGCCCCCCCCCCAAAGGTGGACGTGACCTCCAAAACCGAGGGCAAGGTGGCCGGCGCGGCGTCGCTGCTGCACCAGGACGCGCGGCTGCGGGACAACCTGGCGTTCAACATCGTGCAGGAGGTCACAAACACAGTGCAGGTGGGGGGGGAGAAAGCGAGCGGCGCTTTTTTTGAGTTTTTTTATGGCCGGGCCTGGCGTTGCGCAGGAGGTCACAAACACAGTGCAGGTGGGGGGAAAGGGGCGCTTTGGATGGGGCGTCCGTCACTGCAAGCAAGCGGAACAACCCCAACCCCCTGCACAATGCCCGCCCCAACCCGAAACCCCCGCGCAAACACCCCCAAACCCCGCAAAGCCCCCCTAAACCCCCGCAACACAAACCCCCAACCCCCCCAGGAGCTCGAGACCGGCACCGCCCCCGAGCGCGGCGTCATCCCCACCGGCATGGCGGTGGCCAAGACCGGCCCAAAGGCCTTCCCCCGCGTGGCCCTGGACCTGGCCACCACCGTGGAGCGCATCCAGCAGAACTTTTGCATCAGCGACCCCAGCCTGCCGGACTGCCCCATAGGTGGGGGGCGGTTTGAGGGCGGTTTTCGGGCGGTTTCGTTGGGCCGTTTGGGGGGCAGCGCAAGCACACCGCCACCCAAACCCCAAACCCCCAACCCCCACCCCAAACCCCAAACCCCAAACCCCCAACCCAAACCCAAAACAACAAACACCAAACCCCAACAACAGTGTACGCGTCTGACGCGTTCCTGGAGCTGACAGAGTACCCCCGGGAGGAGGTGCTGGGCCGCAACTGCAGGTTCCTGCAGGTCGGTGGGGGGCAGGGTGTTTGCGTTGTTTGCTTGGAAGACAAAAGCAGCGAAAACAAAAACCCCCAAAACCGCCCGAAACCCCCCAAAACCGCCCGAAACCGCCGCAAACCTCCCGAACCCCCCCCAAAACCGCCAGGGCCCCGGCACCGACCAGGCCACCGTCCAGCGCATCCGCGAGGCCATAAAGGCCGGCGACGAGCTGACCGTGCGGCTCCTCAACTATAAGCGCGGCGGCGCGCCGTTTTGGAACATGTTCACGATCGCGCCGATGAAGGACAGCGACGGCGCAGTGCGCTTCTTCATCGGGGTGCAGGTGCGGGGGGAGGGCGTTTTATCATTTCCTTTGTTTGGGCTTTGTCGGTTCGGCTGGGGAGTTTGAGCGACCAGCACTGAAAGGGGAGCGTCGGCGCTGCATCCTCCAAATCCCCCCACCATCCAAACCCCATCCAAACCGCCGCACAAAACCCCCCCGCTGCAGGTGGACGTCTCCGCCTCCACCGCCGCCGCCGACGCCGCCGACAAGCTGCCCGCCTGGACCGCCACCCCCGCCGCCGAGGGCGCCCTCGGCGCGGCCGGCCACGCCGCGGCGAGCGCGATCAGCAGCGCGCTGCAGGGCATGGGGCTGGGAGCCAACCCGTGGGCCAAGCTGGGGGCGGGGGGGGCGGGGAGGAAGCCTCACAAGGGGCAGGACAAGGCGTACCAGGCGCTGGCGGAGGTGCAGGTGCGTGCAGAGTGGGGTTTTAGGGTTTGTTTTTGTGTTTGGGTGTGGGGGCATTTGGGTGTGTGCGTGCGCCCGCGTGCGCACAATGGCGCTCTTTCCTCCGGTGCCAAACAACCTCCCGCGAACGCACGCCACGCCCTCCAAAACCCCGTCCCCTAAACCCTGTCCCCTAAAACCTGTCCCCCTAAACGCCGCCCCCAACCCCTAACCCCACCCCCACAGGCTCGCGACGGCCGCCTGCGCCTCTCCCACTTCCGCCGCGTGAAGCAGCTGGGCGCGGGTGACGTGGGGCTGGTCGACCTGGTGACGCTGCAGGGCAGCGAGCTGAGGTTTGCCATGAAGACCCTTGACAAGTGGGAGATGGGGGAGCGCAACAAGGTGGGGGGGTTTAGTGATTGTTACTAATGGTGCAGTGAGGGTTGGGGGCCAGGGCGCTTTTCCTGCGGTTTGCTGTGAAGGCGCTGGACGCCCCTTCCAATTCCCTTGTAAACCACCCCCCCCCCCAACCCCCCACCCCTCCTTTAAACCAGGTGGCGCGTGTTCTGACCGAGGAGGGCATTCTGCGCGCAGTGGACCACCCCTTCCTGGCCACACTCTACGCCACACTGCAGGTTTGGGGGGGGGGCATGTTTGTATCCGAATTCGAACTTGAATGTGAAGCCCCGGGTTTGGTTGAGCGCGTGTCCAGGTTGAAGGGATGATGGGGCCCAATCAAACCAAAACCAAAATAACAAACCAAAACCTAAACCCGGAAATGACTCACCCCCCCCCAGACCGACACCCACCTGCACTTTGTCATGGAGTACTGCGACGGCGGCGAGCTGTACGGACTGCTCAACGCGCAGCCCAAAAAGCGGCTCAAGGAGGCGCACGTCAGGTGGGGGGATGTTTGGGGGGTGGGGTTGTGATTTTACAAAATCACAGGGGGCAGGGGGCTGCGTAGGGAGTGTTTTTTGGGGGGAGCATGGGCTGCTGTTGGGCGCTTTGGTGCGGGGGCGAGTTGTGTCGCACGGCGGTTTGGTGGGTCCCTGGCACGGGCGGGGGCCAGCGACCGCAAACCAAAAACGTACGCCGCATTCCCTTGGATCACATGTTTTCCCCACCCACCCTTAAAAAAAGGTTTTACGCGTCAGAGGTGCTGATCGCTCTCCAATACCTCCACCTGCTGGGCTACGTCTACAGGTGGGGCCGGGGCACGGGTTGTGTACTTTTTGTCTGGGCGTGTTGGCATCTTTCAGTGATCAAAACGCTGCGCACCCTCCACCTTCCCAAGATGAAGTGGACCTAAACCCGGAAACTCCAAACACAACTCATTGGAAACAAAGCGCTAAAAAAACCCACACCAAAACGCGCGCGCAACACCCCCCCCCCCCCCCAAAAGGGACCTCAAGCCGGAGAACATCCTGCTGGCGGGCGACGGCCACGTGCTGCTGACCGACTTTGACCTGTCATACGCGCGCGGCGCCACGCGGGCGCGCATGGAGGTGCGCGGGGCTGCCCGGGTTGGGTTTTGGGGGTTGGATTGCATGCGGTTTAGCCCAATCCAACTGAACCTGCCGTGCACACACTCCGGACCAGGGCCCAGCCCCACTGCTCAACCCAACTCACCAACCCCAAACCCCCCCAACCACCCCCCCGGCCCAGGTCACCAAAGCGCCAAAGCCGCCCCGCTCGGCGCCCTCCGCGGGCTGCGGCGGCAAGCCCGACGCCGACGCCGAGCCCCCCCGCCCCGACCCCGCGCGCGCCCCCTCTGGGGACACGCTGCTGCTGGTGGCGGAGCCTGAGGGGCGCGCCAACAGCTTTGTGGGAACCGAGGAGTACCTGGCGCCCGAGGTGGGGGGCGGTTTTGCGGAGGGGGGATGGGCGTCGCGGCGTGCTTTGGGGCCGTTTTTTCGGCTCGGGCGGGTTGGGGTTTCATCTGTGCCCGCTCCCAACGCCCCCCAATTACCCTCAAACACCCCCAACACACCCCCACCCCCCCCCCCAACCCCCTCACCCCCCAAAACCGCCAGGTCATCAACGCGGGCGGCCACTCTGCGGGCGTCGACTGGTGGTCCTTTGGCATCCTGGTCTACGAGCTGCTCTACGGGGTTACGCCCTTCAGGTGGGCGGGTGCTTGGAAGAAATACCGTGCGTTGATATCATAATAAGCTTTGCTTAGATCACCAATCACCAATCAGGCCGTGTCTAGGGGCCCCGACAACTCTTGCTTTGGGCGCTGCGTTTGAGCCGCGGCTCGATGTTTAGGCCTCTGCTGCCGCCGGGCCCGCTCGAGCGCCGCAGCGACACCCGCCAAACGCGCAAAACACACAACCCCCAACGCACCAGGGGCGCGCGGCGCGAGGAGACTTTTGAGAACATCCTGCGCAGCCCGCTGGCCTTCCCGCCAAAGCCGCCCGTCAGCGACGCGGCGCGGGACCTGATCACTAAGCTCCTGGCCAAAGACCCCGCCCAGAGGGTGAGTCATCGGCGCGCAGGGCTTGGAGGCAGCTGGAGGCAGCTGCCCCCGGCTGTACGGCAGGGGGCGCGCCCGCCTCTGTCTTGACGCCGCCGCAGCGAACGCCCGCGGCGGCGCGTCCCGCTGAGCTGCCGCAAACCGCCCTGCGTCCCCACTCCGCCGCCCCGCCCAAACGGCGCCGCCGGAACCGCAGCTGGGGGCCAAGGCGGGCGCGGAGGAAATAAAGGCCCACCCTTTCTTCGAGGGCATCGACTGGGCCCTGCTGCGGCAGCAGCGGCCGCCCTACGTGCCGCGCCGCGCGACGGCGGCGCCGGAGGGCGCGGCGGCGGGCGGCGGCGGCGGCGGCGGCGGCGGCGGCGAGGCCGGCGGGGGCGCGAATGGGTTTGGCAACTATTGAGGCGGCGCGGGCCAGCTGCCGGCGCCGCGGCGACATTGTTTTAGGGAGGAGGCGTCATCGGGCCTCGCGAGTCACGAGCCCGCCCCCGCAGCCGCGCCGACAACACACGGCGCGCCAATGCAGAGCGGCGCGGAGCTGCGCCATACTTTCTTCCGGCAGCCCCCCTATCTGCGGCTCGGGCGCGGAGCCGCAGGCGCGCAGAGATCGGGAAACACTTTTTGAGCGGACCGACCAACGTAACCGCCGCCTGCCCCGCCGTTTTGGTCGCACCGTCTGGCAGCCCCCCTGCATTCCTTACGGGGCGCGCGCGTGCGGCAACAACCCACCCCAAACAGGGCCCCCTAGGCACGCAACCCCAACGCCCCGCCCTCTGCGCAAAAGCGCCGCGTGCCCCCGCCCGCTTCGGTCCGGTTCAGTTTGTGTGCGACCCTCTGTTTCAGGGGGCCTCCAACCCCAGGGGCATGGACTCAGTTCCGTTGACTTTGACCGCGCAAGCCAGCGCGGCCCGCGTTTGACTTGTCGTGCCGCGCGCAACCCGTTTGCAGCAGCGTTTTCCGTGGCTGTGTGCTGCGCCGGTTTGGGCGGCCCCCATGTTTGTTGGGTTGGCGAGGGAGGGAGGGTGCATGGCCCCCGAAAATGGCGGCGCCTGTCGACGCCGAGTAAGAGCCGTAAAGCTGGTATGCCTGACAAACACGCGCGGGGTCGGGCCAGTGGTCGAGGGAGGGTCCGGAGCAGCAGCGGCAGTCTGGGCAGAGTCGCACACGGCACCCCGCCGCACACTTGTGTGCGTGACAAACCCGCCGCCTGCCCGTCCCTCCGCCATTGCGCCCCCCGCAGTCGGTTCCGTAGGATCCACTGTTGAAAAAGGCGGCTTTCTTCCGGCGCCCTCCGCCTCGACGGGAGGTTGGATTTGGTTGAACACGGCCGACAGCTCGAGGAGCAGGCGCCTCCGCACGCCTGCTGGCCAGTGTGGCGCTGATCGGACGGCTTTCGGCATCTTCATAAGCCCGGCCTGCAGGTCGCTGAAGCCGCTAGATCTGGGCGTCACCCAACTCCCCGGGACCAGCTCCAGCAGCCGGGCAGCAGCCCATGATTACCGCGGGCGCGGCAGTGATGCCGCCCGTGGGCAGCGGCAGCGTTCGGCGAATCGCGGGCAGCACCGGCGGCCGGCCGCGCGCGCGCGCCAGCCGCGCCGCTCCCCACGTCGCGCGCTTCGCCGCCGCCGGCCGCGGCGCCGACGGCGAGGGCGCGGCCGCGGCGGCGCAGCGGCGGCTTCAGCAGCAGCTGGGGGACGACCGCGCGGCGCGCGGCGGCCTCCCGGAGGACGACGGCCCCGCGCCGATCGACGTCGACGCCGACGACGCCGCCCCCGAGCCGCCCGCGCCCCCGCCGCCGCGCCGCGCCCCCGCCGCCGCCGCCGAGCCGCCGGGCCTGGCCGCGGCCCAGGGCTGGGCGGACGGCGCGCCGCCGAGCCTGACCGCGTCGCTGTCGCTGGTGCCGCGCAGGGCGGCCGCGCTGGCGCGGCACCGGAGTGACGATCCAGTCACGGGCTTCTTCGTAAAATGCAAGCTCGCGTGGCAGCTGTTCTTCCCGCCCAAGGCGGACAAAAGGAAGGCACCCACGCCTGGGGAAATGGGGCGCAACCGGCTCAGCATGATCCTGGTGGCGGACCGGGCAGGTGGGGGGGGGGGAGGGGCGTCGTGGGCTGGGGGCTGGGGGTGGAGCGGAGCTGGGCGGGGGGTGGCGGCCAGGCAAGCGGTTTGAGGGGCCTTGAGGGCTGAGGCGGCTCCAATCAGCAGCCAGCCCAACCCTCGACCCACCTCAATCAAGCCCGTTCCCGGCCTTCCTCTCCCCTCCCCAACAACCCTCCCCCTATTATACACTCACACACCCCAGGCCTCAGCCCCGGAAGCCTCATGGCGATGAAGCAGCGCACCGTGCAGGCGCTGGCAGAGTCGATGGACATGGCAGAGCTGGCAGACGCGCAGCTCAAGTTCACTATGGTCCGGGAGGGCGGGGTGACGTACTCCATGGGTGGGTGGGCTGTGGCGGCGCGGGGGTCTGTGCTTTCGGCCGCTGCGTCGGTTGCGTTTGCCTGCCTGGTGTGGGTGCCGCTGGAGGAGCTGCTCCGTCATATTCTGCTGGGCATGTGCCTGCTTTTTCAAACCCAGTGGTGCCACATGCCCTGGCGCATGCGGGGCAGAGGCAGAGGGCGATGCTGTGCGCATCAACCGCCAGCTGCATGCAAATCCGCGCCCCCCGCCCCTTCCCTCCTCCCCGCAGCCGTGCCAATCATCGACGACGCCGCAGTTGCGGCCGCTGGGGCCGGCGCCGACGCCGGCGCCGGTGCCGCCCCGGGGCCTGCCTCGGACGATGAAGAAGACGAGCTCGAGGCGGAGGCGGAGGCAGAGGCGGACACGGAGGCGGCGGGCCCCGATGCTGCTCACGGCCACGAGAAGCGCGACGCCGCGGCCGCGGTCGCCGCCGCGGCGGCGCAGCTCGAGGCGGCTGCGCTGCGAGACCTGGCGGCCGCGACGGGCGCGGGCGCGGGGTCGGAGGCGCCAGACGCCGGCAGCGCGGCGGGCGTCGGCGCGGCGGCCGCGGGGGAGGGGGGCTCGGAGGCGGCGGATCGCCCCGGCGAGGCGGCCGCGCCCACCGCCACTGAGGCTGGGGCCGGCGGCTCAAACTGAGCCGTGGCTTGGCGCGCGCGCGCGGGCGCGGTTCGCCCGTGGGGCGCGCTCTGGCAAAGACAGCATTTTTGAGGTTTTCAGGAAGCATGCTCTCCAGCACGCAGAAAAGCGCTCTAGGTGTTTGCTGGCCTGGATTGCGCTTTGAGCTGCGCGCGCCGACGCCGCAGGTTCTCTCACGGGTAGGGCTGTTTAGCGCATCACAGGCAGTCGGTAGCAGCGAACAGTTGCCAATCCGTGCTGGTACTGGCCACACCGTTGCATTCGCCCCTGAACCGCAGCAGCGTGCCAGGTGTAAATAGGCTCGACGCATGCCGAGCGGGACGAAACCTCCACAGCTGCCTTTGCAGTCCGCCGCCCCGCAGAGCACGTATCCGCAAAGCCAGGGCTGCGCTGCCGCTCTTGGATCCATAAACTCGATCCGAAACATCGAACCGAGCGCCAGAAAGCCCCGTCCTACGTCCTGGATCGCAGCTCGCGCCCCAACTTGCATCGCGATCGGACCCTGCGGCGCAAGATCCCAGCTCCTGTGTGCCTTCTGTGATGTTAACAGGCGCCTAGGCCGCCTGCTGTGCCGCCATGATGGATGCCAGGTGGGTTCTGAGGCTGAGCACCCAGCGCCTGGACACAGCGCCCGGCAGCGCATGCACCTGCAGCGAATTGACCCGGTTTGGGCACAACAAAACGCGCAGCGAGGGCGGCAGCAACTCTCAGGACATACCATCCCGCCCCTGCGAGACGCCCGGGCGCACCCGGCCGCAGTCCGCCGCTGACGGCGGCGGCGCCGAGGTGTGGGGCTTCGCCACCTGGAAGCACGCAAGCGAAGAGTGAGCAGCATGCATGCGCGGCACTGCCGCACGGCCATGCGCGCGCATGGCATGCAGCCCATTACATGCACCCCCAGCATGCTGCCCGCAGCCACGTGGCGCGCGCCAAGCCCCGCTCCATGCAACGCGCATGCGCAGCCATGCAACCCAAGCACACAAAACGGCAGGCATGAGGGAGGTGACGACGCTGTGCCGCTGCATCTCCCAAGCGGCCTTCTGCACTGGCAGCAGCTGCCGATCAGCGCCGATGCAGGCGGAAGCGACGCGGCACCCAGCACTGCATTGCGCGGCGCTAAGACCGCGGCGCCGCCGCTCCTCCAGGCGGCAGCCGCGGCCGCCGCCGCTGTTGCCGGCGCCCCGCAGGAACAGCCACCGCTGCCGGTGCTCGCGCCGCTGAGGACGGGGCGCGCGGCAGCTGCCAAGGGCCAGATCAAGGGCAAGGCGGCGGCGCCCGCATCACAATCGCAGCCGCGCACGCTGCCCAGCTGCGCCGGCGTCGTGGCGTCGGCATGCGCTGGCAGCCCCACGCCGACGTCCAACCAGCAGACCCCGCAGCCCCGGCTGGGGCGGTGCAGCAGAAGCGAGGTCGACAGCCCGATGCACGGCGCGCGCGCGTGCGACAAGCGCTCGCCGGCGGGGGAAGATTCGGGGGGCGAGGGCGACGAGGACTTTGCGGCGTTTTGGAGGGGGGTGATGGGGCTCGCGGACGGCGGCGGGGCTGTGAACGACGACGGCTGCGAGGCCTCCCCGGCGCATTAACATGGCTTGCACCTGCGCCGCACAGCCCTTGCCAGGTCTGGTGCTGCATCTCTGCCCTGCCTGTGCTCATCATGTGTTCCAGCCACCCCTGAGCCTCACTTTGCCGGTCGATTTGAGGGCCGAATCGTTTACTGCGCGCCGAGGGAAAAGCGCGCTTCGTTCTTTTGCAAGCCTGTGGCTGTGGCAAAGCTTGTGGCTGCAGCCACTGGCTTGCGGGTGTTTCGGCCACACGCGCGCAATGTGCAACACAAATGCTGGGCGGTCGCGTTCTACTGCTGCGCGCAGGGGCAGCACCGACAAAACGGAAGCATGCGGGAGATGTGGGATGCGGGAGATGTGGGATGCGGGATGCGGGATGCGGGATGCGGGATGCGGGATGCGGGATGCGGGATGCGGGATGCGGGATGCGGGATGCGGGATGCGGGACGGATGGGGTACAACTGCGACGCAGCCGCGATGCGCGACGGCACTGGCATGACGCGCTGGCGCGATTGCGGCTGGGCTTTAGATTTTGGATCGGGCACGCGCTTGGGCATCGGGGACTCACAGCGGCCGCAAGCGAGTGGCCGGCAGCGGCTGGGGGGTTTCATGAAGCTTGGGGATAGCTTGGTCGCAAGCGGCTCGAGACAAACATGTGCATGTGCGCGCAAAAGGGCTGGCCGCGCCAATGTTTGCAAATATATTTGTGTGGGGCTGAGCCGCGGTCTGGTAGTATATGGGCGCACGCAGCAAGTGCTGGCCGTGGCACGCCGCCACAGCGACAGCGGGGGGATCTCAGACTGCAGTTGGGAGGGGGGCGCTCTTGATGAAGCCCGGGCGCAGAAAGCGACTCAGTGAGGGGCCGTTTTTTTTGAAACGTGCGGGAAGAGCACGCACTGCCCAAGTGGCCTGTGCGCGCGAAAAACTAGCCACCATGACACGCCGCAGCTTTCAATTTGGCCCAACTTGGGCCGCAGCAGCGGTGGTGTGCAAGCCCGCGGCTCGCCGCCCTGACCAGCCCCTCGCAGCAGCGGTGTTCATAAGCCTCCCAGCCGGCTGCACAACTTGGCTGGCAACGCCCACAAGTGTGGCGCCGCCGCTGCCGCCGTACTCGCCGCTGTCTCACTTTGGCAAGTGCCACCAGCAGCAGCCCGACCCACAGCTGTGTCCTGGAGGGTCGTGGAACAAGGGGAAGTGCATCCTCGTCGCGGACTGGTGGGCTTTCGCTGCGCGTGCTGTGCGTTTTGTGATTTTGATGCAATTGAGGGCCTTTTTCTGCGACATGCTGCCCCGCAACGCCCCCAAACCCAGCCCCCCCCCCACCCAGTTGCTGCTCCGACCCCTTTGCGGCGTGCCCTTCACTCACGTGGAGCGCCGCCCCCGCCTGCCGCCGGTGCCACACAACAAACCCCGAACCCGCCGAGCACGTCGTGCTTGATTGCCCTGCCTGCGCACAGATCAAAACTGCCCCCTCCCCCGCACACACGCCTCTTCCAGCCAACGCCCCACCGCCGCCACCCGCCAAGCGGCTCCACCACCTTCTGTTGGAACTCGGAACAGCCCCAGACCCGCATGGCAGCCTTTGTGCATGCATGCTTCGAGCCCCATGCAACCCCTATGAGCTCTGGTCGAGCTCCAAGAGCGGCTTAGGCCGCACAGCGTGCAAATCACATCCACCCTTTTCCCAGCCACAGGAGCGCCGCTGGTGCTTTTACCGCGACCGAACGAGACGTTGCGATTTGCTCTGCACAGTTTTGCGGCCGTTGCAAGATCTGCAAGCACTGGCTTGCAGTTGCTTCAGCCACACGCGCGCAATGGTGCAACAACAAGTGTGCGTTTGGTGCTCTCCGTGTAACGCTGGCGGTGCTTACAAAACAGAAGCAAGGGGGAATGCAGTACAAAGGAATTTCCACCTGCAATGCAGCCGCAAAACATGGCGCGTTCATGCATTCGCGCCGGTGCATGCATGCATGCGTTTTACAGCCCCCGCCAACGCCTCGGCGCGGGCCAAGGGCGGCGGCCGCTGCTGATTATGAGGCAGCCGCCACCCTTTGCCCCGCAGCCCCTGCCCAGATTCTTCGCCGGTAGTTGCTGAAGCCCAAGCGCTCGGGGTCTGGCCGCCCGCCTCACGCCTCGGCACCGCCAGCCGCGCCGCTGCCGCTCGCGCCGCCCCCACCGCCGCCCGCGCCGGCGCCGCCGCCGCCAGCCGCCCCGCCCCAAGGCCGCGTGCGCGAGGGCTTCCAAATCCGCATCTCCCGCCCGCCCTCTGCGTCCCGGCTCTCGTGCCCAAAGCCCCACTCCTGCGCGGTGACGTGGATGTGGAAGCGGTCCGCCGACGACAGGCCGGGGGGCAGCAGGATCTCCCGCTGCCTCGGGTCCGCCGCGAAAGCGCGCAGCACGCGCCGCACGGCCAGGCACATGCCGCGGTCGGGCGCCGCGCGCCGCGCCGCGTCGGGCCCGGCGCCGGCGCCGGCGCCTGCGCCCTCCTCCTCGCCGCTCGAGCCGCCGCCGCCGGCGACGGGGGCGCGCCCGGCGCCGCGGCGCGCGCCGTGGCGGCGGGGCGGGGCGCGGGCGCGCGACGCGGCCGCGGCGGGCGCGGCGCCGTGCCAGCGGCTGTCGCCGCGGCTGCCGCGCGCGCCGCCGCTCGGGGCGCTGCCCCCCGCGTCGCTGGCGCCGCCGGGCCTGGGGTCCCTTGGCCAGCCCACCGGCGGCAGCCCCCTCAGGCTCAGCGCGCTGCGCGCGGCCCCAAAAGCGCTGCCGCGAGCCCCTGAAGGCGCGGCCTGTGGCGGAGTGCCAGGGCTGTCCGGCTGCTCGCCGCCGCCAGGGCCGTCGCTGCAGCCAAAGGCGTCGCCGTCGCTGTCGCTGAGGGCGCCGCTGGGGGCGGGGCTGGGCGGCGGGCTGCACGCGCCGCAGCGGCTGGGCTGGAACGCGGTGACGGCCGTCATGCAGTCGGTGCCTGGTGCGTTTGTGGGGGCCAGCACGGGGCCGTTTGTCAGACTTGGCTCCCAGGCGGATGGGGCTGACCAATATGCCTTTGGCTTTGAGGCTAAAACAGAAGGCGGCGCCCCGACCGGCGGCTCGCGAGCCCTGGCGTGCGGCACAGCGCTGGCAGCGCGGCGCGGCGCGAACCAAACCCGGCTCACCGCACGCGACGGCCACCACGCGCCGCCCCCTGAGTGCCTTGACCTCCCTCGCCGCGCCGCTCCTCCCCGCGCCGCCGTGCCCCAGCTGCCCGCTCTTGCCGGCCCCAAACGTCAGCAGCCGGCCGCCGCCGTTGACGACGGCGGCAAAGCGGCCGGCGCACGAGGCCGCGACGGCGGTGGCGCCTCGGACGCCGGGCACCTTGGACGGCGCGCCGCCGCCGCGGCCGCCGCCGGGCGGGGCGCCCCAGTGGAAAACTTCCCCCGCGTCTGTGAGCGCGTAGACCGCGCCGCGCCCGACCGCCGCCGCAACGACGGCGGCGCCCGCGTCGCTGCCGCCGCCGCGCGGCGCCTGGCCGCGGCGCGCCAGCCCGTGCCAGCGCGCGTCGGGGCCGGCGTCCGAAAAGCGGCCCGGGGCTGCGGGGGAGGCGCCGTGCTGGCCGAAAGCGTTGTCGCCGCAGACCAGCACGCGGCCGGCGGCGGTGACCACGGCCTGCGGGGCGTTGCGCGTTGCGTCGGTGCCTTGGTGGTTTGGCACGCAGCACTTGGCGATTGGCCGTGAGGCGTCAGTCGGCTGAGTCAACATGCAGGCGTCATGCCCTCCCAAACAGGCAGCGCGCGCGCCGTTGCCGCCGCCGCTGCCCGCCGCCGCTGCCACCGCCGCCTGCCCCCGCACGCACCGTGTTGCGCCAGCCGAGCGCGACGGCCGCCGCGGGCCCCGCGGGCAGCTCAGCGGCCGCCCAGGCCGGCACGCAATCCCCCGCGCCCCCCGGCGGCTGCGCGCACTCGCCCGCGCCGTTGCGGCCGGCGAGGAGGACGGCGCCGGCGGTGGTGAGCAGCGCGGAGTGCTCCAGCCCCGCCGCGACCGCGTAGACGCGCTCCCCAGACCCTGCAGCCTGCGTTTGCACGGCGATAGCAGTTCAGGTCAGTGCTTCAAGGTTGGGATTTGGCTTTGTGGGGGGCGCACTTAGGGGGGCACACCACCGGTGCCTCGGCGCCCTTGGCTCCCAAGGGGTGCCCATCCCCCCAAAAGCAGGCGCCGCGGCCCCCCCTACCTGCCAGGCCGGCCGTAGGGCGCCGGCCACCTCGATCGGCGCCCCCACCCACGCGCGCCGCTGGCCGCAGCCGAGCTGCCCGCTGGCGCAGGCGCCCCAGCCGAAGACCTCCCCGCCATCGGCCAGGGCAAGCGCGTGGTGCTGGCCTGCGCGCGCGCGCGGGGGGTTGCGAGCGGCGTTTGACCAAGGTTTGACTAGTCAGGCTTGGCCAAGCAGTCGACTGCAGGCCTTGGCTGGGGTTGTTGATGCGAGAGGCCAGGGGGGGGGGGAAGCAACCCAGCACAGGCCGCGTCAGCGCCCCCTGGCCCCCCCCCCCCGCCCCTGCGCGCACCCGCTGCAATGGATGTGATGGCGTAGCCCCGCAGCGCGGCCCCGATGTCAACCGACAGCTTGACGTTGGGGTGGCGGTGCTTGGCCGCGTGGCGCGAGTCCCAAACGCCGCCGCCGGCGCCGAGCAGCAAAATGAAGTCCTCGCCCGCCGCGACCGCGCGCGGCGACGCGCGCGCGGCCGCCGCTGCGCCTGCGCCGGCGGCGCCGGGCCCCGAAGCGTCGGCGGGCTCTGGGGGGTCCGAGGCGCCGGCGCCGGCGCCGGCGGCGGCGGCGGCGGCGGCGGCGGTGCCGGCGCCTGCGCCGGCGGGGGCGAACGGGCCCGCGCGGCCGCACCGAGCGGCGGCCGCGCTGCGCGGCGTGCCGCCAGAGCCGGAGGAAACGTACGTGAGCCGCTGCGGCGCGGCGCAGCGCTCGCCAGAGGCGGTGTGCGCCTGCGGGGGGTCGGGGGTGGGGGGGGGGACGGCCGCGAGTCAAGGGCGGGCGGTGCGAGCCGGGCAGCCAGCGCGCGGCGGCTGCGCAAAGCACCCTGGGGCCGCGCCGCTGCGCACGCAGGCGGTGCCGCGCCCCGGAACGAAGTCCGCCCCAGCCGCGCCAGCCCCCGCCCGCACACCCAACCCCACCATGAGGCTGGATGCGCACGAGTCACCCCCAGGCAGCGGGCAGGGCCCGCCGTGCGGCAGCAGCCCCCACACCCAGGCCTCCCCTGTGAGGGCCTCGACAAAGGCGGCCTTTGGGTCGCGGCCCCGCAGCAGCGCGGGGGCCACGCCGAGGTCGCGCGCCGCGGCGGCGCGCCACAGATCGGGCTGCGCGGGTGGCAGGGGGGAGCGGGCGGGTGCATGTGCTTGTGCGGGAGCGCGCGGGTGCGTAGGTGGGGGGAGGGACGCGCGCGGCGCGCGCGCGGCGCGGGCGCGGGGTAAAGGGGCCGCGCATGGCGCGCGGCGCACGGCGGCCCACCTCGCTCGCGACATGACCCCATGCCTTGCACACGCCGCCGGCGCGCGCAACCTCGCGCCAGGAGTCCTGCGGCGCGCGCGAGTGGGGGGGCGGGGGGCGCAGCAGCGGCTCGTTGCGCGGCCGTTCCCAATTGCCAGGTGCGGCCAAGGGGCGCGGCCGATCGCCGGCGGTCTGCAGCGATGAATCGCCGAGAGGCCGCCGGCACGGTTGGCGGAGGTTGGCGGCGGCGGCAGCGCGCGGCGGCGGCCGGCCCGGCTGCGCAGCGCACCGTGGCCTGCAGCGCCCGCAGCAGAAGGTCGGGCGGCAGGTGTTCCCACTCCATGAGCAGTTTGGGACGGGACGCGGGCTGCAATTCGCGCGCGCAAGCAGTGGTCTGGCGTCGCCTCTGCGCTTCAGGGCTCCAGACCCGGTGGATTGGATTTAGATGCGTACGAAATTCACTATATGGCCCGTCGCTGAGGGGCGGGCGGGTCTGGTCTGCCGAAGGGGGCACAGTCAGATCGGGCGGCGCCGGGGGCAGCGTTTGCGAGGCGCAGGGGAGCTCGATCGATTCCAAATCCAAATCGCATTTCCCTGCATTTCCCTGCATCAACCTCTTGTGGCCTTGCTTGCGTGACCGTCCACGAAAGTCGCACCCCCGGTCGCCGGCCGCGAGAGGAGCCGCCCATTTGGGCTCGATTGGGGCAATCATGGTCCTGCTGTCCCACCCCGCGCTGGCGGCGCAGCGCTGCGCCCCTGCCGCCGGCGCGCGCGCCGCCGCGGTGCGTGTGGCGTGCAGCGGCCAGTGCCGCCCGCCGCCCGCGCCGCGCGGCCGCGGCGGGCGCGGCGGGCGCGGGCGGCGCGCGCCGGAGGTGAACGAGCAGCAGGTCAGCTGGCCGGCGCCGGTGCGGCCGCAGCCGGTGGTGGGCGTCGTGGGGGGCGGGCTCGCGGGCCTGGTCTGCGGCCAGGTGCGGGGCGCGGGGGGGTGGGGCGCGGAGCCGGGCCGGTGTGTGCAGCGACGCTGCGCCGCAGGCGACCGCGTGCCGTGTGCCACGCGCAGCGCTGCCTGGCTGCCGGTGCTGGGCACGAGCAGTGCCGCCGGCCGCGGGAGCGCTGCAAGTGCCCCCCCCCCTCCCACGAACGCGCCCCTCCCGAACGCGCGCCTCGCGTCTCGCAGGCCCTCGCGCGCCGCGGCGTGCGCTGCGTGGTGTTCGACACCGGCGAGCACTCGGCCGGCGGCCGCCTCGCGACGCGCGCGGGCGCGTCGGGGTCGCTGCGGCCGGAGTGGCTGCCCGATTCCCTGAGGGGCGCGGGGCTGGCGTTTGACCACGGCGCCCAGTTCTTCACAGCCACAGACCCCAGGTGCGCGCGGCGTTTGACCAAGGGCCGCGGGGCAGCTGCGGGGAAGCTGCGCCGGGGCCCCGCACACATTGCCAGACGCTCCCCAGCAGTCGAGGCCGGGGACGACGAGGCTCGTGGGACGGAGGTGGCGCCCCCCCCCCCTGTACCGCCAACAACGCGGCCGCCCTGCTGCTGCCACCCCCGCCGCTGCCAACACTGCCCCCCAGGCCCCCACCCCGGCCGAAACCGCCCGTCATCCCCTCCCCCACCCTCTCAGGTTCCAGAAGCTGGTCGACCGCTGGCTCGCCGCCGGCGCCGTCCGCGAGTGGGCCGGCCCCGTCGGCACGCTCGACGCCGCCGCCGGCCGCTTTGAGGCGGCGGCCGGGGGGGCGCCGCGCTACGTCGCGCCCGGCGGCATGGCGGCGCTGGCGCAGCACCTGGCGGGCCCCGACGGGCAGGCGGGGCCGCTGTTCGAGCTGCGGCGGCCGATTTGGGTCTCGGCCATGCGGGCCGTCGAGGGCAAGGGGTGGCAGCTGACTGGGAACAACAAGTCCCAGGTGGGGGTATGGGAGGGGGGCGTTTGTGGGGGGAGGGCAGCTGCTGGGGTGCGGCTGTTGTGGTTGCGGCTGTTGTGGTTGCGGCTGGTGGTGTAGCGGCTGGTGGGAGTGCGGCTGGTGGGGCCGCGGCTATTGGGGTCGCGGCAGGTGGGGGGGCGGCTGGCCGGTTCCCGCTTTGCTGCCGCGCATGTGCGATGAGACAAAGGCAGCTGAAAGGCCGCGGGCGCGGCCGGCTGTTTCCAACGTCAACCCCACCTGCTGCAGGGCTTTTTCGATGCTGTGGTGATCGCGCACAACGGAAAGTGAGTGGCGGGGTGCTCAGAGGCCGGTTTGGCTTGCTCTGGGGCATGTCGCAGGACAGCCAATGCGTGCTCGTCCACCCGCATTTGAAACGTGCGCTCCTCCCATTCCAATTCGGCATCTCTCCCTCGCCGCCGACCCTCCCTACACGCCGCCCCTGCACACGTGCGCCCCAAGGTGCGCCAACCGCCTGGCCGCGCCGAGTGGCGCGCCGGCCGTGGCGCGCCAGCTGATGCGGCTGAAGCTCAATTCCATCTGGGCGCTGGTGGCGGCGTTCCCGGAGCCCCTGCCCGTCCCGGGCGGCTTCGAAGGTGGGCTTTGAGGGGCTGTGCGCCGCACCGGGTGTGGGGATCGCGGTTTTGGTTTAGGCTGGCACCACACTGTGGGCTCAGGCGCGCAGGCGTCGGCTTTGCAGGCGGGCAAGAGGGGCGTGCGCGCCTCGGCGCGGCCCGTGTCGAGCGGCGCAGCTCAACGCGTGGCGCGCGGTGCTGCGACCCCGCAACCCGCCAGCAAAGCACCAATTGGGGCTCTCTATCTTTGCGAGCATGAGCGCTCGGATGGGATAAGCACCCCCCTGCTTCCACCCCCCCCCCAAAAGGCGCCTTCATCAAGGGCTCTCCCGTGCTGAGCTGGGCGGCCAACAACACCGCCAAGCTGGGGCTGGCGCACCTGGGGCACGAGGGGCTGCAGTGCTGGACGCTCTTCAGCACGGCAGCGTACGGACGGTGCGCGCGCGTGGGGCGGCTCTGTTTGGCGGCTCAGTTTGACGGCTCGGTTTGGCAGCTCAGTTTGACGGCTCGGTTTGGCGGCTTGTTTTGGCGGCTCGGTTTGGCTGCTTGCTTTTTGTGGCCGAAGGCCGAAATGGGCCGCCGCCACCGGCTTGGCTCCCGTGCTGCACCCCAACGCCCCGCTTCAGACTCAACCCGCAACGCTCAAACCAGCCAAACCACCCAAAACAACCCAAACAAAACACCCCGTCGGCGCGCGCAGCGCCAACAAGGTGCCGCAGGAGGCCATCCCCCCCGAAACAGCCGAGCGCGTGAAGGACGAAATGCTGGCCGCCCTCCGCGCCGCCCTCGGCCCCGGCGCGCCGGCGCTGCCCGAGCCGGTCTTCCACCGCTGCCAGCTGTGGGGCGCCGCGCTGCCGGTCAACTTCCCCGGGGTGCCGTGCATATTCGACCCCGTCGCGCGCGTCGGCGTCGCGGGCGACTGGCTGACCGCGGCGGGGGACGCCGCGTCCATGCAGGCCGCGGCTATCAGCGGGCTGGAGCTGGCGGAGCGGCTGCACCGCCTCGTGCAGCTGGGCGCGCGCTCCGCCTCGGACGGCGATCTGGGCGGTGATTTGGCCGGCCTGTCGATGGGGCTGACCGAGGAATTCAAACTGGTGGCCAACCACGACATTGGGGCGTTCCCCGGGCAGCAGCCGGAAGAGGCGATCGCGGCCGTAGGGGCCGCGCCCAAGGCGGCCGGCGGCGGGGCGCGGCCGCAGCGGCAGGGGCAGGGGCGGGGGCAGGGACAGGGGCGGGGGCAGGGGCAGCAGCGGCCAAGGGAGCGCGAGGAGCAGGCGGCGCGCGTGTAACAAACACCTGTCGCCCATGCCCCCTGATCCTTCAGAAGGCCACACAGAACTTTTTGAATGCGTGATCCGGGACTGGAGCCTCCCTTGCTTGGTACCTTTCCGCGGTTTACACGGCGCCTTGTTCAACGTGAACAGCTCCACAAACCAACTCAACTCAGCAGCCTCCGCGCATGCCGCAGCTTTTGGTGTGCCCAACTAGGCGTGCATGCCCAGTGGTGTGCCGGCCCCCGACTTGCAGCCCTGAACAGCCCCGCGCAGCAGCTCGCTGTCACGCCGCAGGGTGGGCGTCGTTAAACAGGGATTCGGCCTTGACAGCCTTGCCAACCCCAGTCAGTGTGAGCTGGATGTAGGCGCTGTAAAAGACCCCGGCCTGCTGGCTGTCCTCATACGTGAAGTGAACCTTGTCTAGCTGGACGGTCATGGCCGAGCAGTCCAGCACAAGCTTGCGCTTGGGCACGACGGGGACCAGTGGCAGGTCTGCCCCCCCGAGGTTGGGCTTCGGCTTTGGGTATTCGGTAGTGGCGACCAGGGTGCAGCCGGTGACGGAGCCCTTGGTGCCGGCGAGGGGTATGAACATGCTTCCAACGTCCGGGCGGCCGCCCCATGTGCCTGGCAGGTGAGAAGAGGGTTTTTGGGGGGGTTTTGGGGCGGTTTTGGGCGGTTTTGATGGGGCTGGTGTGGCACTACAGGGACGCAGACCCGGCCTTTGGAAACTGGCAGGTAAACGGGGGCCGTTTTTGGCAGTTTCGGGGGTGGTTTTTTGAGCGGGGTGGCCCTAGCGGGGTTGCACTGGGGGGGCAAGCGGTTTGCAGTTGTTGTTTGGGGATGCCGCCGCGCCGTTGCGCCAGGGCCGGCGCGCATGCAAAGCAAACCAAACGCCCGTGAAAACAGACAACTTGTCTGGGAATTCAATATCGAAACAGAAACGAAACCGCAAAACCGCAAGCGAGACCGCAAACCGAAAAAAAACCTCCAGGCCAAGGAGCTGACCGACCACCTGGAGGACGTGCTGAGTAACCTCCCCGTGGAGGTTACGGTGGGCTCCGCCATCGTCGAAATCAAACCGCAGGGGGTTACTAAGGGCTGCGTGGTCGAGGCGATACTGGAGCGGGCGGCGGCGGAGGCGGAGGCCGCGGCGGCGGCAGAGGAGGGCGCGGAGGGGGAGGGGGAGGGGGAGGTGGCGGGGCGCGAAGGGCAAGAGGCCGGGGCGGCGGGGGCGGCGGGGCGCGAGGGCGCCGGCGGCGCGGCCGGCGCCAGCAACGGCGCCGCCGCCGCCGCCGCCGAGGCGGCCGCGGCGCGCGCCGCAGAGCGCCGGCGGCGCGTGCGGTTCGCCGAGGCGCCCGAGTTTGTGCTCTGTGTCGGGGACGACCGGAGTGACGAGGACATGTTTGCAGCCCTGGAGCAGCACGGGGACGCTCGGCGGGACGAGTGCAAGGTGCGGCGGGGTCGGATTTTGGTGGGGGGGGCCGGTCAAAGCCCAGTCAAAGCCTGGTTCAAAGCCGGGAGAGAGCGCATTGCAGGGGCCGGCGACAAAGCGAGAGCGGGGCGCGCCCCACTGCCCTAGGGCGTGCCCTGCCCCAATGAACCCCTGCGCGCCTCCAACACCCCGAAACCCCCCGCCAGGTGTTTGCGTGCGTGGTGGGGCAGAAGCCCAGCCGTGCGCCCCTTTACCTAAACGACCACTACGAGGTGCGCCGCCAAAGCCCCTTTGGGCTATCATTGCAATGCAACCGAGTCTTCCGAGCTGTGTTTGAGGCCAGTTCTGGCAGTTGAGATGGGAGCGCGCTGCCTCTAATTAGTTATAAGTGGCCCCTCACTGCCCCAAACACCCCAATACCAACTACAAAAAAACAAACACCCACCCGCCCTCCCCCAGGTGCTGGCGCTGCTGGCAAAGTTTGGGGACGTGCAGCTGCCGCCGCGGGCGGAGTCCTTCACAGCATGAACAGCGCGGCGCTCGCTCACGCCTTTGATCGGGGGCGCGGGCTCCCCCACGCGTTGAACCCTGGGCCCGCCCTCCCGAGGAACCTCCGAAGACCAAAGCCGGGCCCCGCTGCCTGTTTGTCGTCCGCTCGCCGCCCGGCCGCCGCCCGGCCGCCGCTCAGGCGCGCCTGCGGCAGAGACGGCCCGCGCGGCAAGCCGGCTCTGCTGCCTCCAGTCCGGGCCGCAACGCGGCCGCGCGCGGGCGCCCGGGAATGCGCGCCCTTGCCCCGCTGCTCCCAGGCAGCCGTGCCAGCGCCCCAGCGGTGCGTGTTTGCCTGTTCGTGTGTGATTAATATGCGAGCCGCTGCCGTGTGCGTGTACTTATGTGTTTTAGCTGAGAGCAGGTGCCCCCCCCTCATGCAACAGCTGCCGGCATTTGGCCGCGCCCCGAACGCGCGCGCGCCGCACGGCTGCTGGCCATCTGCGCTCCACGCGTTGTGCCGTGCCCGCGCCACGGGCGATCTCTGGACTGAACCAGCGGCGCATTACGCCGCCGTCCCATAAGAAACGCGCAGTAAACCAACCAGGCTGTGAGGGTAAGCGATCGAGGGGAGCTGGGGGCGGCGGGGCAGCGGAGGGTGTCCACGAGTGAGTGGCACAGTCCTCCCTTTTCGTGCGCGTTTTGGTCGCGGCCCAATTTTGCGAGAGGAGAGCCCGGGCGCAGCGCGCCGGGCGCCGCCGGCTGCGCGCCTTTGAGCGCGCCGCGCAGCGCCGGCAAGTTTTGTTCCGCCCAGTTTTCTCCGCCGCCGGGAGCCATCGCGCTGCCGCCTCCTTCAAACGAGCAAACCAAATGCGCGTCGTCGTAAGTCCCTGTTCAGCAGCGCAGTCCAAGTCGGGTTGGCGCGGCGGGGGGGGTTGGCGCGGCGGCAGCTGCCGGGGGGGAGGCGGCAGACTGGCATTTGGAAGGGAATGGTGGCCCGCGTCCGGCACCGATTACCCAATCCCTTCCATCGCCTTTCTAATACCCTCATTCCTCGCGCTCGGATGGGAAGTCGAGTGCAGCCCTCCCGCCCTCCGAAACGTGCACGGCCGATTCACGCGTGACCTCCCGGGGCGGACACAGGCGAAACCGTCGCAGGTGCGCCCTGCCAGGCCGCGAGAGGCCCTGTACGCGCGGGATCCAGCGTCCCGGACGCCCGCGCCTGCCGCCCCGCGCCGTCCGCCCCGCGCCCCTCCCCGGTCTTAACCGCTCTATCTCACCTATCATAGGACCCTGGTGGCAGCGCCGGCCAAACGAGGCTTGCCTGCGGCCGCGCCGGCTGCGGCGCCCCGTTGCGGCCTGTGAGCACGATCTGGCGTCTTCAGACCAGGTGCGTGGGCCACGTCCCATGCAAATGCAGCAGTCGCCCGTATAGCGATGCAACATGCAGCGGCGTCGCGCACGCCCAACCCAGCTCAAACCCCAGCTCAAACCCCAGCCCAGTGAAGCGGCGCAAAGGCCTGCGGTTGGAGCCGCCGCCCTGCTCGCGAAGCCGGCGCTCCCCCCCTAAAGCCCCACATCCTACCCCGCTGTGCTGCGCAGATTCTGCGCTGCGCTGCACTGCGCTGCGCTGAAGAGGGGAAATGAAGAGGAAGGTGAGGGACGGTGCAACGGGTGCAATTGCATGCCCTGGCCTGTCCTCGCCGCCGCCGCGCGCAGCCCCAGCTGCCGGGCCGCCACCCCTGGCGGGGGGCCCTGCGGCGCCGCCGGCCGCGCCGGCTTCGTCCGCCGCGCGGCCGTCGGCGCCGGGCCGCTGCGCGGCGTCACCCTCCCGCCGCTGCCTCACCCGCCCATCACCGGTTCAACCTCTCGCAGTCCAACAAGAAGGAGCGGCAAGATTATACGAGATACAAACATGAGTGGAAACCAGTGGTGGGCCGGGGGCCGGGGGCTGGGGGCCGGGGGCCGGGGGCCGGGGGCCGGGGGCTGGGCCCGCAGTGCTACCTGCATCAAACCAAGTGTCACTGGATGGACCGGGAAAAGCAACCCGGCGCCAAACCCTCTCACTTTCAGGCCGCCCGATTGGACGCTGCCGCCGCCGCCGCCGCCGCCGCCGCAGCAGCAGCAGCAGCAGCAGCAGCAGCGGCAGCGGCCGCAGCCGCCGCCGAGCAGCCGCCGCCCCCTTCTTCGCATCCCCTGCCGCCACCGCCGCCGCCGCCGCAGCAGCAGCAGCAGCAGCCGCCAGAGCAGCAGCAGCAGCTGCAGCAGCTGCAGCAATCACTGCCGCCGCTGCCTCTCAAGCGGCGGGCCGAGCAGGTGGGCTCCATTGGGTTTGCCGTTCGTTGTCGCCCACGTGTTTGGTCCGCGTGACCGCCCCCTGCATGCCTGACAATCAAGCACAACTGCTGTTCTAAGGCCCCGCCGGCACCCCCCCCCCCAACGCGGCAGGCTGCAAGCGGGGACCGGCCCCGCAAGCAGCTGCCCGCCACCATCCCCGGCCAGTCCAAGATAGACGATTTCTTCAAGGTGGGACGCGCGTCGCCGGGGGTTGGCTGCGAATGCCCGCCTGCTCCACAGCGCGCCTCTGCGCCCTCAAGCATTGGCATGCCTCGACCGCGGCGGGGCTGCACTTTGTTCCGCCGTGTGATGCGGGCATCGCTCTCGATTTGGCCCCGCACAAGCCCGCCGAGCGCACCTGCAAACAAACAACTGCCAAAACCCCTCACCCCCAGGCCGGCCCAGCCGCTGCTGCCGCTGCCGGAGCGGCTGGCGCCACCGCCGAGCCGCCGCCGCCGCCGCCGCCGCTGACGCCGCAGCAGCTGCAGCAGCTGCAGCTGCGGCAGCGGCCGCCGCCGCCGCCGCAGCAGCAGCAGCAGCAGCAGCCGCCACCGCAGCCCATGCCATGCCTGCCAGTCGAGATGCTGGCACGGCACATCGCCGCCGATTTTGGGCCGAGCAGCGAGGCTGCCCGCTGCGCCGCAGACCTGGCGGCGGCGGTCCGCAGCCTGCGGTTGGAGCCGGGCGCGGTGCAGCAGGCGGCGTTCGTGGCGGCGCTCGCGGCGGCACAGTCGCTGGCTAGCCACTCCCCCACCGGCGACCTCAGCGACGGCACCATTGTTTCGGTGCCGTCGGCGGCCGGCACGCTCTGCACGCAGCCCATCCTGCAAGGCCTCAGCTACCCCCCCAAGAAGTGCGCGCCGCTGCCGCTGGAGGGCGCCTTCAACGGCGCCTCGCCGGTGTGCGAGGCAATGGACACCAACGGCAACCCGGTGGCCTCCGCAGCAGTGCTTGCGGCGATCAACCACTACGCCGCGACTGGCAAGTGGCCGCAGCACCAGCAGCTCCAGCAGCTGCATGCCGCAGGCCAGCTGCTGCCCCGCATGCCAGCTATCGTGGACTGCACGGCGGTCAACGACTGTGTCGATCCTTGGCTGAACGGCGCGCCAAATGCCGCGCCGGGCCCGAACGCACGAGCCGCCTCGACCCCCGGGCTGGCTGCGCAGCTGGGCGGCACCAAGGCGGCAGTTGTCACGTTTGGCGGCCGCAGGTCGGTGGACGCGGTGCGCGCAGTGCGCGACAGCCTGCGGCGGCGCGGCGCCGGCAGCGACAGCAGCGCCGGCAGCGCCAGCGGCACCGCCAGCGACAGTGCCAGCGGCGGCGGCGGCAGCGGCGGAGGCGGCGGCGGCGCATTGGTGCACATGCACAATGTCACCGCGCCGCTGATCGCAACGCTCAAGGAGCTGGGCGTGCTGCCAGGGGACGCGACCAGCCTGGTCGCTGTCGCCGGCCTGCCGGCCGTGCGTGCGCCGCCGCAGTCGTGGCTGATGGCTCGCAGTGGCGGCCTGTACCCGGCCCTGGGGCTGGAGGGCGAGCACGCGTGCGTGGCAATGGCCAGCCACGCGTTCGGCTCTGTGCCGTGGGGCGTTTTCTCATCGGTGCTGCTGGCCTGGCTCTTTACCAGGCCCACCGTCGAGGAGGCGCAGCTCATGCTGACGCGGCTGCAGCACCCACCGGCCGGGCTGCGGCTACTTGACCCCTGGGCGTCGCAACGCGGCGGTGAGGCCAACAAGGCCACAGCCGCCGCCGTCCGCGGCGGCGGCGGGTCCCTGCAGCAGAAGCAGGCGTACGCCAAGTGGGAGGCCAACGGCGAGGAGCAGGCCGCCGCCAACAAGGCCACAGCCGCCGCCGTCCGCGGCGGCGGCGGCGGGTCCCTGCAGCAGAAGCAGGCGTACGCCAAGTGGGAGGCCAACGGCGAGGCGCAGGCCGCCGCCAACAAGGCCACAGCCGCCGCCGTCCGCGGCGGCGGCGGCGGGTCCCTGCAGCAGAAGCAGGCGTACGCCAAGTGGGAGGCCAACGGCGAGGCGCAGGCCGCC
Organism: Raphidocelis subcapitata; assembly: GCA_003203535.1. Classification (NCBI taxonomy): domain Eukaryota; kingdom Viridiplantae; phylum Chlorophyta; class Chlorophyceae; order Sphaeropleales; family Selenastraceae; genus Raphidocelis; species Raphidocelis subcapitata. Next base: position 406,188 of record BDRX01000001.1, read on the forward strand.
GCCAACAAGGCCACAGCCGCCGCCGTCCGCGGCGGCGGCGGCGGGTCCCTGCAGCAGAAGCAGGCGTACGCCAAGTGGGAGGCCAACGGCGGGCGCAAGTCAACCCAGCCGCAGTTCACGACGACCTGCGAGTGTGGCAGGGGGGGTGTCAAAGGGGCTTTCACGGGCCGAGGCAACCCGAGGTTTTTTTGCCCGGGCTGCCGCAAGCGGTTCCGGTCCTCTAACTACAAACCTGCTCTTTAGTTCCCCACCCAACCCGCACAATCCCACGTTCCTTTGAATATTGTCCCGCCGCCGGCCTTTTGCCGCTGCGCGCCCCTAAAGCCTTGCGCGCCCGCGCAGGGGCGCCTCTGCTTGCAGTGTTGCGAGAAATCCTGTCAGATGCGAGAAAGTGACCAGCCGAGGCAGCCCGCGCGCGCCGAGGCACGCGCAGCCGCCCAGCTGGGCCACAGACTGCCCTAATCAGTGCCAGCCACCGGCCCTCGGCGGGCCTGGGCTCTTGTGGGGTGCCATGCGGGCTGCTCCTCCCCCCCATAGGGGTGGGGCTTGCCCGCGGCCAGTGCTGTTGACCTGGTTGACCGTGTAATCACCCGCTCACCGCGCCCCATGGAGAGAACTGCGCTTGGGAGTTGGGTTTGGGGGTTTGGGGGCGAATGCGCGCCGGCGCGTCGGTTGACTACGGCCGACCGGCTGGCGGTCAACCGCGGGGGGCGGCAGAGCGTCCGCAAGGCGCCAGCATGCGCGCAGCAAAAGCCGCATGGGGCGCGCGTGCGCTGCGTCCCGCGGCGCAAGGCCTGCGCGGGCCGGGCCCCGCCGTCGAGCGGCGAGCAGGCGGCCACCGCTCGAGGGGCGCACGCCCCAAGCCGGGGCGCGGCGCCGGCCTCCCCCACATTTCCGTCGCGAGGGGACGACACCGCAGCGAAGTAAACGCGCCCTCTCCCGGGCCCTCGCCTAGGCGGCACACCCACTCGCCTCACGATGCTGCGCGGGCGTCCCCTGGCCGGCGGGGCCACCCGCGCGCCCGCCAAGAGCGGCGTGCGGCTTCTCAGGTGCGTTCCGGATGCGTAGCGCCAGCGGGAGGCCCGCGCGGAGGCCCCCGATCGCACCGGTTCCTGGGACGCCACCTCCGCCAGCGTCTCGGGGCCCGGCCGCCAGCCAGCGCGCCCCGCGCCGGGCTGGAAGCGGCCGGCGCGTCCGTTTCACTCAAACCTGCCCCGCGCCGCGTGCCAGCCCCAGCAGCCCGCGCCGGCGGCGGGCGCGGCGGCGGCGCCGCCGCCGCCGCCGCCGCTGCTGCCGCCGCAGCCGCAGCCGCCGCGCGCCCGCCGACGGCGCGCCCCCGCCCGCCTCGCCCCTTCAGCCCCCCTCAACAGCTCCCGCGCCCCGACGGCGCGCGTCTGCGCCGTCGCCGTCCCCTCCGAGCCCCCGACCTCGCGCCCCGCCGAGGCGGGGACATACCTGGTGACGCTCACCCTCCACACCGCCAAGGCGGCGCGCTTCGAGACGCGCGCGCTGCGTGTGGGGGCCGCGGCGCCGCTGCCCGGCGCGGGGCCGGCGCCGCCGCTGCCGCTGCCGGCGGGGCGGGCCGCGGGCGCGGGTGCAGGGGCGGGCGCGGCGCCCGCCGCGGCGTGGCGGGGGTGGGCCCTTGGCCCCCGGCCCCCGCCGCCCCCGCCGCGCGCGCTGCGGCCGCCGAGTCCGCCGCCGCCGCCGCCCGACCCGCCGCCGCCGCCCAGCCCGCCGCCCCCGCCGCCACCGGCGCCGCGGCCGCCGCGCCCGCCGTTCCCGCCGCGGCCGCCCCTGCCGCTGCGGCCGCCGCCGCCCAGCCCGCCGCCGCCGCGTCCGCCGCCCCCGAGCCCCCGGCCGCCACCGCCGCCGTGGCCGCCGCTGCGGGCGGCCGCTGTGCCCGCCGCAGGCGGCGGGGCGACGCCCGCGCCGCTGAGCGCGCTGCAGCAACGGGAACTGCTGCAGCGGCTGCGGGCGACGGGGGCCGTGGTGGGGGACGGCTTGGGCGGCTATGACGCCTACCCGTCACCCGGTGACGAGCCGGTGACATATGTTGGGCTTGGGTAACCCCGCAGCTTTTTTAGGTAGCGGGCAGCTGCCCAGTGCCTCAATCCCGTTTGTGGCTTTGTTTTGCTGTGTTTTCATTGCTGCTGCACCGCGCAAACCGTCCTGGAAGCACTGAAACATGCTGGCTGTATTTTTCCAAAATTGGAGCAGCTGAAACGCTGATTTGGAGCTGCAGACTCCGTTTACTGGCAGTTGTAAACCAAGCACTAGCAGTGTTTTTTTCCGCTAGCCATACGCAGCGGCCTCCGCAACAGAGCCAACCGCATCAGCCGAGGGTGCGGCAGCGGCCTCAGCGCAGGCAGCGGCGGCAGCTGCCTCTTGATCCGCTGCTGCGGCCCGCTGGGTCTCCGCTGCTGCGCCTGCGCCGCCCGCGTTTTCGCATAAAGCCCGGACCCGCCCGCCCGCTCGCCCCAGATCCGGTTTGTACACAGCGTGCACGCCCCAACTCACCGTTCGCGCGCCCGTCGACACCGAGTGCAGCACGGGGGCGATGCTCCGCCCCTGACGCAGCGCAGCGCGGGCGGCAGGATGCCGCGCGGGGGTGTCCTCATCACCGCGCTGCTCCTGACAACCTGCTGCGGCGTGGCGCAGGCGTGGTTTGGCGGTGAGAGGGCCAGCTCTCCGAAGTGACTCCGCCGGGCAGGACTGCCTTTGGGCCGTTCAGGGCCCGCGGACAACAGAGAACCGCGCCAAGACCCGAACGCGCCGGGCAGACACCGGCCTGGCAGCCTGCCGCAGCGAGCCGCGCCGGCAGCGGCACGGCTGGCGCCGCCGCTGCGCCCCCCCCCCCCGCCTGAAAACCCTGCGCGAACCCCTCCCGCACCCGAAACAGACTTCCTGCCGCACGCCAAGTGCGACGCCACGCTCGCGCCCGGCGCGCCCTGCCTGCCGCGGCAGGCGCAGGAGCCCTCCAACGCACGCTCCAGCTGCTGCCCCGCCGGCTATGCCTGCTGGGGGGACCCCGCCTCGAACCTCGGCCCCACCTGCCGGCAGCTGCCAAAGGGCGGGCTCATCTATAAAAAGGGCATCGCCTGGCACGGCACCTGCAAAGCCGAGCTGCAGCCCGGCAGCCAGTGCGGCGGCGGCGGCGGCGGGTGCGCGGCGCAGGGGCAGGGGCAGTGCGGCAACGTGGGCCCCTGGCCCGGCTGGTGCTGCCCTGACGGGTGGGGCTGCGAGCCGTCCAGCTTTGACTTTCGAATCTGGACCTGCGTGCGCCTCGCAGCGCGCGCGCCGCCGCCCGGCGAGCTGCTCCAATGGCCGCCGCGGCCCGTGCCGCGGGGCGCGTGCAGCTGCCGCGTCGCAGTCAACGGCAGCCGCTCGGGGATGGACTGCCCGAGCCCCTGGGACCACCCGGCTGGTGCCAGCCAGGTGGGGGCCGCGCGTGCGTCCTGCACCAGGCCGGGGTTCATGTCTGCGGGCTGAAATGACTCGTTTGGGCGGGGCGGTCGTGGCAGCGAGCGGTCTCCTCCCTTGCCCATTTGGGTCGGGGCTTCGCTAAAGGAGCAAGAACCATCCCTTCTCATTGCCTCTTGCACCGCCTGCCCCCACCCAAAATGCGTTTATGCCCACCCCCAAGAGCGTTGACCGCGGCGCCACCCCCCCCCCAAAAAACCCACCCCCTGCAGGTGCCCACCCCAATCCGCGTCGGCGCGCGCGGGGTGTTTGTGAGCACCGAAAGCGGCGCGCCCGTCGCGCTGCGCGGCGTCAACTGGTTCGGCTGGGAGCTGGGGAGTCACAACGTGGACGGGCTGTATGCCTACTGCGATGACAACAACACAGGTGCGGGCGGGGCAGCCGCGTTTGGGCTTGCGGGGCGCGCGCTGATCTGGCGCCGGGACCGGGAGCACACTGGGTGGGGCCTGAGGGTGGGGCCCAAAGGCTCGCCTGTGCCCTTTTAGGGGGCAGCGTCCGCCGGCGGCCTCCGCCCAACCTGGTTGACCACACAGCCGCCCCCCGCCCCTCGCCGCCCCGCCCCAAAAACGCGCGCCCCCAGACCACGAGCCGCCCTGCCGCATGGACGGGGAAATCCCCCCCCACACGCCGCGCCCCGCGATCGGGAAGAAGGGGGTCGAGGCGCTGGACACCAAGTTTTGGGGCAAGCGCACGATGACCAATGACTTTGCCGGGGTGGTGTACCGGATGAAGCTGCTGGGGTTCAACGCCGTGCGGCTGCCGTTCAGGTGGGGGCGGGCGTGCGGTGCTTGGTGCGGGGGGGGGGGGGCTTTGCCGCCCCGCCGCAATGCGGGCTTGCCTCCGCCCCGCCTTGAAGCATCAGGCCGTGCTCAAACAAGGGACACAACCGATGAAAGGACCAGGGGTAGCGCCACCGTGACGCAAACAAAACCGCCATTCCAACGCAAACCGCCAAAACCGCCAAACCACCCCCCTCCCCAGCTTCAAGGACCTCAACAAGGACCTCCCGGCCCCCGGCAGCGAGTTTGGCGCATGTGAGCCCCCCTGCCCCGCTTTGGAGAGAGAGAGCCCGGTCTTGGCGCAGTCATGCGTTGGCGCCCTTGAGCAGTCTTTGCGCGCATGCCTCGGCGCGCCGCTTCAACCGGAAAGAAGCCCTGCTTCAACCGAGCCAAACCGCCCGACGAAACTCGCGCCACCCACCGCCCGCAGGCATGCGCGACGACCCGTCGACGATTGTGGAAAGAACAACAGACCCCCGCCTCGTCACGCGCCTCGCCAACCGCGGCGGCGCCCGTTTCCCGGCGCCGCCCTACACGGGCATGCAACACCCCCCGCCCCGCAACGCGTCGTGGCCCGCGGCGTGCGGCCTGCCTTGGGAGGCGCCGCTGCTGAGGCGCTTCAGGCGCGGGCGGGAGGGCGGCGATGACGCGCTGCGGCTGACTCAGTGCAACTGGTACCTTCCTCACGGGGAGGGCGTGGCCGCGATCCACCGGTGCGTGCCCGTGTGTTTGGGGCGGGGACTGAGCGAGGGGCGGGGGCGCAATGCGCCGGCGGCTGTTGCGACCTCAAGCCACAACCCAGCCCTCCTCTTCACAACCCAGGCCGCCACGTTCACTAAACAGCCCCGAACCCACCCCCAAAAAGCAAAAAACCCAACGCAAAAAACCCCACAACCCTACGCCAAAACCCAACGCAAAAAAACCCAACGCAAAAAAACTCATCGCAAAAAAACCCAATGCGCAGTTTCCTGTGGCAGGTGCAGTACCTGGTGTCGCAGGGCTTTTACGTGGTCCTCGCCTTCGCCTCCACCCGCGACCCCGAGCCCAACGTATCCGACCCCGCCCTCCTCGCCGCCAACTGGCACGCGCTGCTGCGGGCGCTCGCGTCGCTGCCGAATTACTCATCGCGGCTGCGCGGGCGCGTGCTCGCTGACCTGGCGAACGAGCCGAGCCGCTGGGGCTGCCAGTGGGACCGCGTCTGCCCCGTGCCGCAGCCCGTGCCCGACGCCGCCACCGCCGCCGCTGCCGCCATCGCCGCCGCCAAGGTCGCCGCGGCCGCCGCCGACGCCGCCGACGCCGCCGGCGCCGTCGCGGCCGCCGAGGAGGCGCAGGCGGCGGCGGAGGCGGCCGCGGCCGCCGCAAAGGCGTTCCACACGCTGTCGTGCGCGCCGGGCGTGTGGCTGCTTGCGGCGGCGGCGGGCGCGGTGCATTCGGTTGACCCCTCAGTGCCGGTTTTGATTGAGGGGATGGGCCAGGACCTACAGCGGGACAAGTACAGCCACTGCGCGGCCAGCCACTACCCTGGTGCGCTTGGGGGGCGGGGCGGTTTTGAGGGAGTTTAAGGAAGGCTTTGTGCGGCTTTTGCATTTTTGGGGGCTTCGGGATTTAGGCCGCAAGCGCGAGGCTGCCCACTGCCAGCTGCCCAATAAAGCAGCCGCTGGCTCCAGCCCATGCAGCTCACATCGAACCCTCTGCAAACCAGACACAACGCCGCCTCCCCGCCTCCCACCCACTGCCCCCCGCCAGGCAACAACTGGGGGGATGGCTTCATCACCGACGCCGCCACCCTATCTGCCTATGGCATCAGCGACCCCTCTGGCATGTTTGCCACCACCGGCGCCGCCGCTTCTGGGCCGGGATTCATGCCGCTGGTCGCGCCGCAGGCGGCGCCGCCAACCCAGGTGCGGGTGGATCAGAGTTGCTTTCCATGGCTGTGTTGCTTTCCTTGCTTGCGTGCATCGTAAACCCTAGCTTCCAACAAACCAGGCACTGTTGTATTGTCTGGATGGATGGTGGGTGCCTCGCGCCTCCGGAAGCAATAACCTACCCACCTAGTTTTGGGCTTGGCAAAACCGCCAGAAACCGCCGAAAGAAGCCCATCTACAACCGACCAAAACCGCCGAAACCGCCCCTCCCCAGATCGCGCTCGCCCCTCATGTCTACCCCGCCAGCATCACCGGCGCGCCGGCCAAATCGGACGATGATCAGTCAGCTGTGGCGATGAGATGGGATCTGAGCTGGGGCATGAAGCATCTGGGGTCGGCTCGAGGCTCCAGGGGGGAGGCGCTGAGGGCATCGGGGCTCATAATCGGCGAATTCGGGGTCAAGGGTGAGCGGTCCACTTTCATTCCCATAAACACTTCGATCTGCAGCAGTGCTTTTGCCAGGCAAGAGGGAGGCTGTATGCAAGCGGCTTTCCAACCCCGGCAGTCCACCCCACTTCCCACCTGATAACCCCAGCCGCCCCAACCTTCCCCCCCCCACCCACCCAACCCCAACTGCCCGCCCCCTACCAAACACCCCCCCAAAACCGCCAGACCGCGGCAACAACACCGACCGCAACGCCGACACCACCCGCTACACCCGCCGCGACCGCGCGTGGCTAAAGCTGCTGTCAGATCACCTGAAGGACCTCGAGCCCATGAGCGGCCCCATCAGCTGGCTGTGGTGGAGCTGGAACGCCAATTCCGGGGACACCCGGGGCCTCGTCGGCCCCCAGACCACGTGGCGGGAAGTGCAGTGGACCAAGGTGCGGGTGCTGGTCGGGTCCTTTGGCCTGCGGCCGTGGTACTGCTCACAGGTGGAGGCGCGGTACTGCATCGACAACGTCATGTGGCGATGACGTCACGCGGTGACGGCGTCATGCGGCGGGTGACGTTGACGCCTGAGCCCCCGGGGCGGCGCGGCTGGCGCGCGCGCCATCGCTGGAGGCCCGCCGGCTGGCGCGCTGGCAGAGACGTAGGCGCGCCCGCGCGTGCGCGCCGCCCCGGCTCCGGCGGCGTTCTGCCGAGGGGCCCCTCTCTGCTGTGTGGAGGTAGGGGACCCCTTCAAGGGTTTGCAGGGCTTGTTCATCCGCTGCGGAACCCCCCCCCCTTCTTTTATAGCATCCGCCGGCGGCCCACTTCAGTGTCGCCGATGCTTCCTTGATTGGTTAGGCTAGCAGGCAACCCCTCGCGCTGGCTTTCGGCTGCACCCGCAACTTGATGAGCAAAACCCCCTGCCCCAGGCATTATCGGTTATAAACCCCTCCTACCTGACTGTAGTGCAGGCACCGCGTCGCGCACGTCCATTGGTTCGCTCAAACTGTACCCTCATTTGGCTTTGCCCCCGCATTTTGCGTGCCAACCGGCCCCTTGCATCGGCGGCACCGCCCATTGCGCAACCGCAGCACGTGCCGTGGTAAAAGCAATCCGGATTCTCGGGCTGTTGACCCGTTGGCTTTGGGGGGGAACGACCACTCGGGCAGGGGGCCGGCGTGCTGCGCGCGCTGCGTGTGCCGCCGCGCACGCTGCGTGCAGCGTGAGGCCGCACACAAACCGCGGGCCCGCGGGCCTGCGGCATTATCCGAAAGGGAGAATTTCGGTAAGAGGTCAAATGCGCGGGTTCACCGGGCTCTGTCAGGAGCAGGGCGGGCAGTCCTGCGCTGTGGAGTGGACCCTTGTCCCTTTCGTCTCGCTGCGCCAGTTTCGAAGGTTATTTCTGAACGGTGTATGCCGCGCGCGCCTGGACCACCTGCTCTTCGCGAGACCGGATCGTTTGCCCAACCGTGTTCGTCCCTGGCAGGCCCCTAGCGGCCGTAGAGAGCGGCAGGACCATCTGCCGGGGGAACCGGGAGTTCCATAACACACCGCGGCGTCGAGCCTAGCTGGTGCAAACGCGGCGCGCGCCGCTGCCGCGGCCGCCGCTGCTGCCGCTCAGCGGCGCTGCGTCGATGGAGCCGCTCGGCGGCGCCGCCGCCGCCGCCGGCGACGGCGACGCGGCGCTCCTGCGCACGGAATGCGACGCGCTGAGGCGGGAGCGGGACAGGCTGCAGGCCGCGGTGAGCGGCGCGCCGCGCGCGCGCCTGAGTCACACTGGCGCGATTTGTCGGCCCCCTTGCCGGCGCCACCCCGCGCGGCCACCACGAGCCGCGCGCCGGCGCCGGGCCCGCTGCCATGGCCGCGGCCCCGTACCCCAGCAGCTGCTGCGCATCTAGATCCCGCCGCGTACTGCCCCTAACCGGCCAACCACCCACCAACCCGCCCGCCGAAACAACCCACCCGCCCCCCAAAAAACCGCAGCTGTTCCGCGCGCTGCGCTCCGTAGTAATCTTCCGCGGCTACCTCCACCAGCAGCTCACAGAGGACGAGGCCCTCGCGCTGCTGAAGCCCGAATGGGAGCTGAAATACTTTGCGCTGGGCAGCGGGGGGCTGCTGAAGATCTATGACTCAGATCGCGACGAGGGAGGGGAGCCGGGGGCGCTACTAAACCTCGCGGTGCGGCGGCCGGGCGGCTGCGGTTGCAGCTGGGCGGTTTCGGTTGCGGCTTCGTCCGCGTCTGCCTGTTTGCTCGTCGGTTGCAGCTGCTCCTTGCGGGCAGGGTGCGTTGGTTAGCTTGTTGGCTGGTTTTGCTGCTTCTTTTCAGGGCGCGTTCTGTTTTGAGCCACACAAGGCGCTGTCAAACGGACCACGCCCAACCCAACCCAACCCAATTACAAACCACGAAACAGGATTGCGTGGTGGAGGTCGAGCCAGGCGGCGTCGACCGCGATTGGTGCATGCGCGTCACCGAGCGCACGCCCGCCGACGCGGCCGCCGACGCGCGCCCCCGCTCCGCCCCCTCTCCCGCGCCGAGCGCGTTCGCGCGCGCCGCGTCGCCGCAGCTGCGGCGCGCGGCGAGCTGCGAGCCCGACGGCGCTGTGAACGAGCTGCTGCTTGTGAGCGCGGACTCCGTCGCCGCGCTGCTGCAGTGGGCCGACGCGTTCGAGCGCGCCGGCGTGCGCGTGGTGTGGCCGACCGCCGTCGGCGGCCGCAGCGGCAGCAGCCTCAGCAGCCGGTCGAACAGCGCGCCGCTGCTGCAAAACATGGCTCTGGCCGCGGCGATCACGGCCGCGGCCGCGCCGGCGCGCGGCGGGCCGGCGCGGGTGCTGGAGCGGGCGAGGGAGCGGGAGCTCGAGTCTCAGGGCCGCGGCCTGCTGCGCACGCTGTCTTCGACGTTTGCGCTGCCGCCGCTGATGTCGAGCAGCGCGGCGCCGTGGTGCGGCGCCGGCGGCGGCGGCGGCGCGTCGTCGGGCGGGGCGGCGGCGGCGGCGGCGGCGGGGGGCCGGCCGATCACGCGGCTGCCGAGCGAGCGGTGGGTGCGGGAGCCGGCGCGGGAGGAGTTTGTGCCGGTGCTTTGGGCGGTGCAGCAGCAGCAGGAGGACGAAGAATCGGCGGGCCGGCGCGGCGGGCCGCGGCGCAGCTTCGGGGCGCGGGGGCTGGGGAGGAGCGCCAGCGAGTCGCGCATCCAATGGGGCAGCAGCAGCGGCGGCGCCGGCGCCGCCGAGCCGGCGCGTCGGAGCCCGTCGCCGGCCGCGCGCCGCACGGCGCTGCCCGGCGCGCTGCCGCCGCAGGCGCCCAAGCCGCCGCGCTCCCCCGACCGCGGCGTCGCAGCGGGCCGCGCGCCCTCCGGCGCCGCCGCCGCTGCGCCGGCCCCCACCGCGGCGCACGCCCCAGAGGCGGCAGCTGCTGCGGCGGCGGCTGCGGCCTCCCACCCGCACAGGCGGTCCCGTGTCATGTGGGGCAGCACGCCGGTCCACACCGGCACTAGTGACAGCCTGCTGACGGCCAAGTCGACCTACACCCAGAGCCACAGCGGGCTGGTCACGCTGGCGCTGGTGGTGCTGGCGACGAGCCACGTCAGGCGAGCTTGGGGGCCGAAGGATCGGGCGCCCGCGGAGCCGCGTCCTTTGCATTTGTATTCGCAACGACTGTATAGCTGCCTGCACGGCCGCAGTCAGCGCGCCCATCCCCTCGCAACCCCCCTCAAACCGCCAAAGCCCCCTACCCCACAACCCCCTACCCCTCACCCACCCACCCAACCAACCACCCAACCAACCAACCAACCAACCAACCACCCCCAGGGCCCTCATGGAGAACCTCCTGACCTACCGGCTGCGCCTCACCCTTCTGAACCGCGAGGTCGCGCGCGCGCTGCTGACGATGGCCGGCGACAACCGCCTCTGCATCCTCGCGGTGCCGGGGCTGCTGGCGTTTGCGGCGGCGTCGCTGGCGATTGAGTGCGCCGCGCTCGCGCTGCTGCGGCGGGAGGACTGGGTGGGTTTTCCGCTGCGGGGGAGGGGGCTTGGGGCGCCGTTCCGAGGGCGCGCCGCGCGGGCCTGTGCTGCTTCTGCTTTTGCAGCTGCGTCCCAGACTACCGGCCGGCAAGCCCGCCGCTGCTCCGCCCCAACAATAAAACAACCACTGACCCCTCCGCCTCGCCCCCCCCCCCGGCCGACCAGTTGGACACGGCCGAGGCAAAGCGCGGCGTCGGCGCCGAGGCGCGGCGCGCGAGGCGCGCGCGCCGCGCGGCGAGCCACGAGGCGGCCATCGTCCCGCTGGCGGTTGCCAACTGCGTGGCGGTGCTGCTGCTGCCGTGCTACACGGTGTTCCACCTGCGCGCGCACCCGTTCCCCGCGCTGCTGCTGACGCTGGGGGCGCTGGTGATGCAGATGAAGGTGCGCTGGCCGCGGCGGCTGCTGCGGGGCCGCCGTGGGGCCGCCGGCTCCCCGCCCGCCAGATCACTTTGGTCCGGCCCCACGCAATCAAGCCCCAACGCCAGTCGGCCCCTCGACCCCAAAACAACCCAACCCAAACCAAACCAAACCAAACCAAACCAACCCAAACCAACCCAACCCAAACCAAACCAAACCAAACCAAACTAACCCAACCCAACCCAACCCGACCCAACCCGACCCAACCGCCAGCTGATGAGCTACCACCACCACCACCTCCACCTCCGCTCCGTCCGCCGCGCGCACGGCCCCGACGCGCGCGCGTACGGCGAGCGCGGCGGCGCGGACGAGCCGGCGTGGGCGGTGCGCGCATACCCCGAAAACCTTACAGCGGGTGACATGCTCTTTTTCCTGGCGGTGCCGACGCTGGTCTACCAGGTGCGCGCCTGTTGAACCTGCGGCTGTGCGTGCTTCTGGCGGTTGCGCCTGCCTCTGGCGGTGGCGTGCGCCGTCGCCTGCATTGGCGCTGTTGCTCGCGATTGCGCCTGCCTCTGGCGGTTGCGTTGTCTCCAGCAGTCGGGAGTGCTGGCAATGGGGTGCCTGGGGTGTTGACCAGGCCCAAAGTGCTGGCGCCGTCGGTTATGCCCCCTCCCCTTTTTTTCCTCAGCTTTGCACGCCGCTGGGGGCATTCCAGCCAATCAAGAAAGTCTTCTCAAAGGCAAGGCGCCGAAGCCAAACAATGCCTGCTGTGCCCCCGCCCGCCGCAGGTCAACTACCCGCGCCTGCCGCGCGTGAGGCGCCGCCTGCTGCTGCGCTGGTTTGTCATGCTCTTCTCCCTCGCCAGCGTGGAGCTGCTGCTGTGAGGCTTTGGGGTGGTTCTTTAGTGGGGGAGGTTGCGACGCGCACGCTGACAGGATGTCTGGTGGGAAAACCTGAGACTGCGAGCGCGGCAGCATCCAAACACTGCGATGTTGACACCAGCTAAGTTGACACAACCTCAACAAAAAACCCGGAAAAATAACCTCCCAAACCCCCCAGCATCGACCAGCTCCTGGTGCCCAACATGCTATCCGGCCTCAAGCCCGAGGGCTTCTTCCACTTTTGCGAGCGGCTGCTGGCCCTGGCTCTGCCAAACCTCTATGTCTGGCTGCTGGGCTTCTTCCTGATCTTCCACGTCTGGTTGAACATCTTGGGGGAGCTCACCCGGTTCGCTGACCGGGAGTTTTACCGCGCCTGGTGGAACGCCAGCAGCCTGGACCAGGTGAGAGGCCGAGGCCCGAAGCCCGGGGCCCTGGACCTGCGGCCCTGGCCCGCGCCCCTGACCCGCGCCCGCCCGCCCGCGCCCGCCCGCCCGCGCCCGCCCGCCCGCGCCCCTGGTTGGTGTGTGTGCCTGGATCTGCGCCCTCGTTTCACGCGGCTTGGCTGCTGCCCCGTTCTGCCTCGTCGCAATCGGCCGCCTACACCCTTTCCGGGCCGCCCCGCGTCAGCCATACACCCACTCCCCACTCACCCACCCCCCCCCCCCCCCCCCCCCCCTCCTCCCCCTCCCTCCAGTTCTGGCGGCTGTGGAACATGCCGGTCCACCGCTTCCTGATGCGCACCATCTACTTCCCCATGATACGCGCGGGCATAAACAAGTGAGGGGGCGCATGGATGCTCGCTTCACAACGGGCTGTGCATGCGTGATCGTGCATGCGTGTGTGCATGCGTGCATGTGCATGTGTGCATGTGCATGTTCATGTGGCGTCTGCGTGTGCATTTGAATGCGCTTCACGGCGGCACAAGTCCCATACGCCCCAAAACCCCAAAACCTTGCAACAAACCCACAAAACCCTCACACCACAACCCCCCAACCCGCCCAGGTGGTGGGGCCTCGTGTTTGTGTTCCTCTGGTCTGCCCTCCTCCACGAGGTGGCGGTGGGCGTGCCCTTCCGAATTCTAAAGGGCTGGGGCTTCTGGGCCATGGCGGGGCAGGTGGGCTAGCGCGCGCGCGCGCGCCCGCGTCGCGCTTTGGCCCGTCGAGCGTGGCGCCGCGCCAATCAAGGCATGCGCCGACTGCGCCCATCCCCCTGCCGGCGCCGACATCACCTCTCTTTGCGCCCTGCACCCCCCCCCCCCCCCCCCCCCCCCACGCCAGATCCCCCTCATCAGTTTGACCGCATGGATGCGCGCCTACCTCAAAAACGACTACCTGGGTGGGTGGCGGTGGCGCGGTTTACATAACAAGTGGAAATGCATCTTTTGGGGGGGAGCGGGCTTTCGCCGGTCGGGCGCCTTTCCCTTGACATCAAAAGGCGCGCAGCGCCGGCGACCGACCCCAGCTGCGCGCGCCCGCCAAACGCACCGCGCCCCCCAAACAATCCGCCGCAGGCAACGCCATATTTTGGACCAGCTTCTGCATCCTCGGGCAGCCCCTCTGCATCCTGCTCTACGCCCACGGTGAGGCGCGCCCCGCCCCACCCGAGCCTACGCCCGTGCCTGCGCCCGCAGCTGCGCCCGCGCCCACGCCTGCGCCCGCGCCCCACCCGCGCCCCACCCGCGCCCTCGCCTGCGCCCGAGCCCGCGCCCGCGCCCCGCCCCGCCCCGCCCGCACGCGTCGGCCCTGGCCAGCTCCAAAACTGCCTCCAAAAGCAAGCCTGCGCCCCCCGCCCCCCTAAAACCCCGAAACAGAATACCTTAGGCGCGAGTATTCGGGGGGCATGCCGGTGCTGTCATCCCGCACCTGCTGATGCGGCGCGCCCCCGGCGTGGCCCGTGCGTAAGGGCCCGCGGCCCGCGGGAGTCGCCGCCGCGGCAGGCCGCTGCTGGGTCGAGGGCCCCTGGCCCCCCGCCGCCGGCTGGCCACGGGCTGCGGCGCTGCCCGCTCTAGCCCCCATTGACGCTCGACCTGTTTCTTGCAGGGTTGTCTAGGCAGCCGCGCCGTCAATTGCTTGCCCCAAATGGCTGATTTTGCTCGAAACACTCGCAGCTCAGCACTCGTTGACTCTCTCTGTCTTTGCGACGCGGGCGCAAATCAAAGCAAATCGTTCCTTTATGCTGCCTTGACGCCCGTCATTACCCCTCCCTCCCTGCCCGCTGCAAGTTGCGTGCCGACTCATGCAACCGCCGCCCGCCGGACCACGGGGCCATGCTTATGCCTTTCAAGCCAAGCTGTCCGGCGCCCCTCCCTGCTGCCGTTAGGGCCTGGCTTGCTTCGCAACGATGCCCCCGTTCGCTTTGTTTTGCAGCGCGGCCGGCCGCTCACCACGCAAAGTAACACGGGCGCGCGCCGCCAAGCAAGGCGCGGGACATAGGCGCACGCAGTGGCATGCTTGGGCGGGCCGCATCAGCAGCTGCCGCCACCCCTGCAGCGGCAACGGCAGCAGCGGCGGCCCCGCCTCCCGTCCTTCCGCCCCCGGATCGCGCCGCCGCCAGATCACGACCGCCCCGGCCAGATCACACCGTCCCCGCCAGGTCCGGCCACGTGCGCATCTCCTCCACGAGGCACTTAAGCGCCAGCCGGTCCTTCGGGATGCGCCCCGACGACACATCGTCCAGCGCCGCCGCCATCTCGTCCCTTGAGACGCCGCGGGAGTCCTCGACGCCCATCTTGCGCGCCTCGCGCGCCTCGGGGCTCTCTATCGCGACGGTGAGCTTTGTCTCGGCGGCGCTCATGTCGCGGGTGGTCTTGAGGGTGCGGAGGTATGCCACCACCTCGCGGCACAGCGCCTTGGCGTCCTGCGCGCGTCGGTGATTTTTTGGGTTCGGGGCAGTTGGCGGATGGGGGGGTAGGGGGGGTGTCTGGCAGTGCAAGTGGGCACGCATGCCTGTGCGCCGCCGACCAGGCCACAGCTGCGCCGAGCAGGGCTCGCGGCTGAGTAAGCTACAGGCTGCGGGCGCCGGCAGCGGCGCGCGGCGCCTCCCCGTCCAAAAAACAGTCAAACGCCCGGTCAAACCGCCCCACCTCGTCCGCCACCAAATCCGAGCCGACGACGCCCGGCAGCTCCAGGGTCCGCGCAAAGGCGGCTGCGGGCCGGGGTGGGGGTAGGAAACGGGGCGGCGTGAGCCCGCGCGCCGGGCCTCCCAAGGTCAAAGCAGGCCTCGCATGCTGCCCCCCGTGCATGCACTGCCCCGCACTGCATGGTGGGACCGCCCACCTCCGCTCTCCTTCTCCGCCTGCTGCTGCATGAAGCGTTCCACCATCGCCTCGAGGTCCTCCTCCTTCTTGGCCGCCGCGGCCGCCGCGTCGCCGCCCGACGCGGCGCAGGCGGGGCGGCGGCGCGCGCCCGCGGGCAGCGGCGGAGCCCGCCGCTGCGGCTGCTGCTGCCGCGCGCCGCGGCGGGCGCAGGCGGGCGCCCGCGCGCTCCGTGACAGAGCACTTTGCATGGTGGGTGCTGCTCTTCTGCCGCCGGAGCAAAGGGCCGTGGGTGAGATAGCGATGGATCTCGCTCTTCTCTCCGGGGATTGGGCGACACGCGTTGAAAGCACGCGCGCGTAATTGATTCCACGGGGCCCGGGCCAGGTCTATTCGCCAGGAGCTGGCAAGTCAACAGGCTTTCCAGCGCCCCCCGTCAATGGCCGTCCGGGCGCTGGTCCGTTCGACGGGTGAGTTGGCGCCTTGGGAGCAGGGCCGCAAGCCGGCCGTGCTGGCTGACCGCAGGGCCTCGCCGCTGACCGCGCCTGCACGCCGCCCGCCCCGGCGCCCGCCCCGCAGCGCGCGGCACCGCTCCCGCGCCCCGCGCCACCGCCTCCCCCGCCGTCGCGCCGCGGGCGGCGGCGATTGGAGCGCCCCGGCGTGCGGCAGCTGCGGCGGCGGCGCTCGGCTGCGCACGGCGGCGAGCGGCCCCCACCATGCGCCGCCCCCCGCCGCGCGCCGCGCCCGGCGACGCCACCGCGCCCGGCCCCGCGCCCGACGAGCCCCCCGCGGCCGCGGCCGGCGAGCCGCCGCTCGCCACCGCGCTGGGCGTGCTCAGCGCGGTGTGCGCGGCCAAGGCGCTGGCGGGCGCGATCGCGCCGGCGGCGCTGCTCGCGGCCATCCTGGGGCAGGGCGCGGTCAACCCCGCCAGCACGGCGCTGATGGGCGTGGTGGCCTCGGCGTCGTGGCTCGTGGCGGCGTGGCTGCAGGCGCTCAAGGCGAGCGGCGCGGAGCGGCGCGATATTGCAGCGTGCGGGCGGCAGGCCCCTCATGCCCTCCCTCTGCAAACACCTCCCTCCTCACCCCAAGCCACGCCCGGGGACCACGCCCAGACGGTTGCCAACCCCCACACCCCGCACCCAAACGCGCCCGCGCCCCCAAACGCCAACACCTCAAGAATTTAGCTCAACACCGTAAACACTGCCAACAAAACCCTCAACAGGACGCCGCCCTCCACGACCGCCTGGCCTCTGGCACTTACAAGCGCCTGGCGCTTGGACTGCTCTACGTCGCCGCAGGCATGGCCGTCACAAACCTGCGCTTCGCGCCGACGCTGGGGCCGCTGCTCGTCTGGTGCGCAGGGGGGGAGGGGGTTGACTGCCCAGCGGGGGTTTGGGGATGGGTTTTGGGGGTGGGCGCTCGGGGTGCGGGCAGGGCGTGTCAGCATTAGCGGCGCCACTGCCTGGGGGTGCCTTTCCAGCTGGTCTCCCGCTCACCTTCCCATCTTCGTCCCACTCGCCTCCCCATCCCACCTCTCCCTTCCCACCTTCTTTGCACAAACGCAATCCTCAAACCCCCATCCCGCCCCCCCCAAAAAAAAAACCGAAACCAGCGGATCGCTCGGCGCCCTCGGCGTGGCCTGCGCGCTGGGGGCCCACTTGTGGTCCCTGGGGTCAGGGGGCGCCAGCGTGCTCGGCGCACAAAGAGACATCCTCAAAGCGGCCGCCGCCGACGTGGCGGCGTGCGTGTCGAAGCCCGCCGGCGTGTTTGGTGCGCGCGGCGGGGGGGGGGGCGGGGCGCAGTGTTTTCTGGAGGTTTTAGGGCGGGGGCCAGACTGGCCCCTTGGGGCATCTGGGGCAGGTGACAACCGCGGCGGGCTCGGCCGCCGCCCCCTTGCCACCTCGGCCCCACCCTGCAAGCGCCAACCGCGAGCGCAACAGCCGCCCAAACGCGGCCCGAGAAAACAAACACCCAAACCCCGCAACGCAGGCGCCTATTACGCGCTTCAGGCGCTGTCCTGCCTGGCGCTGTTCCTGTGGCTGTTCCCCACCAACGCGACGCCGCTGTTTCCTGACGGCCTAACCGCCGCTGGAAGCTACCTCACGCGCTGCAGCGCCGCGGGGCTCGCGCTCGTCGGTGCGCGCGCGTTGGTGCCGCGTGTTGTGTCGTGTCGTGTCGTGTCGTGCCGTGTTTGTTGCGTCGCGTTGTGTTGTTTTGCTTTGGGGTGTGTGCGGCTGGCAGCCTCCGCGCCGCCGGCGCGCGTCGGTGCGAGCCCGGGGAGCGAGGCCGGGCCCGTGGCGCCGGGCGGGGGGCTCGGCTTGGCTGAGCTGCTTTATGCATTGCTTTTGGCCAGTCTTGAAGGCCCAACATGTATCCCACCCACCCAAACCCCACCTCCCCCAACCCAAAACCCAAACCCAAGGCGTGACGGCGTTCACGCTGAAGGACGCCGCAGACCGCGGCCGCCTGGGCGCGTCCACCTTCAAACTGCTGAACCTTGCGCTGGCGGCGACCATCGCGCAGCAGGTGGGGGAGGGTTGGGTGTATGGCTGTGTTTGGCAGCCGTTTTGCACGGGTGTGTGTTTGGCGGCGGCATCGAACAGCCGTTTCACGGCTGTTTTGTGGGCGGAGCCCTCATTTTCCCGTTCCGTGCACCATGACACAGCAACAAAGGCCAGCGCGAAGCGCAAGCCTCGCAAAACCCGCCCTCCCCCCGCCAGGTCTGGTTCTTCTACACCCTGGGCGGCGCCGGCGTGGCGCTGAACGACGGCATGTGGCGGGGCATCATCGCGCAGGGCGTGGTGGGCGTCCTGGTTTGCGACGTGGCCTTCCTGACCGCTAAGAAAAAGTGACTCCGCCTTTGATTATGGCCTTGGTCACGGCTGAGAAGATCAACTTGACATCTCCCGTTTGGCGGGGCCGGCGGCTAAGAAACGAGGGCCGCTTCTGCAGCACAAAGGGATTAAGGCTCCTGCTATTGGGGAGCCCGTTTTGTTGGAAGCATCTGCGCATTCACGCATCCATCCTGCACAGCCTAGCAAGCTAATTGCATCGAGCCCCGTTGAAAGCTCCCCAATCCAGCACCGTGTAAAGACGCTGCCGCGTCGACCAACGGCAAATGACTGAAATTGCCACAGAACTTCCCATTCGCTGGTGCAGCACCCAAAGGGTGGGGGACAGAGAGGGCAGGAGGCTTGTTTTTACAATCACAGCTTTGCTTTCTTGCCGCTGCTGTTGCCGCCACTGCGGCCATCGCCGGCACCGCCGCCGCCGCCGCCGCCGCCGCCGCCGCCGCCGCCGCCGGCCTTGGCGCCGCCGACCGCCTTGGCGCCGCCGTCGCCCTTGCCGCCGCCGCCCTTGCCGCCGCCCTTGCCCCCCGGCGCCCTGCGCCCCAGCCCCACCGCGTAAAACTCCCGGCTCATCGACCGGCTCGCGTCCACCCTCATCCGGGCCACCTTTTCGAAATAGGGGGCCATCGACTTTACGAATTCGTTGGTGCCGGCCCCTTCGTAAACCTTCATCACCAGGGCGCCGCCGGGGCGGAGGAAGCCGCTGTGGCGGAAGCCGACCTGGGCGGGTCGGGGTTCGGGGGGGTTCCGGGGGGTTTCGAGGGGCGGCGGTTGAGGCCAGGTGTCAGGCCGGCCAGCCAGGCGGTTTGGAAAAGGCCGCCGAGGGACGGCGCAAAATATACTGTGCAAAAAACGACGAGGCAAAAAAATCGATTCAGAGCAATTTGCTGCTGTCAGTGTACGAATACGGTCCCCATTCGTTTTGGGTCGGATTATTGCAATTTTGAGCATCACCCAGCAGCGAAGGAAACGATGGCGCTCCCAAGGCACGCGCGCCGAACGCACTCCGCGCAGCCGCGCTCACGCACGCCAACACACGGAAGCAATGCGAGGGGCGCGGGCACGCGAGTCAACGCCCTCCACCCCCCAACCCGGCCCCACCCAACCAAGAAACCAGCCCCCCAACCCCCCCAAAAAGAGCAAAAGCCCGCCTGCTGCTCGTAGGCCTCCCCGTAGATATCGTAGTAACAGCCCGTGGCCACGTTGAGGGCGGTGCCCGCCAGCTCAAGGGACAGCTCCACATCGTTCACGCCGCTGGGGGGGGAGGTGGGGTCGGGCGGGGCGGGAGGTCATCAGTTTGTGCGTTGCGTTTGTTTTGTTCTGTTGGTTGGTTGTGTGTGGGGGGGGGATAGGGGGAGGGGGGCCCGGCCTGACAACACGGCTTGAAAGGCAAGGACAGGAGACAGAGCAAGCCAGCAAGCACCCCCCAAGTCAAGGGTCAAAACAGAAGAAACTCCGGCAGCAGCTGGGGCCAACCACCCCCCCCCCGCCGCGCCGCCCCCACCTTGTGAACTGCAGCATGTCGCTGAGGACGGTGTCAAAGCCCTTTGGGGGGGGATGGGGGAATGGGGGTGGGGAGCGCCGGGGGAGGACGTTGCCGTGTACTCCAAGGCGGCACCGGATGCAGCCGGCCCCGCAAAAGCTACGGCACAACCTTTGATGTTTGGGATCAGTAGTCATCGCTAACAAGGCCCGCAGGAAGGCTTTCCAACAGGCGCGGAAAGCTTCAAACCCCTCCCCCATACCCCCCGCCCCCGCTCACGTCTGGTGCGTACTGCGTGAGCGCCTCTGGAGTGAGCAGCCGCGCGTCCGCCTGAACCACCGCCACGCGGTCATCGCAAAAGCGGGGGGGGACCTGGGGGGGAGGGGGGCAGCGCAAAACAGGCGCGTGCATTGGTGCGGTCCGGCGCCGGCGGGCGAGGCGCGGGCGCGGGCGTGCGGGCGGGCGTCCGATTGCCGGGGCGGGTTTGGGCAGGGCGCCGGCCGTTTTCGGGGCGCGGACCCTGGCCCTTCCCGCTACCCCTTGACGTGGCGCGCGGCGGGCCCGCGTTTGCATGACTCGTGCCACCCGCCGCCTTTGGCGCACCTTGCCCTCCTGAATGTCTATGCCCAGCACCAGGCCGCCCCTCTCCCGCGGCCCCAGCTGCTGGCACGCCACCTGCAGCCACGCGCCGGGCACGCAGCCGAGGTCCAGCACGCGGCCGCCTGGGGGCGGGGGGATTGGTGTCGGCGGCGCCCAGGTGTTGACTCGGCGGCTTTGGGGGCGGGGTGGCGCGCGGAAGGGAGGGCAGCAGCTGGCGCCCTTTGCTGCCACCTGCAGGGCAGCTTTGTCCCTGGCAGGGCGCTGTAGAGCCGTGGCAGGGCTCTGGACTGAAAGCCGGCAAGGCGCCAGTCGAAACCCCAGCCCCAGGCGGAACGAACGAAAAAACAGCCCTGGCCCACCTTGCCGGATGACTTTGTGCTTTTTTTGGATCTCCAGCAGCTTGAACGCCGCCCGCGAGACGTAGCCCTGCTTCTGCGGGGCGCAAAGAGCGCAAACCAAAGGGAGGCGGGAGGCGTTTCAGGCGGGCGGGACGGCGCTGGGGCGCGGCGCAGGCGCTGGCGGCGGGCTGCGGGTGTGTGTGCCAATCGGCGCCGGACGGCGGCGGGTGCTGCCCTGCAGGGCCGCCCCCTTATCAAGGCAGCTGCGGGCCGCAGGGGGGGCAATGGCCAGCCGGTCAACGCAGGCTTTGCTTGGGCGGCCACCAACACGGCATCGCAAAAGCGGCCTCGCCTTTGCCTCCTTGAAGAAATGGTCCTGCAGCGTCTGCTTGGTCCACGCCGCCACCACAGGGCGATACATGGCTGCTGCTGCTGCGGCGGCAGCAGCGGCGGCGGCGGCGGCGCCGCCGTGCGGCGGGCGCACGCGCCGCGCTGCTGCGGGGCCCTGGCGGGCAGGGGCTGAACCCGGGTGGGCTGGCGATCGCCAGGCCCGCCGGGAGCGCCGACGGACGCGCAGCGGCGGCCGCCGGCGACGGCGGCGGCGGGTGGCGCCGGCGGCGGGCGGCGCCGGCCGGCGGCGGGTGGGCGGGCGGCGACGGCGCCTGCCTGCCACGGTCGGTGGGCTTTTGAGGACAAGAAATCAGCAGCGCAAGAGTGAAGAAAGGCTCGGTGCGGGCGCTCCCGCTGTCTTTTCTTCAAGAAGCGCAAACACGGCGAGAGAGGTGTTTGTTCCGAATGCCGCGATTTGCAAAGGGATCCAAACTGCAATCCCTCTTGAGCCTCAGCGAGCACGAGCACGCCCGCGGTGCACCCACCCCGCCCCGCCTCCGCTGTGCCCCCCGGCCTGCCCCAGCGCGTACACCAGGCGCCTAGAAGCACCACCGGGAGGGGGGAGCCGTAAGCCCGCCCGCTGAGCCGCGCCAACTCCGCGGTCAACGCGGATTGACCGCGGCGCTGCGTGCAGCGCGATGGCCGCCTGCGACTGCGGCGCGCTCGCCGCCGCCGCGGCGCCGCCGCTGGCTGGAACGGACAGCGAGAGCAGCTTCGATGTCGAGGCTGAGCTGGCGAGGGAGATGGCCGCGCTGGGCACGGGCGCCGCGCCCAGCCGCGAGGCCAGCTGCGGGCCGCTGCGCCGCTCGGCCAGTCGGGGCTGGCTTTGCGGAGAGCCATCCGCAGGGGACGGAAGCGACAGCGACAGCGACAGCGACGGCGAAACCGAGGTGTTTGCGGCGCTGCGCGCCGCCGTGGCGCGGCGGGAGGCGTTCCTCGATGCCATAGCGTTGGATCTCGGCGCAGCAGCGGGGGCGGCGGATACGGCGGCGGCGGAGGCAGGCGCGGCGGGCGGGGAAGAGGCGCCGACGCCGACGCCGGCCCATGAGACGGCGCAGGCGGCCGAGGCGGAGGCTGAATGCGCAACGGCATCAGGCGCGGTGGTGGCGGCGGGTGCGGAACCGGCGGCGGCGGGGGAAGTGGCAGCGGTGCGGCCGGCTGCTGCGGACGTGTCAGCTTTGCAGGCTGAGGCTGGCGTGCTGCTGGCACCGGAGACGGCATGCCGGGCAGTTGCCGGGGACCCAGGCTTGGCCGCCGTCCATGCCGGCGCCAAGCAGCAGCAGCTTCTGCAGGAGGAGGATTTGCCGGCGCCCTGCCCAGCCACTGCAGAACAGCCCATACGCAACCGCGCGGCGGAACCCACCCCCCTAGCCGAGGCCCCGGCGCCGGCGGGAGCGGCGGCGGCGGCGCCCACCGTCGCCACGCACATGGCGGAGCAGGAAGCTGCAGCGCGTCGCCGCGAGGCACAGCGGGCCACTGCGCTGCGCGAGCTCGAGCGGCGCGCCGCGGAGCACGGGCAGCGCTGCCTCGCCGCGTTGCGCATCGCACGCGCTTGGAGGGCGTACGTGGCCGGGCCGCGCCGGGCGGCGCGCGTCACGGCCGCGGTGCGGCTGCAGGCGGGGGCGCGGGGCATGGCCGCGCGCAGGCGGTGCGCGGCACTGCGCCGCGCGCGCGATGCCCTGGCAGCGCTGCGCGCTGAGCTGGAGCGCGCCGGCGCAGGCGCGGCGGCCGCGGCGCTCGCCGACGCCCGCGCGGCAGGGGCGGGTGATGACGCCGAGGCCCTGGTGTCCCGGCATGAGGCGGAGGTGCGGGCGGCGGCTGGCGGCCTGCGAGCCGCCGCCTCGACGGGCAGCCACGCCGCGCACGCCGCCGCGCAGGCCGCCGCCTCGCGGCTCTGGGAGCTCGCCCCACTGGCGCGCGACTGCGCGGCGGCGTTCGAGGCGCGCCGATGGGCGGCGCGCAGGGCGCTCGTCGAGGCGGCCGCCTCGTCGCCGGCGCGCTGCGTCGCGGCCGCCGCAGAGGTGGCGGCGGGGCTTGGCGTGCCGGCGGCAGAGGTCGCTGCCGCAGTGGAGGGCGCCCGGCGGCGCGACGCCGAGGCGGCGGCGAGAGCGGCTGCCGCTGCGGCCGCGGCCCCGTTTGACCCCGCGGCACTCGAGGCCGCGCTTGCGGACTGCCAGCGTCTCGGCCTCGGCGCGGACGCCGCAGCGGCGAGGGTTTCGGTGGAGCAGCGGCGCCGCACGGCGCTCGGGCGGCTGCAGAACGCCTGCGCGTTCGAGGGGCTTCTGCCGGCCGAAGCGCCGCCGGAGCAGCGGCCGGCGGGCGGGGGCGAGCCAGCTGGCCAGTCGCTGACGGGCCACGGAGCTGCGGCGGCTGCGGCAATTGCCGAGTGCAAAGGCCTGGGGCTCTGCGAGGCTGCACTCTACGCGCAGCGGCGGCTCGACGCGGCGCGGGTTGAGGCGCTCCGGCGCCTGCGCCAGGCCGCCGCGCAAGGGGCGGGCGCGGGCGCAGCGCTGGCGCTGCAGCGCGCGCTGGGGCTGGGCGTGGGCGAGGCCGAGGCCGAGGCGGCCCTACAGCCGCTGCGAAAGCGGCAGGCGGAGGCCGCTGACGCACTGGCCGTGGCGTCGGAAAAGGGGACTGCTGCAGATTTCGCCGATGCGGCGCAGCAAGCAGCCGATCTGGGGTGCTGCGAGCAGCTGCGGCAGCAGGCGTTCACGCGGTTCCGGGGCCGGCGACAGGCGGCGGCCGGGCACATGTCCGAGGCAGCGCGCGCGTGCTGCGCCGCCCTGGACGGGTGCAGCGACGGCGACGGCGCGTGCACCGCTGTCCTCGAAGAGGCCGTGGCCTCGCTGGCGGGCGCGCAGACCCGCCCCAGCGGCGGCCCGCAGAATGCGCCTGCCCAAGGCGCCCCCGCCCGCCAGCTGCCGTGCGTGGTGGTCGAGGCGCTGGAGCGGGTGCGGGCCTGCGCAACCGAATGTGGGGCCCTCGGGGTGACAGCCTGCGTGCGCCACGCGCTGCGCGCCATCCAGCTGCACGCGCGCGCGTGGCGCGCGGCGGCCGAGGCGGTTGTTGTGCGGTCGACAGTGGCGCGGGACGGTTGGGGCCTGCCAGACCCGCAGCCGTGGGCGGACGAGGACTCGGGAGCCAAGGGCGGCGCCACCGTGATTGATGAAGGATCGGCTTCCGTCAGCGGTGCCATTTCCAACTCGGGCGGCGTCCCGGATGCTGTCCTGCTGGCTGCGGGCGCCGGCCGCTGGTTTGGCTCCAGCGAACCTGACGCATCAGGCGAGCCGTGGCAGGCACAGCGCACCGCGCTGCGCGGCAGCGCGGCTGTTGCCGAGGCGCTTGCTGCAGCTCGCGATTGCAAGGCGGCGCTGGTTCAGGCCGAGCCGCCTCATTGCGCGGCGCCAGCTGCTGCTCTTGCTGCGCAGGACGTTTACTGCCAGAGCGGGGCCAGCGCCGGCACATGGACGGATCCGGCGCTGGCTGCCAAGGTGCGCGCCAACCTCGGAGGCGCGGCCCCTGCGCTTGCCTCGGAGCTTGACGTGAGCCTGGAGGGGCTGGACTGTGCGGAGGGGCTGGCGCAGCACTGCCCGGGGCTGCAGGTGAGGGGTTGCCTGCTGGCTCGGGCTTCAAAAAGGGACTAGCACAAGACCACCCTGTGTCCAAGGGTGGGTGACTAACGCAGTCAAACCGGCTGCCCCCGGTGTCTAGAAAACCTGCGCTGCAACGAGGCAGCAGGCAGGCCTGCTACGGAGCCACTGCCTGAGCGGCGGTTGCTTTGCCCCCGCCCCCACCGCAGGTGTTGCGCCTCGACGGCAACAGGCTGTCGCGCCTCGACGGCGTCAGCGGGTTGCGGGAGCTGCGGGAGCTGCACGTCAAGGTGGGGCCGGCGGCGTGCTTTGGACGGCTGCCGGGCCTTGGATCACCCAATGCCCCTTTTGACACAACGCTTGCTAAGCTGCATTGTTCCTAGAAACGCTCAAACACCCTCCTCTGCAGAACAACCGCCTGCGTGAGCTGCCGCTCCTGGCCCGTGCGACGCGCCTGCGCTGGCTGCACGCAGATGGCAACCGCCTGGCACACGTGCTGCCGCGCGGCGGCTGGCAGTCCTGCGACGAGGGCGGCAACAGCAGCGGCAGCGGCGGCAGGGCCCATTCCCTCCACACTCTGTCTTTGGTGGACAACAACATCCACGGCATCGAGGGCCCGGTCAAGAACGGGCCCGACGGCGCTGAGGGCAGGGGCGACGAGCCTCACGCCGCCGCAGCGGCCGGTGCAGAGCAGCAGGGCGGCTCGCTGGCGGCGTGGTGCGGCCGCAGCCTGTGCGAGCTCCGCCTTGCAGGCAACAAGCTGGCGGGTCTGTCGGGGCTGGCGGGCTGCTGCGTGCTGCGGGTCGTGGACGTGCGGCGCAACCGGCTGACAAACCTGCAGGTTGGCTGTTGCGCAGCGCTGCGCAGCAAATCTTGCCGCAAGATGGGCCGCTGGCCTGCTGTGCGCGCTGAGGAACCGCATGCAGGCGTGCTACCCGTTGCCGCGGCCAGACTGCCAAACAATGCAGTCCGCCAAAACCCTCCGTCGCCGCCGCACCGCAGGGCCTCGAGGGCTGCCCGCTGCTGGGCGTGCTCCTCGCCTCGACCAACGCCCTCACGGCGCTTGACCCCGCGCAGCTCGCACGCTGGCCGCTGCTGCGCCGCCTCGATGCGTCAGAGAACCGCATACAAACGCTGTGCACGCTGCCGCCGCTGCCGCGCCTCGAGGAGCTCTCCCTTTCGGACAACGCCATCTCGCGCCTCGACCCGCAGCGCGCGTCGTCGCTGCCGCAGCTGCGCTGCCTCGACCTGTCGTTCAACGAGCTCGCCGACGCGTCCGAGGCGGCGGCGCGGCTCGCGCGGCTGCCGGCACTGGCCGTGCTGCAGCTGCATGACAACCCCCTGCTGCGCGCCCCAGGCTACGCGGACGCGCTGCCTCGGCTGCTGCCTTGGCTTGCCGAGCTCGACAGGCGGCAGATTGGCGCGGAGGGCGCGGCGCCTGCGGCGCCAGAGGCGGGGGGCGACGGCAGGCGCGGCAGCAGTGACGCCAGCGCGGCGGGCCGCGCCCAGGCGGCTGCTGCCGGCTCTGCAGGGGTGGCGCTTGCACTAGAGCGGCGCCTGCGCGCGGGGCCAGGCCTGTCGATGGGCTCGAATCCGGAGCAGCGCCGCGCGAGCGCGCAGCAATGGCTGCCTGCGCTCCGGACTGTGGTGGATCAGCAGGAAGGAGCACGCGGAGCGTCGGCTTCGTGGAGCCGCGACACGGCTGCGGCCATCGCCACCCAGCAGGCCATCGAGGCAGCAGCGCTTGGCACGCTCAAGCCCAAGAGCGGCGCTGTTTTCGGGGGCTGTGCCGGTGCTGCGCCTGGAGATGCGGGGGCCGCTGATGACGGGGCCGCC
Organism: Raphidocelis subcapitata; assembly: GCA_003203535.1. Classification (NCBI taxonomy): domain Eukaryota; kingdom Viridiplantae; phylum Chlorophyta; class Chlorophyceae; order Sphaeropleales; family Selenastraceae; genus Raphidocelis; species Raphidocelis subcapitata. The sequence continues at coordinate 432,337 of BDRX01000001.1, forward strand.
GCGCCCACCAACGAGCCCGCCGCCCCGCCGGCGTGGCTGGCGGACTGGGCCGCTGCCGAGGCTGGTGCCCCCTTTGACGGCCACGGCTGCTGCAAGCTGGCTGCTGCCTGCGCCGATGCGCTCGCAGCCCCCCGCTCTGCAGTGGCGGCTGGCCGCCAGCAGGCAACGCAGGAGCGGCTCGGCGCGCAGGCGCGCTATGAAACGCGCGCGTTTGCGCTGGCGGCGCGGCATCTGGAGCAGCTGCTGGATCCGCCAGCTGCTCACCAAGAGGGGCTGGTGGTCCACCACCCGTACGCGCGGCGCCTGGCAGCGCTGCAAGCTGCGGCTGCTGCGGAGGCGGCAGCGACTGCGCTGCAGGCCGCATGGCGGTGCCGGACGGCTCGCCGCGCGCTCGAGACCGAGCGCCGCACCGCAGCAGCGGGTGCAGCGGTTGCGCTGCAGACAGCCTGGCGCGGCCGTGCAGTCCGGTGCAGCCGGCAGCTTCTGACCCTCAAGGCAGCCGCCGTTCAGCGCCGGCACCGTGCAGCGGTGGCGATCCAGGCCGGGGCGCGCGGCTGGCTCATAAGGCGCCGACTTTCGGCGGCGATTGCTGCGGCGCGTGCTGGCAGCTCTGCTGGCAGCAGGGCTGCTCTTTCCAGGGAGGACAGCCTCGGAGCCATCCGGGAGGACTTTTTGGAGGTGTCGCCGGCGCTGGAGGCCGAGCTGCGCTCCCTGGACTGCGGAGCGGGTTGCGGCGGCAGCGGCGCGGTGGGTGCTGCCAGCAGCGCCTTTCGCCTCACTGCGGCGCCCGTCAGCTGCATGCCGGACTCTGCTGGCGGCTGCGCCGCAGCCGCGGCGGGCCAAGGTGTTGGCACAGCCTTGCCTTGCGCCGGCCAGCAGGCGGGCGCACTGCTGGCTTTCCGCTCGGCAGCTGCCACCATCCATGGCGCACACAGCAGCGGCGTGGGCGGAGCTGTCGACCAGCGAGGCGGGGGCGGCGACAGCAGCAGGAGCGGCAGCGGAGAGGAGGGCAATGCAAGCAGCGAGGCCAGCAGCTGCGAGGGCGGGGAAGAAGATCAGCAGGCAGGCGTGTGCGGGGGGTCTGCTGCTGCACGCGCCGCGCGGCTCGAGGCGCGGCTGCGCGCGCTCATGGCAGAATGGGGGTTCAGCGACTTGGCGACCGCGAAAGCCTATTACAAGTGAGACCGGGCCGGGGCCGTTGTTGTGTGTGGGTTCCTGCTTGGTCAGACCCGCCGCGCGCCGAACAAGCGCTCACTCCCAGACGCGCGCACACGCACCCTCAACCGCGCGCTGACCAGACGGCAGCAGCGCGTTCTGCGGGTGCAGCACCGCCACGCCGTGGAGGAGCGGCTTCGGGACCCGCAGGAGCGGCTGCGGCGGCTGCAGCACCGCCTGGAGTCGCACCCGCCAGCCCTTTCGGGTGGTGTGGGGTGCGCGAGGCGCACGCTGGCCGGGGGAGCAAGCTTTGCAAGCCGCTGCAGCAGGGCGGAGGGCAGCGCTGCCGCAACAGCAGGGCGGCAGGCGGATGGCGGGCAGCTGCAGCAGGAGCGCGCGCCGCGCCTGCCGCCGATCGCCGCCGCCGGCGCGGCCGCCGGCGGGGCGCGGCCGCGCCCGCAGCCCCCGGCGGGAGGGGGTGCAGGCGGCAGGAGCGGCGCGGTAAAGCGGCTGCCGCCTCTGCGCAGCGGTTGAATGCCGGCAGTAAAAGGCCGCTGAACGTTCGAGGGAGCAGCCGGGCAGCACAGTGCAGGCTGAGTTGGCCGCTGAACGTTCGAGAGAGCAGCCGGGCAGGCGCCGCCGCGCCGAACGGTTCACGAACGGGTGCACCCGAGCGAAAACTGCTGCAGAGGAAAACCCATCGTTTTTAGCTTTTCAAAAAGCGCGGTGCACCTCTCCTTCATCGGGCCCCCGGCCCCGGCAGGACGCGGCCTGGCGCATGGCCCGCCCAGCCCGATGAAAGCCCTCTGAATTTCTAAATAGCGCATCCAACCGCGACTGAGCTGCGATCGAGCCTCTGGACTGCCAGGTTTCGGCGATGCGAGCGATCTTGCTGCTCGCGGTGCTCCTGGCCGCGGAAGCGTATCGTGGAGGGGACTCCTGCTCGCGTGCCTGTTTGAGGCAGCGCTCCCTGCTCCAGGACGTCCCGCTCGGCAGCGCCGCCGCGCCAGCGGCGGGCGGCGGCGCGGCCAGCCCGGAGGCGCCGCCGCCGCCGCCGGACCCGCGCCCCGAGCCAGCGCCGCCGGCGCCGCCGCCACCCGGCGGGGCGGCTCTGACCGTTGCGAGCGTCGGCGGCGCCAACGCGTCGGCAGAGCTGGCTGCGGCATTGATGAACCCCTCGGTGACGCTGGTGGGCACACATGCAGGGTTGGGGTGGGAGGGGACTGAGCTGCGAGCACCGCATGAGCTTGCCGAAAACGGTGGCGTTGTGGGGGCTGGGCGGGCTTGCAGCAGCCAGCCGTCAACGGCCAGCCGCCAGCCGTCAGCGGCCAGCCGCCAGGCGCCAGCCGCCAGCGCAAAACAGGACCGCCAGTGCGCCCTTGCGCTGGCGCGTGTGCGCAGCGCAGTCGAAACGATGGGCGGCCCCCTCCGCGCCCAAACCTCCCCGCCCCCTCCCCAGATCACGGTGGATGCGGGCAACCTGATCATGCGCCCCTCCCAATTCCCTAGCTACGGCCTCGGCCGCCCCAAGGGCCTGTTGGTAATAGACCGCGACGTCACCATCCGCGGCGAGGACGTTGATAACCTGACCACCATTGACTGGAACATGCTGGACGCGACCATGCTGCTCAAGGCCGGCCGCTCGATGACTTTCCAGGACATGGCGGTCGCAAACATACGGTGCGCGCGCGGTGGACTGGGGCGCGCGCTTGCGGTGCGAGCGCGTGGGACGCCGGCGGCTCGGGCTGCGCTGCAGGAGCGCTCCACGCGCTGGCCCACCTGGCCGCTGCGCGCATGGGCGCGAACCGCACGCGCGGCGCCGCGACCAAGATTGGGCGCGCCGCGACCCCACGCGCCCAAAAAAGGTACGGGCCCTCCACGGGTGCCGATTTCCTGCGCGGCGAGGGGCCGGCGTCGCTGCTGCGCTTCCACAACGTCCTCTGGAAACGCAAGGTGGGCGCGCGCGCGCTGCGGCCGCGCGAATGCACAACCCACGCTCCCGCCGGATCGCACCCGTTTGCTGGCGCGCGTCATGCACGCCCCTGCTCTGCCTCGCTGTCGGGCATTGCAACCGCCGCCCCAGCCGTCCCCGCCTCTCAGCCTTTTCTGCATCCATCCGCACGACCTGATGCCGCTCCGGCCGCAGGTGTGCCTGCCACTGACGAGCACCGGCAACGTCGGCCTCGTCGGCGCGATTTACTCCACCATGGGCGCCAGCGTGATCGACGACGGCAGCCCGGAGGCCACCCTGCTCCGCCTTCCGTCCTACTGCTCCAACGGCACCTGCTATCAGGGCAACATCGTTTACGTGCGCCACGGGTTTGTGCTGGTCACGCCGCAAAGCGACGACCTGGCGATCACGCAGCAGGGGGTGGCGCAGACCGACAGCCGATACATGTGCGCCGCGCGCGGCCTGGCTTTGCTTGCCGCTTGCTGCTTGCTGCAGATGGCTGCGCTTGCTGAACGGGCCCGCACCAGCACGGCTACCCAGTCGCGCGCCCTTAATCGCGGCTGCAGCGCGCCGCATGCCCTTTCCAAAGCAGCATCGTCCCAGATCCGCGCCGCACTTCCCCCAAACCCAGGTGGGAGTTGACAAACGTGACCCGTGTCTGCTCCCGCACGGTCAGCGAGGACTGCCTCGAAACCGCCAGCGCCAATGCATGCTATGACGTGGCGTATGTGGCCTACCATAGAGAGCTTGCCACCAACGGCCACGGCGCCGCCGCAGCCAAGCAGCGCCGCACGGTCAGCGTGGCGGTGCCCTTGGCGCTCGGCGGCACGGTGCTGGCGGCCGCGGCGATCGCGGCGCCGCTGGCAGCGCGCGCGAGGCGGAGGCGGGCGGCGGCGGCGGCGATGACGGCGGCGGCGGCATCCACAGTCGGGAAGGCGAGCTCCCAAGAATCCCACGAGTACCAACAGGCCTGGGCAGCGTGAGTGGGCTGCATTCACGTTTTGGGCGGGTTTATAGGCGCGGCTGCGGCTGTTGGGGCAGCTGCGCCACCATAACGTATGTAAGCCGGTTGCGTGCTGATGCTTTCAGCGCGCTCTGAAGGCAGCCAACGGCCAACGGCCGCCGTCCGCCCGTCTCCCTCTGGCCGCAGGCTCGGCAACCCGCGCGGCGGCGGCGGCCCCGGCGACAGCTGGCGGCTGATGGCCCGCAACACCGCGCCCCAATTTGACAACGCCGAGCACCTGATCGACCACGTGCAGCTGGGTGAGTCAAGGGGGGGGGGGCGGATGGCGCCGCTGCTTTCGCGGCCGTGCTGTGCAAGTGCTGGGTTGAGGGGAGCATGCGGTGGGGCGGTCCAGCAGGCCATTGACACACCGCGTTTCAACAAACACCCTGCAAAACAAACCCACTGAGCCGCCGCGCCGCTTGGCCCACTGCGTGACCCGCAGGCGTGCTGATTGGCGCTGGCTCCTTTGGCCGCGTCTACAAGGGCAGGTGGCAGGGCCGCGACGTGGCCGTCAAGGTGGGCAGCTGCACGCCGTGAAGGCCGGACTGCCCCTTTGGTTCGGCCCACCGCTGGGTTGACAGCGCAAACAGCTTTGTTTCCAATCATAATTGGCCGGGGCAATTTTCATTTGGCCCTCCCGACCCTACAAACCTCCAACCTGGCCGTGCCCAATGCCCACAAACGCCGCCCTGCCCTCCGGTGACACTGCTCGCCCCCTCACCCCCTCACCCCCTCACCCCGTAACCAGGTCATGGTGCACGACGCCGCCGTGGCCAAGAGCGTGGCCAGGGAGATAGATCTGGTCATGAGCTTTTCACACCCCAACATCGTGCAGGTGAATCTGGGCGGTCTTTGAATAGGGAGCGCCTGGGGGGCGTGGTTTGAGGGTGCGAAGCGCCGCTGGGCACTGTGGGGGGGGGGTTGTGGGGAGGATCAAGGGCGTCCGACCGTCCGAGGCTGCAACGCCCTGGCGGCGCCGCAACGCGTGTCCGCCACCGACCGCAGGCCTTCCACTTTGTCTCCTGGCGCAAGCACTCCAGCGGCACCACAGCCGCGCAGCAGCAGGTGGGCAGTGCCGGGGCGGACTGGGTTGCTGCCGCGCGTGCCTGCCAACGAAGCGCAACCCCGAAACCGCGGCCACCCTCTGCTGCAGCCGCGCTTACCAACGCCCAACGCAACAAACCCCAGCACCAGGCGGCCGCAGACGGCAGCTCGGGCCACTCTTCAGAGCTGGGCTTCCTGCCGGGCGCTGGCGACATTTACACGCCTGCGCAGCCCGGTGCCCCCGCCGGCCCCGCCGCGCCGTCCAGCGGCAGCGGCCCAGCATCCACCGGCGGCACCGCCGCGACGGCGGGCGGCGAGGCGGGCGCGACGGCGTCGGCGGGGAGGGTCGCGCCGACCACCCCCGAGCGGCCGGCTGCGCCTCCGCTGACGATTCGGGGGATCGATGTCACAGACCCCAGTGGCAGCGTGAGGAGCGGGGCGGCGGCCGGCGGCACGAGGGGTGCCGCGGCCGGCGGCAGCAGCAGCGGAGGAGGCAGCGGCGGCGGCGGCGGCAGCGGCAGCGGCCAGGCGCCGGCGCCCGGCCTGGTGTCGCCAAAGGGCGCCGACGGACGCGCCCCGCAGCTGCCCCGGCCTGCGCTGGCCGCCCCTGCCGCTGGCCGCCAGCACGAGCCGCGGCGCCGCGGCGGCAGCCACCAAGGCGATGCCACCACCAACGCGGGCCTGATCGAGCGCGCCGCAGCCGCAGCAGGGCAGCAGTCGCAGCCCCCGAGCTCCAACCCCTCGTCCTCCACCGGCGCCGCCGACGCGGCGCTCGCGTCGGCGGTGGCGCAGCAGGGGCAGACGCCGTCGTCGGCGACGACCGGCGGCGGCGCGGCGCCGCGCTCGGACACCTCGGGGGCGATCGCGAGCAGCGGGACCGCGACAGGCAGCAGCCATCTGTACGGTCAGCAGCCGCCGTTTTCCCCCGCCGCCGCGGGCGCCGGCAGCGGCACCGGGCCCGCGCTCATGGGGCTGGGCGCGAGCCCCTCGAGCGTGACCGCGGGCGGCGGCGGCGGCGGCGGCGGCGGCGCAGCCGGCGGCGGCGTCGGCGGCGGCGGCGGCCGCGCCCGGAAGTCGGCGCCCTGCGGCGCCCGCTCCGAGGCGCAGACGTGGCTGGTCCTTGAGTACTGCGACCAGGGCAACCTTTCAGACGCGGTGCACGCCGGCATGCTGCACACCCGGCCGGTGCTGCCGACGGAAGAGGAGGGGACGGGCAGCGGCAGCGGCGGCAGCAGCAGCAGCAGTTCGAGCGGGGAGCCCACGCCGCGCGGCGGGCGGGCGCGGCGGGACAACCGGGGGTTTCCCTTCGAATCCCTCGACCTCCCAAGGGCGCTGGCGCTGCTGCTGGACGTGGCAAGGGGCATGGCCTACCTGCACGCACGGTGGGGGTGCTTTTTTTACAGAAGCACCGCAGGGGTTGCGCAGTTTGCGGGTGTGCGGTTTGGGACGGGAAGTGAGCCGGCCTGGACCGGCTTGGGCGGTGTGAGTGGGCGCGGTGCTTGCGTGCAGGAGGCCCCCGCGAGGTTGCTCAGACCAACAGTCCGGTGCCAGTTTGGAGGCGGCGACCAGCATCCCAACCCCCAAACCCTCCCTTGCAACCTCCTTCAAACCCCCAGGAACGTGGTCCACGCAGACCTCAAGTGCCAAAACGTGCTGCTTGCAGCGGTGCCCGCCGCGTTCTGGGGCCAGACCGCCAAAATCTCAGACTTTGGTGGGTGGCCGCCCCGGCTGCTTTGGCTGCGTTGGCTTTTGAGGCAGCGCGGCGCCGCAACAACCGGCGAGGCGCTGCGCTGGATTGCGGCCTCCTGCTGTCGCGCGCAACCCCCAGCTTGTGCTGGGCATTGGTGCACCCAGTGCAGCCCTGCAGCGGCTTCAGTTTGAGCTAGAGTTCAGGGTTTGAGAAAAAAAGCGTAAACGCCAGAACCGAAAACAAGGCACTTCACCAGCCCCCATTTGAACGCAACCCCTTCAGGTCTGTCCAAGGCCCTCGCGCTGGACCAGACGCACGTGACCACCCACTCGATGGGCACCATCACCCACATGCCGCCGGAGATGTTCAAGTGGGTCTGGGGGCGGGGTGCGATTGCTTGAACAGGCGCATGGCTTTGGCAACCAGCCGGCGCCGCGCACGCATGTGCTTTCTGCCGCAATGCTGCTGAGTGGCGCATGCGTGCCCAACCCTCGGCCACCCCACCTGGCACCGGCGGCCCCGACTCACCGGCCGCCCCCCTCTCCCCGCCTCCCCCCTCCAAAGGACCGGCCGCATGAGCCCTGCTGGGGACGTGTACGCCTTTGGGGTGATGGTGTGGGAGGTCATCACAGGTGAGGTGGGGTTGTGCTTGGGGGGTACTCTGCCGCTAGCTTGAATGGTTGCTTGTTGGCACCCGCAGTCGGCACCCGCAGTCAATGCCTCAGCAGCGAGGGCTGTTCACTCCCGCAGGCCAGCGCGGGGCACCCCAACCCACACACAAGCACGAGCACCCTCCACCCAACCCCAAACCTGAACCCCCCACACCCAGGGCGCGGCGCCTTCCACGGCCTGCACTATGCAGAGGTGATCGAGCAGGTGGCCATCAGGGGCGCGCGGCCCCCCGTGCCCGAGGCGGCGCCGCCGGAGCTGCGTGCGCTGATGGAGGCGTGCTGGCAGGCCGACCCCACCAAACGGCCGGGCTTTGACGCGCTGGTGACGTGCCTGGAGCTGCTCCTGGCGGCGTGCGGCGTGCGCCCCGACGGCAGCGGCACCGGCAGCAGCGCGCCCGCCGCCGGCAGCGGCTCGCACTCTGGCGGCGTGCGCTCCACCTCCGGCGGCAGCGGCCGCGGCCCAAGCCGGCTGTCGGACGGCGGCGCGCCCAGCGACGGCGGGCGCCGCGCCACCGGCAGCACCGGCGGGGGCGGGACGGGCGGGACGGGCGGGGCGTCGCTGTTGCCTTCCTCCAGCCTTTCGTCAGCCCCGCTGTCCGCGGGCCCGGCCGTGCCGCTGTCCACTCTCGACGCCGCCGTCGCGCCGCTGCCGGCCCCCTCGCTCCGGCACGGCCCGCAGTCGCAGGCCGGAGCCTGGGGCGCGGCGGCCAGGGAGCAGCAGGCGCAGGCCGCCTCCAGGCCGCCCGGCGCGCTGCCGTTCCCGCCTCGGCAGCAGCGGCTGCACCCCGTGGGCTCGATCCCGGCGCCCGGCTCGCAGCTGCCCGGCTCTGGCTCCATCGGCACGCTGGGCCCCACCTCTGGCGGGCCCACTGGCAGCTCCGGACTGCCCTCCTTGGGCGCGCCCGCGGCGCCTCCCGGCCGCCGGCCCAGCCCTGCCAAGCCAATGGAGTCCAGCAGTTTCGTTCACGACCTTTGAGGCCGCCTCGGTGCGCCCCTTTGACCGCCCCTTTGACCGCCCTTCGCGCCCCCGTCTCCCCTGCGCGCCTGCCCCTGAGTGGGCGGCGCACTGAGCGGGCTGAGATCCTACCTGTGTTTGTACGCGCGCGCGCGTGTGTTGCATCCGCAAAGGCGTCACCCCCCTGTTGCACACGCCCCTCCGTTGCCCTGTTGCACTGAAGCCCGCCCCCCCCGGGCGTGCGCACTGTCAGTGCTGCCCCTGATCGCCAGCGCTGTCCAGGCAGCCTCTGGCTCGTCCCTGCCTTTCACTTCCCGCGGGCGCAAACACCGCTCTTTCCAGCCTTGGGCTTTACCGCCGGCCCACCCTGGATGCCCGGGGGAGCGCCGGCGGAAAAGTGCACCCTTCCCTTTGGGAGCACTTTGCCGTTGAACTGGGCCTGCTTGGGGGTTACCAGTTGGCCAGCAAAGGAGGCTTTGTGGGGCGGGGCATATTACGGGTTGAGAAGGTTGAGAAGAATTGCGACTTGGTGTCTTGATAGCCGCCCTTTTCCCGCCCCTTTTACGTGGGGTCGTCAGCCGTGGCCGCAAGATGCGCCGCAAGATGCGCCGCTAGCTGCGTGAGTGGCGCGCGTCCCCCAAGTGTTGAGTAAAAGGATTGGAGCTGCGATTGCCGAAGCAGGGGGGCCAAACGAAGCAAAGGGGACAGCCTGCAAGCTGGATTTGACCAGAATACATAATCGGGTAAAATGGTAAAGCGGCTGGTGGAGGTGGCGGCGGAGTGCCTCCTTTGGGCAAGCGAAGCAGCTGGGGGTGGGGTGGCGTGCCAGGGAAAGCGCAATGCAGGCATTGGCGCGCGCTTCCTAATGTGTACAAAGCAACGGCAGCAAAACCAATAAAGGGGCGGTCAGGGGGATGGAGCCCGGTCCCCCAAGCATCCTGAGGCGGAAAGCATACAAACGGCGGGATAGGGATTGGGCCTGCGGCGCTGGCCTGGGCGATCCGATGATTGCTTTCTCGGCGGTGTTCAATCCTGCAAGCGGTACGTCAAATGTGGCAAATGGCAATCCTCCCAAAATACGAGCGGCGCTGCTGTCGCTGGCGTCGGAAGGCTTGAGCAGCGCCCCCGGCGATTCCTAGTCATCCCAGCCACCAATGAAACGGCTCTGCGACAGCACGGGCCGCGGCTGCGCCGCCGCGGCCGCCGCCCTGGCCTGCTGCTGCGGCTGCTGCTGCCGCCGCTGCTGAGGTGAGGGCGGCAGCCAATCCTGCCTTTGCGCCCTGTCTCCCACCGGCGCGTCGGCCCCTCCCTCCGCCCCTGAGCCCGCCTTGCAGCACGCCGCGCCGATGCCCCGGCGCGGCGAGGCCCCGCCGAGCCCGGGCCCCGCCAGCACCGCCCCGCCGTTGCCGCTGCCGTCGGGGCGCACGCCGCACGCCGCCATGAGCAGCTCCAGGCACGTCACCAGCGCGTCAAAGCCCGGCCGTTTGGTGGGGTCGGCCTGCCAGCACGCCTCCATCAGCGCACGCAGCTCCGGCGGCGCCGCCTCGGGCACAGGGGGCCGCGCACCCCTGATGGCCACCTGCTCGATCACCTCTGCATAGTGCAGGCCGTGGAAGGCGCCGCGCCCTGTGGGTGGGGGGTTCGCGGTGGGTTTGGGTGAGCCGGGTGGAGGGGGGTTGTGCTTGTGTGTTGGTTGGGGTGCCCCGCGCTGGCCTGTGGGAGTGAACAGCCCTCGCTGCTGAGGCTTTTGTTGGGGGTGCACCGACCAACCATTCAAGCCAGCAGCAGAGTACCCCCCAAGCACACACACCCCCCCTCACCTGTGATGACCTCCCACACCATCACCCCAAAGGCGTACACGTCCCCAGCAGGGCTCATGCGGCCGGTCCTTTGGAGGGGAGGGGGGACGCGGGGAGAGGGGGGCGGCCGGTGAGTCGGGGGCAGCCGGTGCTAGTCAGGGTGGCCGAGGGGTGGCAAGCACGCAGAACTCAGCACTCAAAAGCATTGCGGCAGGAAGCACATGCGTGCGCGGCGCCTACTGGTTGCCAAAGCCATGCGCCTGTTTAAGCAATTGCACCCCCGCCCCCAGACCCACTTGAACATCTCCGGCGGCATGTGGGTGATGGTGCCCATCGAGTGGGTGGTCACGTGCGTCTGCCCGAGGGACAGCGCGCGCGACAGCCCTGCGGTTTCAAGTTCAGCGCGCCGTGAGCTTTGCGAAGGGCGCACCACTTGCTGCTGCGCCATCACCACAGGCAGGCCTCGCGGAGCAACGCAAGTCCGGCTGTTAAACCCCGCTGTTCCGGCTGTTCAGCCCCGGCCAAACCCACCGAAATCTGTGATCTTTGCCCTCAGGCCAAAGTCGTCCCGCCCCGGTGCCAGCATCAGCAGCACGTTTTGGCACTTGAGGTCTGCGTGGACCACGTTCCTGGGGGTTTGAAGGAGGTTGCAAGGGAGGGTTTGGGGGTTGGGATGCTGGTCGCCGCGTCCAAACTGGCACCGGACTGTTGGTCTGAGCAACCTCGCGGGGGCCTCCTGCACGCAAGCACCGCGCCCACACCGCCCAAGCCCGGTCAAGGCCGGGCCGCTTCGCGCCAAACTGCACACCCACAAAGTGCGCAACCCCTGCGGTGCTTCTGTCAAAAAAAGCACCCCCCACCGTGCGTGCAGGTAGGCCATGCCCCTTGCCACGTCCAGCAGCAGCGCCAGCGCCCTGGGGAGGTCGAGGGACGCAAACGACGCCGCCGCTGCCGCCGCCTCGGCGTTGGCCGGGCCTGTCACCACACTGTCGGTCTGCAGGGTGTCTGAGCTGGCGCGGCGGGGCGCGGCGGTTGGGGAGCCGCAGGCGGGGGTGGAGCCGGGGCTGTGCAGCAGGCCCGAGCGGACGGCGTCGGCGAGGCTGCCCTGCGGTGGTGGCAACGGGGGGGCGGGGCAGAAGGGAAATCAGCGTTTTACGGCGGCCGAGGCAGCAGCCGGCAACATGCAGGTGAGGTCTGGCTCTGGGAGGGGTTGGAATGCAAGGCAGGGGGTGTCGGCCGTCACTTGTGGAATAGAGAGCGTCAGCTGGCGCCATCCCACCGCATAAGCCCCTCCCTCCCCTGCACCTCGCTGCACCACTCCAACACCAGCCACGTCTGAGCCTCCCCCGCGCCCAGGCCGGCGCCCTGCCGCGCGCGCCGGCCGCTGCCGCGGGCCCCGGCGGTGGCGCCGCTGCGGTCCCTTTCGGCGCCGGCGTCGCCGATGCTGCCGGCGCCGCCGGTGCCGGCCCCGGGCGCATCCCTCGGCCACGCCTCCCCCTGCGCCGATTCCAGGGCCAGGCCGCCCGAGCCGGAGCCCGCAAAGTCCCCGGCGCTGGCAACGCTGCTGAGCGCCGCCGCGCCGCCGCCGCCCCAGCCGCCGCCCCAGCCGCGGCCGCCATCGGCACTCTCGCTCGCATCGCCGCCGGCGGCGCTCTCGCTGGCGTCGCCGCCGGCCGCGGCTGCCCCAGGGCCCATCATCTCGATCAGGAGCCGGTTAGTCGCGGGGTCGCCCCGGCTGGCGGATGAGGAGCGCCGCGCCGCGCGCGGCGCCACGCCGGCCGCCGCCGCCGGCGCGCGCGGCGCCGCGGCAAAGCCCGGGCCGCTGGCGCTTGGGCTGCTGGTGCTTTCGCTGCCGCTTGCGCCGCCAAACGGCGACGAGCAGCCAGAGCGCTGCCGCTCCGCCCGCGGCTCTGGCGATTGCGCTTGCTGCCCCTCCTGCCGCTTCTCCACCTGCTGCTGCTGCTGCAGCTGCTGCTGCTGCTGCCCCTGCGGCAGCTGCTGCCCCTGCAGCAGCTGCTGCCCTTCCGGCTGCTGGCCCCGCGGCAGCTGCTGCCCCTGCAGCCGCCGGGGCTGCGGCTGCTGGCGCTGCGGCTGCTGGCGCTGCGGCTGCTGGGCGGGCGCGGGCGCGTTGGGCTGGGAGGACGCCCACGACGCGTCCTTGAGGTAGCTTCCGCCCGCCTGGTCGGAGGGCGCGTAGGTGTCGCCCTCGCAGGGCTCGAAACCGCCGGGGTCGCGCGAGCTGTGGCTCGAGCCCTGCGGCGGTTGCGGTTGCGGTGGCGGTTGTGACAGCTTTGCGCCGGCTGCTGAGCCGCCGCCCTTGCCGCCTTTGCCGCGCCGGGCATGGAAAGCGTGAGAGGGCACAGTTGCAGCCAGAATCGAACCCTGCTGCAGTGAGTAGCCAGGCTAGAGGCATCCTTGCATCCCCAACAGGTGGGGGATTGCAACGATAAGGACGTGCAGCGCCGCCCACGGCCTGTCCCCACCGGTCACCGCCCACCTGCCCGTGGCCCTCGCTGCTTGCATCTTCTTTGAACCAAGCCACGTAGTGTAGGGCCTTGTCGGGGGTGAGGGAAGGGAGGAGGGGGAAATCGCAGCTGGGACGGCACTGAGGCCAAGCCCCAAGAACAGCAGGCTGCACGCAAACCCTGCAAGCAAGGCACAAACCCTGCAAGAGGCCACAACCGCTGCGATCAAACCCCGCTGGGACGCACCTCCACGATGTTTGTGTGGCGGAAGGACAGCATCAGGCGTATCTCCGATTGGATGCGCTCGGACAGCTGCAGGTCGTTGTGAAGCATGACCTGATGAGAGAGTGAGGGAGGGGGGCGTTCAGGGGCCGCCCTTGTCACAGCCTGGGGCGCGTTTGCCTGAAGAAGCGTGCTTGCGGATTTGCATGCAGACAGCTCAGCGTGCGGTGCTGGTAGCGGCGCTGTGCGTTCGGGCTGCGCGCCTGCAAGTTGCTCAACGCAAGGCGCCACCGCGCGGTCAAGGTTTGACCGGCTTAGGGGTAACCATCCAGCCAACAGCCCACGGCGTGCAGCTGCCCACCTTGACGGCCACATCGCGGCCCTGCCACCTGCCCTTGTAGACGCGGCCAAAGGAGCCAGCGCCAATCAGCACGCCTGCGGGCCCAGGAAGGGATTGCAATGGCACGATGGCGGGGCAGGCGACGAGGGGTTTGACAAATGGGGTTTAACATGTGTTTAAAGGAGCAGCGGATGCCGCCGCTCTGCGGCTGCTTTGTGAGAGGGCGGACGCAGCTGTGCCCCTCAAAGGCCCGCGGCCCCCCTAAGTCCCAGGCTAAACCCTTGCAAAGTCAACGGCACGGGTCAAACCGGATGAGCTGACGTGGAGCCCCAACCTGCCCCCAAAGAGCCACAGTGGGTGCCATGAAACGCCCGAAACCACCCACCAAGCTGCACTTGGTCAAGTTGCGGGCTGTTGGCGTCCGCCGCCCCCGCCCATGGCGCGCTGAACTTGGACATAAGGCGCCAGCTGCTGCCCAGTTTCCCAGGGGGCACCGGGCCGGAGCTCCGCACCGCGCCCTCCACGCCCGAGCGCCACGCACCCCCCGCCTCGCCGCCACCCGTCTGATGCCCCCGCTCTTCGTCCGCGGCTGCTGCCGCCGCCGTCGCCGCCGCCGCGCGCCGGCGGCGGCCGCGGCGGGCGAGGAAGGTGGCTGCGCCGCCGCCGGCCACAAGCGCGGCGCCGAGGCCACCGCCGAGGCCGCCGCCGAGCGCGGCGGCGCGGCCGTGCCGGGCGGCGGCCTCCTGCGCGGCTCTGTCCTGCCAGCACGACTCATCAGAAAACGCTTGGACTGGGGTTGGGGGCGAAGCCAGCAGTGCGCGTTCGTGGGGGAGGCTTATTCCATGAGCCCAGCGGGCAGCGTGCTGAGGACTTTGAGCTGAAAAGTGCGCAAGGACGCATGTGCATGTCCGGCTGTTCTTTCCACAAGAGTCGACACCCCAGCGCCGCCGGTCCACCCTGCCCCTGCTCACATGCTTGCTCGTAGCAGGCGTTGGGGCTGCTGCGGTCCAAACAGTCCTGGGGCACCTGGTGAAGGCACACGCGGGTCAGGTTTCGGAGGTCCCACCTGCCAAATGCCAATCAATTTGGTTGCGCGGTGTTTGGTGGGCTCTGTATTTGACTGCTGAGACCTGCCAACGGGGAGCAGCAATCTGCACTGTGCAAGTTGCGGCCCTTTTCCCCACAGTGTTTCAACTGAGCGCACCGCAGCCCGCCCCGCTCGCGCCGAACAAACTCACGTGTACACCCCGTCTGCGCCCTGGCCTGCCCCGTGCAACGTGCCGCCGATGTCCGACGCCCGCGGCGCGACCGGAATCCGCGCGGACACCACGTGCAGCGCGTCTGAGTAGCACTCCCCTGGCGCCAGGCACACGCTCTCCTGGTGCACCGGCGCCGTCCCCTTGCCCTCCGGGTTGGGCCCTTGCGGCGCGCCGCCGGCCGCGGCGGCGGCGGCGAAAGAGGCCGTCCCATTGCGGGATACGTTGGCGGGCAGGCAGACAACGACACGCCAGATGACATTCTGGAAGGCGAGCACCGATGCGGGGCCCTCGCCGCGGGCAAAGTCGGCGCCGGCTCCGGGGCCGTATCTGTTGCGTGGTTGCGGGGGAATGGGCGCCCATGGGGCCGCGGCCGAGGCACGATGTGTGTGCGTGTTGTGTGCATTGTGCTCGCGCGCACAAAAAGCCGGCAGCAGCCTTTGCTGCGGCCCGTCATTGTGGCAATGCCGGCTCCAACATACCTGGGCAGGCCACACCCCGCTCAGTGCTCCAAAGCGCTCCCCCGAAAACGCAACGCGTCGAGCGCGCGGGCGCGCGCACCTAATCTTCGTGACCTGCAGATCCTTGAGCGTCAGCACCGCGCCCGCCCTCAGCACCAGCAGGCCGTCGAGCAGGCCGAAATCCATCAGCGGCGGCCCGCCGGCGGGGCCGGCCGCGCCGGCGGCGGCGGCGATGGTGACGTTCCTGCCGGGGCGGCGGGTTGTTTGCAGTGCCGGGGCTGCTGAGGAGGTTACATGCAGATTGGATTCCGCCAGGGAATGGGGGCGTGGTTTGTCCATGGCAGACAGCCTTCTAAAGGCTGGGGCGTGAGAAGCAGGAAGTGAACCCATCGCCGAGCCGCTGCCGAGGCAGTCGCAGCGAGGCATGGCCTGCCCATGCCAAGCCGCGGCCGTCCCAATTCAAAGCAGGCCAGGCGGGCCCCAGCCCACCGGTCGATCAAGAGGGGCCCTTTGGATCTGCCGGGGCCGTAGCCAGGGAAAAGCTGGGTCGAGAGGGCGACCCTGCTGGCGTTGACCGTGATCTGAGAGGCGCCCCCGCGCACGCGCGTCCGCGGGCGTTTCCGTGCGTGCGGCTCAGTCAAATTGCGGTTGAACAGCTGGCATGCTCGCCAAGGGGGGCCATGCGTGCGCATGGCAGCCCCGTCTGCCCGCAACGTGCCGCGTCGGTCGGCGCGCGGTTGCATGTGGGAGGAGTGGTCTGCAAAACTGAAAGGCAGAACACCCGCCAACAGACCTGGCCCCTCGCACCTCCGAGACTGAGGGTTCCATGAGCGCGGCCGCCACCTCGGCCGAGGCGTTTGCACCCGCTGCGACGACTGCGCGCGCCTGCTGGCCCGGCGCCGGGGCAGCCTGCGCTGCTGGGGCCGGCTGCTCCAGGCCCGCCGGCTGGGCTGGCTCCTGCCGGCGGGCCTGAGGGGCCCCGGGCGCGCCGGTCTGCTGCAACAGGCGCCGGCGCGGGACGTAGGAGGCCGCGGGCGGCGCCGCGGGCGGCGCATCGAGTGGTGCCGCACACCCGATAGACGCGGCGGCGCGCGCCCCGGCTGCGCCGCGGCCGCCGTGGGCGCGGCTGCAAGCCGCGAGGAGGACGATCAGATGCAGCAGGAGCCGCTGGGGCGTCTGCGGTGGCCCGCGTGGGCTGCCCATCGGGCTCCTCGCGCTGTCGTCGCACAGTCCCGGGCGCCGCGCCCAACCGCCCTTGTCGTATCGGATTGAGGCCTAACGATCAAGATACACAACATACGGGCAGGGCGTTGCCGGCCGGCAGTCTACCAGGCGCCACGCAGAGCCGCCGCCGCACCCGCGTTTGCCAGCCCAGCCCAGCCCAGATCCTGACGCCATTCGCTATCAATCGCGGGCCGCTTACACACAGGAAGCGGGCCTCGACGCAAATGTGGGGATTTGATTGCCATGGGGCTGCCCGCGGCCTGAAACGGGAATTGCTCAATTTGCTGGGCAAAATGGGTGCGTTGGTCAATGCGACAAGGGCTTTGCTTTGCGAGCGCCGCGCGCCTGCATGAGAGCGGGGGCGGCTCGGAGGGGGGCGGGGTACAGCCCGCGGCTCGCGCCCCGACCAACCGTCGGCGGCGCGGCGGGCGAGGGCGGGCGCGATGGGAGGGTTCAAAGAAGACCGAAAGCCCCGAGGGCTGCGGCGGGGCGGCGCGCGCGCGGCCCGCGTAGCGCGTGCCGCGCGCGCCCGCCCAAGGGAGTGTATAGATATGGCCGGGAAGCCCATCCCTGCGTGCGGAGGGGCGGCGCCGCCCGCCCGCGCCCGGGCCGGCGCCGGCTCCCATCGGTGGGCCTCGCGCCGCCGCGAAAAAGCGCACGCGGCGGCGCGGGCGCTTGGGCGGTCCTTTCGGTGGGGAGTGTGTTTCAAGTGCCGGGAACAGACTGCATGGAGCGGGGGCCAATATAGCCTGGGCCTGGCGGGTCGCCCGACGGCGGGCGCGAGCCCGCCGCCGGCGCGGGGCACCCGCGGTGGGTTCAGATCAGATCACCGCCCAAGGCGGCCCTGTTGCTGGGGGGGGCGGGCGCGGCACCAAGCGGCACTGATTGGTGGTTCCGGGCACGTGGAATTGGGGGCACCACGGTCCGACGTGCCACGCGCGTGCGGCCGGCCGTGGCGCGCCGCCTTTTTTGGGGGGGCGGCGCGCGCATGCTGGTTCCACGGAGACCGTGCGGCGCTTCTGCGCGCGTTGTTGATTGCGGGGTGCTTCCCGGGTAAAAACAGCGTCACAGTGCTTCGGGTTGGGTGTGGATCCGAGGCGGGGGATGGAAGGGTCTTCCGGGGACGGCCGGGGCGCGGCCGCGCGGCGGGCTCGTGGCAAAGGCCGCCGCGCGCGCGGCGCCCCCGGCGCGGCGCTGCAAAATCTCGCGCCAACAGCAATCAAATCGAACCGTTGGCGCCACATCATGGGGACGCGGCAAGCACCTGACGAAAGAGCTGGTGACCGTCGTATGTGTATGGGGGGACCGACGGCGGCCGGGCGGGCGCGCGCTCCGGCGCGCAGGGGCAGGAATCAAGGAGCCCGACAGGTGCGTGGCGTGGGCGGCTGTGTGCTGCGCAGCATGGCCTGCTTTTGACTGTCGGACACCGGGGCAACGGGGCGAGGGAAGCAACCATCGAAACGGGTGTGGGTAGGAGGGCACGCATGTGTGCATGACACAGCGCTCAAAAAAAGTGGGCGCCTGGCCTCCCCGCTATTCGGTAAGCGGGGGCGCGGTCTCTCCGCTTTGTGTGCGTTCAGCCCCGGCTGCAAACGGGGGGCCCGCGGCAGAGGGCGCAGGCACGCGCGTGCCGGCAATGGTGTGGTGTGAGTGGTGCCAATGCAGTGACGTAAAACGAGGGAGGGACGGCTGAGCGCAGGGGCTGCGCTCGCAAGCGTGCCGTGCGCGCAGCGTCCCCTCCCCCTGCCGCGCCGGCCGCCGGGCGCGGCGCCCGCCTGGGCCGCCGCCGAGCGCGGCGCGGCGCGGGTGCGGGCTGGCGCGGCGCTCACTGGCGCGTGCGCTTCCCGCGCGCGCCCGCGGCGCCCCCGCCGGCGCCGCACAGCACCGCGAGCACCGCGCCCCGCACGTCCTCGAGCCGCGCGCCGGCGGTCTCGTCGAGGCGCAGCTCGAACTCGTCGCGCGCGGTGCCGTCGCCGTTGCTGGTGATCGAGGCCTTGGCGATCGCCGCGCCCGTGGCCTTGATGGCCGCCACCAGCTCAGACAGCAGGCCATCGCGGTCGTGGCACGAAACGGCGACGCGCAGCGACGCGCCCTCCTGCTCGACCACCAAAGAGCACGGCGCGGCCGTGCCGCCGCCGCCGCCGCCGGGGGCGGACAGCTCGGCGTCGGACGAGGCGCAGCGCAGCATGCCGTGGTTCAGCAGCTCGCACGGCGAGGTGCCGCTCGGCGTTGGTGGCAGCATGTGGAACTCGGCGCTGGAGCTCGGCTCGGGCTTCACGCGCGCGCCGCCGGCCGCGCCGCCGCCCACGCGGGGCACGTCGATGCCGGCGCCCGCGCCCGCCGCGCCGCCGCCGCCGCCGCACGCGGCGTCGAGGCCGCCGGCGCCGGCGGGGCCGCCGCCGGGCTCCGCGGCCGCGAGGCGCTGGCGCAGCGCGGCGATTTCGTCGCCGCCGAGGCGCAGCCGCTCCTGCAGCGACGACAGCAGCGCGATCGCGTCCGACAGGATCACGTGCTTGGGGCGGCGGCTGCCGTCGCTGCGGCCGTCGGAGGGCGGCACCATGGCGCCGAGCTCGTCGAGCAGGCTGTTGAGCCGGTCGCGCCGCTGCTTCTCGATCGTGGAGTGGCTCAGGTTGCCGCCGCCGCCGCTGCTGCGGTGGTAGGTCGCGTCGGCAGAGCCGCTGCGCGAGCGCACCGCGCCGGCGCGCCCGCTGCTCGGCGGCTTGCTCGCGCCGGTCGAGCGCTGGCGCGACAGCCCCGCCGCGGCCGCGGCGGCGGCCGCGGCCGACAGCGAGGGCGCGGACGCCGCGCAGCCGCCGGCCGCGGCGGAGGGCCACGAGGTCGAGAGCTGGGCGCCGCACATGCCGCCGCCGCCGACGGCGGGGTCGCCGCCGGCGTCGAGCGTCGAGGCGAGCGAGACGGCGCCCGGCGGCGCGCTGCCGCAGGCGGCGAGCGCCGCGGCGGGCATGTACGCGACGCCGGCCGGCGCAAAGGCGCCCATGCTGACCATGCTGAACGGCGTGGCAAAGTGGCCGCCGCCGTGCGCCGCGGCGGCGCCAAACATCACCATCGGCGGCGCGCCGCCCGCGGCCTGGGCCATGGCGGCGGCGGCGGCGGGGCCGTCGGCCGCGGCGGCGGCCATGCTGGGCCCAGCGACGACCGCCGGCGAGCCCAGCGCCAGGCCCTCGAGGGGGTGGGTGAGGGAGCCGAGCGACGCGGCTGAGTGGGCGCGCAGCATGTCGGGCGCGGCGCGGCCGGCCGACGCGGCCAGCTCGGCGGCGCTGGCCGCGCGGGCCACGGGCATCGGCACCGGCACGGCCGCGGCGGCGGGCGCGCCCGCGCCGGCGCCGGCGGGGGGGTAGGCCTCGCCCTCGGGCAGGCGGCCCAGGCCCGCCGGCTGGTGGTGCTGCTGGGCGTAGTGGGCGCCTGCCGCGGCGTACGCAGCGGGGTGGTGGTGGTGCGCCGGCTGCGGCCTGCATGGGATCTGCATGCCAGCGGCCGCGCCGCCGCCGGTGCAGTCCTCGCTGCTGCCGGGGCTGCGCGGCGCGTCGCGCATGCGGCTGTCCTGCTGCTCGCTGCTGCCGTTGCCGTCGGACGACGACGCGGGCGCGGCGGCGCCGGCGTCCCCGGGGGTGCCTGCATCGGACAGGTCGGCGGCGGCGAACGCGGCGAGCGGGCCGCTGTGCAGCCCGCCGCCGGGCCCGCCGCAGCCGGGGCCCTGGTCCATGAAGTTGAAAAAGTCCTCGATCTCGGCGTCGGTCATGGCCATGCCCTCCATCTCGTGCAGCATTTTTGGGCTGGCACGGCGCGCGCGCGCAGCGATCGCGCACGGTGCGAGCTGGAGAGCCTCACGCCGCGAACTGCGGCAACCCCGGGCTGCGGGGCAGGCTGGCGCGGCCTAGACGTGTGTCCTCAGCACGTTTCGCCTAGGAGCCGCGCGCCACGTCCCTCGGGGCGCGCCTGGCGCGCTGGCTGAGGGCGCGGGCCCGGTCGAGTGCGGCCGCGCTGCCCCTCGCTCCCTAGCGCCACAGCTAGCACCACGAGCTTGACACGGTCGACCTATTGGGGCCGTGGAATGCGGGAACGGCAGCCGGATGAGCCCGCAGCGGCGGCATGTGACCCCCCTCCTCCCCGCGCCACGGGGCGCCTGCCGCGCCTCCCCCGGTGCCGTACCACCCCCCCGCTGTCGTCAAGCATGCAGCGCTGCACCCGGCCCCGTTCCCCACCTCGCCGCGCTGACGAGGGCTCCTTTTCTGCACACGGCGGGCTGGGGGGCTGGGCCCGGGCCCGTAGGATGGTTAGAGTTCCTGAATCCCTCAATCACTCCGGCCGGGGTGAACGGGAACGGCAACGCCCCCGCGGGTAAGGGCGCGGGACGGGGTGCGGCCCTGCGTTTTCCACCCGCTCTTAGGCTTTTTTGGGCGGGGCACGGGGCTGTTTCCGGGTTATTACGAGCTTCTCCAGCGGCCCAGGGCGAGGGGCGAGCCGAGCACAGCCCGCCAGCCGCCGCCGTCCCGCGCCGTCGCCGCTGCGGCGGGGGGGCCGCGGGGCGACGACCCACCCCGTGGCCCGCGCCTAATGCCCCTTCGGGTGCTGAGCCCTCCAGCCCTGGCAGGCGCGTCACGAGCGCGTGCGCCACCCTCAGCACGCAGGCAAGGTGCCGTGTTTTGACCGAGCGCGGCGCGTTTTGACCGCAGATGATGCGCGGTCAAAGCCGGCGCGAGGGTAGCCAGCCAAGCAGCTGCCGCGATCTGGCGAGGGCCCCTCCCTCCACTTGACAACCTGGCTTGCGTTCACGCCGGTTTACACGAACAAAAGCTGATTTGGCATCCCAGGCCATGCAGACACATTTGAACGTGTTCAAAGTTGCAGATGTATTGGGCGGACGCTGAGCTCGTCGGCTCACATCAGAGCACAAACAGGCCCCACACGGCGGCCAGCCCCCGCCTGCTTGGTCAGTTGTACTCCAGCGTGGAAGGCAGGCCCGCCGATTCCATGTCAATGAGGGCCCCCGGGTCTGATGCGATGAACGCAACTGGGTCCTTGCCCTGCGCGCGGGGGCGTGCGCGGTCGAGGGGGCGCGCGAGTTGAGGGGCCGGGGTTTGGGGTTTGGTGGGCGCACCACCGGGCGCGCCGGGCCAAACGGCAGCCGCCGCGCCGTCCAAGCAGTGCGACGCATGCGGGGTATGGACGGCCACTGCCAGGAGACGGCGCAAACAGCACCAGTGCACCACCCACAGCAACACACACAAAAGCGGCCTCTGAGCCGCAGGGAATGTGCAACAAGCAAACAAACAAACAAAGCCCGGAGCCGCGCACCGGCATCAGCCGCCGCGCCTCTGACAGCAGCACCCCGATGTCGGCCCTCAGCAGCAGCGGCTCGCGCGCCACGAGGGGGCCGATCGCGACGCCTGGCAGGTGCTGTGACAGGCCGGCGGTGGTTTTGCGGAGCTCGTCCATCTGATGAGGGGGGAGGGGGGTGCCGCAAGGGTGGAGCGGAATGGAAGGGCTGGCAGTAAAGGCATACCGCGCGCGCGCGCGCCGCGAGCAGCAGCCGCAGACGGCCCGAGGAAACCGCGGCAGTCCTCGCGCCGCAGCGGGACAACCCGCGGGCGCGCGCGCGCGCGCTCCTGCGCCGCCTGCCCTGCCAGGTGCCGGCGGCGAGTGCAAGCACCGCGGGGCCGCGCCGCCGCGCAACGCGACTTGCGCGCACCGGCGTCTTCAGCATCAGCTCGGGCCGCTGCGCCACCATCGCCGACACGTCCGCGCCGGGCAGCAGCGCGCGCAGCTCCAGCAGGCGGGACGCGACGCCGGGCATGTCCTAAAGGGGTGTGACGGGCCGGGGCGGGGCGAGGGGAAAAAACAATGTGTGATGAATGCGATTGACGCGCCCCCAGCGGCGGACCCGAAAGCGCGCGGCTGCCTGCAGCGCCTGCAGGCATCCGCCGAAAACGGAAGGCGGCGGGCCAACCCTCCCCCCAGTGCTTGCGGTCAAAGCTGGGGTTGACCGGACCTGCAGGAGCTCCAGGACTAAAGGCGCCCTCAGCGCGTGAAGCTTGGCCACCATGTCCGGCAGCAGGTTGCCCAGGGCGGCCAGCCGCCCGTCCAGCTCTGACCGGTCAACGCCCAGCTGGCCGCTGCGCGCGGGGTTCGACCAGTGCGCGGCGCGGCGTTTGACCAGGTGCGCCAGGGACGGCGTGGTTATTAAGGGGGCGGGCGAGCCGAGGCGATGGACTGCGCAATGCCCACGCCGCACGGGGTTCACAGCGCCTCTGCTGCCAAAGACAAGCCGAATCACCCGGGGTTCACGCTCAAGCCAGCGCTCACCAGAGCCAAAGTCGCGAGAGCTGCGCCTGCGCGCCCTCATCCCAATGCAGCAGCCGCTCGTTGGTCTGGGCCCCGAAGTGCCATGGTGTTTTTTGGTCGCCAGGCCCCGTCGCTGCTGCGGCGCGAGCGCCCGGCGCCGCGCGGCGCTGCGCCGGCGCGCCTGCTGCTGCTGCACGCGGCCGCCGGGGAGCTGCAGCCGGTCGCGGAGCTGCTGCGGCTCGCCCCTGCGAATGCGATTGAAGGCTTTGGCGCATCGCGATAGCTGGGGCCTTCCGAAAAACCAATCCGCCCCGGGCTGCCCGCGCTGGATTGCCTGCGCTGAGAACGCAGTAGCACAAGAGCAAAACAAGGGGCTGGCAGGGATGCGCGAGCTGTCCTCGCCATGCGCAGGCGTACCGCCGAGGGCAGCTGCCGCCGCACCGCGAACGGCACCCCCGCCGACGGCCTCAGTTTTGGTGCATTTACTCCTCCAATCTCGCGCACTGTCTGTATGCCGCCCGGCACACGCGCCGCCGGCTCAGAAGGCCTGCGGGGATGCCAAGGGCAGGTGCCGGCCCCCAGGTGGTTTTTCGAGAGCACCAGCCTCGGCAGCACAGGGAACCGTAACGGCGGTGGTGCAGCTGCCGCCGAGCGCCGCGCCCAACAAAGGCGCACACCAAGCGCCGGACGAGGCCTTGTGGTTAGGTGCCAAATCAAATGAGGGGTTTCGCCGCGCGGCGCCCATCCAAAGGACCGGCTGGGCGCGCGGGGCGGCGGGACAAAGTGCGGCCGGTGGAACAGGGTTTTGGGCTAGTCGGTCGGGCGAGGCCAGCAAGTCAAAAGGTCACGGAGTGTTGGATATGGCCAGCAGCGGCATAGAGGAATGAGGCGGGGCGAGGGGCCGCGTAAAGGGGGGGGTGGGTGCGGCACCGGCGCGCCTGGTCTGGGCTCGCACGCAGGGGCGTGCGCAGCGGGCCCGCGGGTTGCCTTCATGCCGCGCGTCGGGCCGCCGCCGCGGCCGGCCGCCACACGGCGCCGGCATTCACCCTCGACGCCGGGTTTGACTAATAATCACACCGGTTCCGGTCCAAAAGGGAGGCCATGCTGTAGGCCCCCGGCAGCCGCCGCGTCGAGGAGGAGGCCGCCGCCACCATGGACGGCGGCGGCGCGAGCTTGCAGATCCCGGCAGGCAGGGCAGAATCTGAGTAGCCGCCGCCGCCGCCCGGCCGCAGCGCGCCGCCGCGCGCCGGCGACGTGCTGCGGCTGCCGGCCGCGGCGGCGCGGGTCGAGAAGCTGCCGGACGCGTTGGGCGCGCCGCGCGCGGGGGAGGCGCTGCGGCTGCCCGCGGCCGCGGCGCGCGCGGCGAAGCTGCCCGCGCCGCTCGCCGCGGGCGGCGGCGCGCGGTTGGGCGAGGCGCTGCGGCTGGTCGCGGCGGCGGCGCGGCTCGAGAAGCTGGCGGACGCGTTGGGCGCGCCGCGGGAGGGGGAGGTGGCGCGCGCGATCGTGCCGGCCGGCGGGCAGCGGGCGGGGGAGGTGCTGCGCCCCGCGGCATAGCCGCCCTGCAGGCCGGCCGCGCCCGCCGCCGCCGCGCGCCCGCCCGGCAGCGTGGAGCGCGGGGCCGGAAGGGGGCTGGGGCCCGAAGCGTACCCGCCCCGCGCGGGCGACGCGGCGCGCGCCGGCGATGCGCTGCGGGCGGCGGCGGGGCCGGTTGTGCCGGGGCGCGGCGGCGCGGCGGCGCGAGAGATGGCCGGCGGCGGGCCCCAGCCGTTGGTGGTCGCCGGCCGGACGCCGCCGGTCACGCCCCTCCCGTCGCGCAGCGTCGACGGCGCCGCGACGGCCGCCGCGGCGCCGCGCGCCAGCGAGCGCGGCTGCGGCGGCGTCTTGATGGGCGTGGGCGGGCCAAACACCGAGGGCGGGGGCCGTACCATCGGGCCGCTGGGCTTGACGCGGGCCGCCGCGGCGGGCGCGTACTGCCCGTACGCATCATCCGCCGCCTCGTACTGCTGCTCGTACCGCTGCTGCTGCTTGTGCTGCTGCTGCTGCTGCTGCTGCTGCTGCTGCTGCTGCTGCTGCTGTTGGTGCCCAGAGGCGGGCTCCTGAAGCTCAAGCGCCGCCGCCGCCTGCCGCTGCGCCTGCTCCAGCTCAATCAGAGCCGCCTCGGCAGCGTCAAACGCCGCCGCCTCGTGCTGCCCCGAGGTCGCGCCCGCGCGCGCCGGCTCGGCAACGCCGTCGGGCACCTCTGCCGGCGCGCCCGGCCCGCGGCGCGCGCGCCCCGCCTCGGACTCGCGCTCGTGCTCGAGGTACGCGCCCTCTGCCTCGTAGGCCCCCGCCGCCGGCGCCGCCGCCGGCCCCGCCGCGCGCGCCTGCAGCAGCACGCCGGCGCGGGCCCTCGAAATGGGGGAGGGCATCATGAGCAGCCGCCGCACCTGCGCGCGCTGCACCGGCGTCTGGGGCGAGCGCACGCCCTGGGGGTAGACCCGGGAGTCGTGGTAGGCCTGAGTCAGGCGCAGGGCGCCTTGGGGTTGGGGGGGGAGGGGGCGCCGGGGCGGATGGGAACGGTCAGTGGGTGCGCCGGCCGGCGCCGACTAGCCGGGTGATGAGGTGGGCCAGCGCTGGGAAGCGAGGGAGGCCCGGGGGGCGCGCAAACGCGCCCGGAGGCGCGCTGCCAACAGCGACACGCGGCGCGCTTGCGCGCGCGGACGCCGCCTCTCACTCGTGTAGGGCAGGCCGTAGAGGCGGCCCAGCATGACCGCCACCAGCGTGCCGGTGCGACCGTGGCCGCCCCAACAGTGGATGTACATCCTTTCCCCCCTCAGTACGCGCTCGCAGCAGTCCTCGGCCAGCCTGGTTGGTTGCAACGATGGCGGCGGGCCGGGGGGAGGCGGTCAGCCAAACGCTGGATGGCATGCCATCTCGCCCCGTGGCCAGGCACGGAGGGATTGCTGCCGCTGCGCGCCCCCAGCTGCGTTCGCCGCTCAAATGTCAGCTGCTGTGGGGGCCAGGCGCGGTCAATGCCAGGCGCGGTCACCGCCGGGCGCGGTCAACGCCAGAAGCACTCCCAGACCCCCAAACCCCCGCGGCCTCAAAGCGGCGCGCCCACCTGTGCATCGCGCTGTCCGTGGTGACGCTGCCGTCGATGATGGGGAGGTGCAGGAAGTCGATCCGCTGCTGCGTGATGCGCGCGCTGCGGGTCTCGTGGGCGTGGGAAAGGATGCGCTGGGCATCGCGGATGTAGGGCCGCAGCCCGTGGCCGGCGCGCCAGGCGTGCTCGGGGATGTGGATGTTCACCTCAGCCTGCGGGGGTTGGTTTGGTTTAGATTTCGGCTTGCGGATGAACGAGGGCACTCGCGCAGGGGGGGCGGGGCTCGCTGCGGCGCGCGGCGGCGCCTCGGCTGCTCGCCGCGCCTTGCCGCCGCGGCTCGCCCTGCGCGCATCCGCCGTCGCGCGGCGGCGCCGCAGCGCAGGCCTGTCTGCGGCCGCCTCCTTGCGCCCCCGCAATAGGGGAGGGTTGCCGCGCCGCGCGCCGCGCGCCGCGCATCGCTTGCCGCGCGCGCGGCCGCGCCGCCGTGCGCACCTGCAGGCACACAAACGTGTTGATGCCCAGCTCCAGCAGCAGGGACAGCACCTGGTCCGTGTCCACGTCGCACATGCTGGCGGGGTATGCGCCCGCGATCACGCGTCCCGGGATCGCCCAGTTGCTCCATTCCGTCGGCCCCCGCATCTCCTTGGCCGGGGGGCGCGGGAGCGGCGGCAGGCCGCCGACCTCGCCCGCCATGGCGGCCGCTGCGTGCGCCGTGCGCGCCGCGTACGGGCTGCAGGGCGCCGAGCGCCGCCGCAAGCCCCTTTTTATCAGCAGTAAAAGCGATACGCGCGCGTTGCGCCTTGCGAGCGTGCTCTGCGCCGGCGATAACAGCGGTCCCCACCCCGGCGAGAAACGGTGGGGCCTGCAGGGCGTGGCTTTCGCTTTCAAGAAGGGATACAGCGATATTTATTAAATCTAAATCGCATGGGGCCGGGGGTTGATGATCCTCGCGCCGCTTGGAGTTTGCGAGGGACGCCGGCCAGTACGGGCCTCCCGGGGGGATGCGATGCACCCGCACGGCTCGACGACCGCCTGAAGACAGTCTTGCGAGCTGTTATTTTTGGTATCAACCGATGCGGCGGTCGGGGGAGCAGGGCGCGCAGGTCAACTCTGGATTGACTTCGCGCGAGCGCAGCATGCTGCTGGCGCGTGCATCAGACCGAGGCCGGCGCCGCAGGGGTTACAGAACAGGCGCTGCGGTGCGGCGGTGCACAGACACCGCCAGCAACACGCCAAGGTCGAGTTCAGGCGGGGCGCCTTGGCTTGTAGAGCTGTACATGCGGTACACAAACGCTAGTGGCATGCACAAATCGTGGGCCGAGGCCAGCGGGCACAACACTAGCCCAAGATGTGTGTGTTTGCAGTTTGAAGCGAGGCAAGCCGTGCCCCCAGCTGTGGGCACGCAATGAGGACGCCAAGCCTTGGCCGGACCTGCAGGCGCAGCAGCCGCGGCCGCAAGGCCCGGCGCGGCAAACGCCAGCGGCGGAAAGGCGCGCGCGCTCATTCGAAGCGCGTGCGGCGGCGCTCGGCGCGATGGTACTCAGAATGACCAATCAGCGGCTCCCCCTGGTCGCCGCCCCCCGCCGCATCCCCGGCACCGCCGCCGCCCCCGCCGCTCGCGGCCCCGCGCTTGCGGCTGGCGTCGGCGATGCTAAGGCCAGACAGCAGCGCCTCGAGATCATCTGTCTCCTCAGTGCCCGCGCCAGATCCAGATCCCTCGTCCCCTTCGATATCCATGCCCGCAGACGCGCCGTCCGCGCTCGAGGCGCGCGCGCGGCCGAGGCAGCCGCTGCCCGTCGCGCCGCTGCTGCCGAGGCTGCTGGACGCTGCTGCTGCAGCAGCTGCTGCTGCGGCGGCGGCGCTGCCGCTGCCCCTGCCGCTGCTGCTGCCGCTCTCGCCGCCCGTGCTGCCGGCCGGCTGCGGGATCGGCTGCGGCGCCGCCGCCGCGCCGTCCCTGGGCTCCGCCTCTGGCGGCGGCGACCTCGGCAGCACCGCCGGCGCGCGCGCCGACGCGCCGGGCTGCGGCGGCGAGGCGTGGGAGAACACAAACAGCCCCGGTATCAGCTCCTGTAGGTGCCCCGCGGCCGCGCCCTCGCCGCCCGCCAGGTGCACATAGTACATTTCGAGCACGCGCAGCTGGGTCAGCGCCGAGAACCCCGCCGGCAGGCTGGTCAGTGGGTTCATCGACACGGCGAGCTGTTTCGTTGGGTGCGGGGGGGGTTGGTGGCGGGGGGTTTGGGATTTGGTTTGAGTTGCTTGGGGTGCAGTGGTCAGGTCAGCCTGGGAGACTTTATGTGTCTGGAAAAGCTGCGCTGATGTTGTGTGCATGGCAAACAAGGACCGCAGCCCGCGCAGGCTGTGCAGGCCAAATTGACCAGCGCGGCACGCTCCGCGTGGCAAAGCCGCGGGGTTCGGACTGCTCTCCAGGCGCCCACCTGGTGCAGCGCCCTCAGCCGCGTGACCCCGTCCGGCAGGCACCCCAGGTGGTTCATGGACAGGTCGAGGCACGACAGCCTCGACAGCGCCCCGACCTCGGCGCACACGCTGGCGAGGCTGTTTGAGCGCAGCCCGAGGCTCTCCAGCGATGACAGGCCCCCCAGCTCTGGCGGCAGGGCTGTCAGGAGGTTGTCTGAGAGGTCCAGCTGGCGCAGCGAGCCGAGGCGCCCGATGGTGGGCGGCAGGGACGTGAGGTTGTTCATGGAAAGCTCGAGCACCCTGGGAGGGAGGTGGAGGCGAGGGGTGCAGGCGTGAGGGCGGGAAGAGGGGGTTCAACCATGTGTGAGGCTTGTTTGGGTGTTTTGCGCGTGCATTGAAGGCTTTTGTAGAGGGGCTGGAAATGCTCGAGGCGCTGCCCCAGGTGCCAAGCCAGCACGAGCCGGCTTCGAGTAGTTTGGGTAGTTTTGAAACCCCCGACGGCGCACCTCAGGCTTGCAAAGTCCCCTACGCCGGCTGGCAGCTCCGACACGCCGTTGCCGATGGCGCGCAGCGTGCGCAGGCTGCTGAGGCCGGACGCGCCCCTGTGGGATGGTATCGCGGCAGGGGGAGGGGCGGGGCTGGGTGTCCGGTGCGCTCCCCAGGTGCTCCAGGCCCGGCAGCAGTCGAGCGGGCGCCAGCGCCGGTCAACGCGGGTCAAACGCCACCCGCGATGCGACGTGCGCAGGATAGTAATCACCTGAACACGGGCCCGAGGTCCGACCAGACCCAGTTGAGGTGGAGGGACTGCAGCGCGCCGAGGCGAGACAGGGAGTCGGGGAGCGCCTGGTTTTCGGGGTGGGCGCCGGGAGGGCGGCGTGGGGGTCAGCTTTTCATGCCGATCGGAGATCCGCGGCGGGCGACTGCGCGACGCCGGGGCGGGCGACTGCGCGCCAACTGCCGGTGAAGCCGCAAACCCCCGGTTGAAACCGCCGCCCGGCCGACTGACCACTCGCGAGTTGTTGGAGGCGTCCAGGTGGGTGAGTCCCAGCGGCAGGTCGTCCGGCAGCGCCGTGAGGCAGTTGGAGCTGACGTCCAGGTGGCGCAGGTGGCGCAGGCCGGTGATCTGGGAGGGGGCGTGGCGGGGTGGCAGGGGTTTGGCTCCCGTTGGCGCGCTCGCTCCCAACACCGGCGCGCGTGCATTAGTGAGCAAGCGACCTGCGCGGGTATCAAGATTTGACCAGTGAGGTTTGACCAGTCCAGGGCCGTTCCCCCATGCATGCTGGCGGAAGCCAGCCAAGCGCCCCCCAAGCGCCCCCTCAAACTGCCCCACCTCCTGAGGGATCTGCCAGATCATGTTTTTCGAAACGTCCAGCACCTCCAGCGCGGTCAGGTGGCTTAGCTCGGGCGGCAGCCTGCGTTTCAGCGCCGTTTGCTTGCCGGCGTGAGTGCGCGCCCGAGTTGGTGGCTGCTGCCGCAGTCACTGCCGCAAGCTTGGCTGGCCGCCCAACTGGCAACACGCAAACACAAGTAAATTAGTCGAGCCGAGCGACACCCCAGCAACCGCGGCCCACCTGTTGATGCCATAGTTGCAGCGCGCCACCAGCGCCGTGAGCCCGGTCAGCGCCGACACGCCCGGCAGCGGGTTGGCGGCGACCAGCAGCCCGCTGCGCACGCGCAGCGTCTGGCCCTGCGGGATGGGAGGTTTGGGGCATGGTTCGAGCTCTGCGCCGCAGAAGAAATTCTACGCACACGAGTCAACATGATCCCTAGCAGACGAAACGGCCTGGTGCCTGCCAGCGTCCAGCCGCGCATCCAGCCGCCCCGCCTCACCCGCATCTCCAGCCGCTGCAGGCTGACAAGCCCCGCCAGCACGTCGTGCGTCGGCGGCAGGTTTTCGAGCCGCAGCGTGCGCAGCAGCGGCAGCGTGCCCAGCACGGCAGGCAGCTGGGGGAAGTCCAGGGCGGCCGCATCTGACTCGCCGCCCTCGGGTCCGGGCCCCTCTCCAAAGCCGTGCGGCGGCGCCCCCGGCAGCGCGGCCGGCGCGGCGGGAGCGGCCGCCGCCGGCGCGGCCCCGGCGGCGCCGGGGTGCGGCAGGCTGGTGCTGCCGCCGGCGTCGTGGCTGCGGCAGAGGCTGAGGCTGGTGAGCTGCGTGATGGCCCCGAGCGCGGCCAGGGAGCCGGGCCCTGGGAAGGTCACCTCCAGAGACCGGAGCCTCGGCAGCGGCGCCACATCAGTCAGCTAGAGATTGGGGGGGTGGCGCGGATTAGGGGTTTAGGGGGGGTTGGGGGTTAGCTCCAGAGCAAGCAGAGCGGCGCAGCAGGTGCAGCAGGCCTGATGGTGCGCCAGCTCGGCCGCATCGCAGGGGCTCACCAGGGGGGTGACCAGGTCGAGCTGCCCCTGGCCGTGGGCTATGTAAGGGCCCCTCAGCGCCAGCGACTCGAGGCCGTGGAAGCGGGACAGCACCGGGGGCGCGGGCGGCCAGGACCTGCGAGTGTGAGAGTCGAGGCAGCTGCTCGGCCGCTGCCGCGCACAGCAGGCGGGCGCGCGCACGCGCGCGCGCGCGCCGCTCGCGCCTGGCGGCTGCCGCGCGGGGCGGGGCGCACCTTAGGTTCAGCTCCCGCACGCAGCCGTCCACCGCGGCGCGCCAAGTTTTGCATGCGGCGCGCGCGGCGGCGAGGGCCCTGGGCTCCTCCGCCAGGTGTGCCACGCAGCCCGCCAGCACGTCCGCAGGCAGGGCCGCCTGCCAGTC
The DNA here is from genome assembly GCA_003203535.1 of Raphidocelis subcapitata. Classification (NCBI taxonomy): domain Eukaryota; kingdom Viridiplantae; phylum Chlorophyta; class Chlorophyceae; order Sphaeropleales; family Selenastraceae; genus Raphidocelis; species Raphidocelis subcapitata. Next base: position 463,125 of record BDRX01000001.1, read on the forward strand.
GCAGTTGCTGCACGGGTCGGGGCCGAGCATGGCGTGCGCCCACATCTGGCGCACGGCACTGTGGGCCATGCGCCGGGGCGCGCAGGCGGGGCGTGAGGCGGCCGCTGGCAGCGGCGGCGTGGTCGCCGCTGCGTGCGTGGTGCCGCCGCCGCTGGCGCTTCGGGCGTCCGCGCGGGGCGCGTGTGAGGTCGGAGTGGCTTTTTTAAGTCCTCTGGGCGACTGACGGTCCTCCCGGGCGACCGCTCTAGGCCGCCCGGCGACGTCTGTGGAAGTGAGCCGCGCAGAGCGTATTAGAGCGCATCAGAAACACGATGAGGTCGGTGGTTCCAATACTATTGTTTACGGTGGACAGGAGGGGCCGGCCTCGAGGAGGAGCGGGCCCGCGGGGAGGCACCCGCGGGGGCACCGGTCTGAGGTCGGGCGGCACGGCCCCGCCAAGGATTGGAGGGCGTGAATCTAGGATTATGTGCGGCTTGAAGGTCGCGAGCGGCGGCGTGGTGGCGGCTCGAGGCGCCGAGGCGGCGCGAGGCAAAGATCCTTGGCTGGCTGTGGTGCGCCCGGACTGTGAGGGCACCATCGCACCCGCGCCCGCTCAGCTGGGGGACCCGAAGCACAGCCGGCTTTAACATGGTTATTCATTTCCGTTGGTACAACACGGCCGGGCCGACAAGTCAGCCTGCGAAACACAGCGGGTGGTCCGCCCCCGGTCCCCTTCGGCCACATCAGTCCAGTCACAGACTGGCTTGGCACTGCGCCGGCAGCGCGTCCGGAGGCAGGCAGGCCTTGTCTTCAAGCCGCATTTGGTCCCGAACCCAGCTCATCTTGGGCCCAAGCCCGCACATTCAGTATTGAACCTATGAATCTCGCATGTGAGCCCCTCCCCCGCCGGTGGGGAGCTCCCGGCGCTTGCCTTTTTCGGCTTTCGCTCCCGGCCGGTGGAATTCGCAAGGGGTTCGGTTTACACGAGTCACACACTCACACGCATAAGAAAGAGCGATAGAAGGAGGTCCGGTGGCCGCTGTGGCGGCCGGCGGCGGCGGGCGCGGCGCGGCGCCCGTGGCCGCCAGTCCGGGGCCGCCCGAGCGGCGCCCCCGAGCTGCGCTCAGCGCGAGCTCGCGCCGCCCGGCGCCGGGCGCTTGTCGAGGAGGTACCCCGCCGCCGCCAGCCAGCCGGCCACGGACAGCACGCGCGGCATGAACAGCGACAGCACCGGCGCGTGGCTGGCCGCCTCGAGGATGACCGCGCCCACGCCCACCACGGCGAGCACGCTGGTGATGGGCAGCTTGGGCAGGCCGTTCTTCCCGATCTGCCAGCCCGCGCCGCTGCTGCCGTCGTTGTCAAAGTCGATCACGTCGAGGGCGGTGGGGACGATCTGGGTGAACGGCACGCGCACGCGGCCGCGGCTGTCCTCCGCCTTCTCGGCGTTGAGGATGGTGCCCTAAAGGGTTTTGGGGGTGGGGTGGGGGTCGGGGGTTGGGGGTTGGCCTTCGGGTGGAGCTTGGGAGGTTGTCGGCAGTTTTCGGGGCGTGCCTTGCACACATGCACTCGGGCGCCCGCGCTCAAAAAAGCCCACACGGGCCGGCACGCACACTCCCCCACCCACACAACGCGCTCGCCGATCCGCGCGCGCCCCCACCTTGGGCGCGAGGGTGGCGGGGTCCACCGCGGGGGAGCTGAGCACCAGGGTCATCATATAGGCCACGCCCGCGGCGGCGCCCGCGGGCTCGGACAGCAGCGACAGCAGCACGGACAGCCCGGGGATGGAGTGCGCGATGGCGTCCGCGCCGATGGCGGCGGCGACGGGCTGTTTTTGAGGGTGGTCGGGAGAAGGTTCAGGGGGGCTGAAAAGGGGGCCGAGGGCAGCGGCTTGAGACCTGCCGCGGCCGGCAGTTGCGGGCCCTTGCGGCGCGCGCACCCCGCAAGCCGGGGCGGTCAATCAGCAGGCAAAGGCGCGGGGTCGGGTGCGAGCGCAAGACATGCAGCCCCCTCAAAGATAAGGGTGAAGGCCCCCTCTGAAAGATAAGGGTGCCCACCAGCGCGCCCTCCACGGTCTTGATCCGCTCAATCTCCTTGTCAGTGTCCTCAGAGGTGATGAGGGTCACGGCTGTGGCGACCGCGCCGGCGGCTGAAGAGGCGATCAGATCCACAAACAGGTTGGCGCGCGTCACCACGGCCGAGCGGCGGCCGGGGCGGGCCGGCGCGGCGGCGCGGCGCGGCGCGGAGAGCGCGCGGAGCTGGCTCCTCTGGGCGAGCTGCATGGTGGCGGCTGCTGCGGGGGCTGCTGCGGGGGAGGGGGACGGCGGGCGAATGGGGGGGAGAGCGCGCGGTGAGGAGTGTTGGCGGGCTGGCAACGGGGCTGGGCTGTGAGGCGCCGCCCTGACGCGCCACGCGCGCGCCCCGGCTGCCGCGGCCGGCAAGGGAGATCGGGCGAGCGGCGGGGCGACGTGGCGGGTCGGCGCCGCGCCGCCCCCCGCGGCCCCGCGCCGCGTCCGCCGCGTTCTCAAAGAGTCTGCCGGCGCGTTCGGCACTCAATGTGCTGCCGGCTGGCCGCGGCCGAGGCGCCACGCACCGCCTAGGCAACAGCGACAGAGATGCGGGGTGACGCTGCAAGATCTCGGTCGCGAAGGGTCACGAGGACGACGCTGGACGGAGGAGGATGCCTGTGCCGCGCGGGGGGACGACAAAACCAGGTCCCGAGTCGGCAAGTGAAAAGGCGGTTCCCTCGAGACTCGGGGGCGTCGTCAGCGCGAGGCAATCCACGCGTGTCAATTGTCAACCAGCGTGCATATCTCGCCTGCCGCTCCCCTGCTCGCCGCCGAGGTCGCCGCGACCGGCTGTCCCCGAGATCAAGACACCAGGCGAGGCCGCCGGAGAGGGGCTCCGCGATCGCGAAAGGACGCCTTACAGCCCCACGGCATCGCGCCCCGCTGTCGGGCGCGCCCGAGGGACGGCTGGCGCCGGCTGCGCCGTCGGCAGCAGCCGCGCAGTAGCCGCCCGCTGCTGCCGCGGACGAGCTGAGCCGAGCCGCCCGTTGAGGCGAAACCCCCTCGCCTTTGACTTGCCTTTCCTTTTCGCGCAGGCGCCGCCGCCGCTCCCGCCAAGGAGTCGGGCAGCAGCGATGGCGATGGCGGGGCCCCTCGCCGCCGCAGCCGCCGCGCGCTCGCTGGCGGCCGCCAGCTCGGCGCTCGCCGCCGGCGCGCGCGCCTTTGCCTCGAGCTCGGCCGCCGCCGCGGCCCGGAAGTCCTGGTTCAGGTGCGCCCACGCCGGGGCGCGGCGCGGCGCGGCGCAGCGCAGCGCAGCGCAGCGCAGCGCAGCGCAGCGCAGCGCACCTCCCCCGCGTGCGGGGCCGCTCCCGCCGCCTCCGCGCGGCAGCAGCCGCCGTCGCGCGGCGCGCGCGCCGCCGCCGTCGCCGCCCCGGCAGCAACCGCCGCCGCCAAACCCCAGACCCTCCGCGCCCCTCCTCCCCGCCCCCTGGCGCCAACTGAACCCCCCCCCCCCCGACGCCAAACCCCCAGCGACGTCGGGATGGCCCCCCGGGACCCCATTTTGGGAGTGACTGAGAAGTTCCTGGCCGACACCAGCCCCGATAAAATCAACCTCGGAGTGGTGGGTGGCCCCGGCGGCTGGGAGACTGGGCGTGGAACGTTCACCACAAGGCGTGGCGCAAACGACGGCGCGCCGCTTGATTGCGCGCGATCGGGCTGGCCCCAGGCAAAGCAGCGGCCGCGCCCCAATCAAGTCGCAACCAAATGCAACTAAATGGCCCCCCCCCAATCCCCCCCAAGGGCGCGTACCGCGACGACAGCGGCAAGCCCGTTGTGCTGGACTGCGTGCGCGAGGCGGAGCGGCGCATCGCGGGGAAGGACTTTATGGAGTGAGCCGCGCCCAGGGGTTTGACCGGCTTGGCACGGTTTGACCGTTTTGACCGGGGTTTGGCAGTTCGGCCGGCTGGAGGAGTTTTGATGTGGTAATGCGCCCTGGACAGTGTTTGGTGCAGGAGGGCAGCCGCGCCCAGCTAGCAACCCAAACCGCAACAGCAGTGCTGTTGACCGCCGTGCGTTGACCGCGAACCGCCACCTTCCAACCCCCCCCGTAAAAGGTACCTTCCCATCGGCGGTTTGAGGGACTTTGTGACGGAGAGCGTCAAGCTGGCGTACGGTGACGCCTGCCCCGACCTCTCCAACGTCGCGGCGGTGCAGGTGGGCTTACGAAAACCGCACGCTTTGGGTACTGTGTGCATCGCATGTGTCGTGTGTGTAAGTGTGTGTTGTGGTTTGCAAGGGGTCGCAACAGCAGAGGGCTGGGAAGGGTTGCAATGCGGCGTGCACATGCGCACCCGCCCCGCGCAGAGCTCGCGCCCGCGCCTCAGGAGATGCGCCCAACTCCCGTGCCCGCCTCACGCGCACCCCCGCGCCCCCCCCCCCCCCCCAAAAAAAAAACCAACGCCAGTCCCTGTCCGGCACCGGCTCCTGCCGGCTGATGGCCGAGTTCCAGCGCCGCTTCATGCCCCACTCAACCGTCTACATCCCAGTGCCCACCTGGAGGTGAGTAAGGCCGATCAATACCGCCTCATTGCTTTGCCGTGGGTGGGGGGTGGGGGGCAGTGCCCACGTGGTGAGTAGTGAGGGAGCCCGGGCAGTGCCACCCAACCGCTTTGCTGGGGAGAGGGCGGCAGCGGGCCGCATCGCACACCAAAAGCGCAGACTGGGTCAACCCCAGCTGGGGAGGGGTGGTCAAACATTGCGTAATGCGTGCGTGCAGATGTTTTTGAGCCCCAGGCCGTTGCTGACTCAGCGGCCGGCCGCGCCCCTCGCGCCCCCGCAGCAACCACCACTCCATTTGGCGCGACGCGGGCGTGCCTCAGGTGAGGGCGCGTGCGCGCACGCCTGGCCAGGCTCGCTGCGCTTGCTCGTGGCCAGCCTCCACCGGAGCGTGCGGCGGAGCCGGCGCACCGCCCCTGCGCGCGCCTTGCCACCTGGGAAGGCGGCTCTCGGTGGACAGCCCAGTGCCGAGCACTGCCGTCCCCCAAACCACCGCCCGGACCAATCATAACCGCAGTCCACCTACCGCTACTACAAGCCCGAGACCAAGGGCCTCGACTTTGAGGGGCTCATGGAGGACGTCAAGGCGGCGCCCTCGGGCAGCCTCTTCCTGCTGCACGCGTGCGCGCACAACCCCACGGGTGCGCCGGCTGCCAAAGTCCGCGCCGTGACGCGCCGCGCCGCGCCGCGCAGCGCAGCGCAGCGTAGTGCCTCACTTGAGGGCCGTGGACCGATTTGGGGGGCCGCAGCGTTCGGTGGAGCGCCGCCGCCGCCTGGGCGCAGGGCACGCAGCAGCGTCCAGCCGGCCGAAAACCGGTGCCCCGCCCCCTCCCCTGCCGCAGGCGTGGACCCCACCCCCGAGCAGTGGGCGGCCATCTCCAAGCTGATGGCGGAGCGCGGTCACTTTCCCTTCTTCGACATGGCTTACCAGGGTGAGCGCGCAGCTTTGTGTTGACCGCGGCCCGCTCCTCCCCGCGCTTTGACCGCTTGGACCGCTTTGGCCGCCCCTGTGACCGCCCTGTGACCGGCCTTTGACTACCCTGTTCAGCCACGCCGCCGCGCCGCCGCCCAACTCTCCTCACCTCGCCGCGCCCTCGACCGCCCGCGCGCCCACGCGCCCCGCCCCTAGGCTTTGCCAGCGGCGACTGCGACAAAGACTCTGGCGCCATCCGCACCTTCCTGCGCGACGGGCACCGGCTGGTGAGCACTTCAGCGGTTTTGTTGAGGGGAGGGGCGCGCGCCGGCCCTCTGGGGTGCGGCTGTGCGCCTCGCAGCAGCCCGCAAAGCAGCTCGCTGCCGCCGCCGCCGCAACGGCTTTCGGCCGCATGCACACTGCTCCGATCCTCCCCCCACCGAGTGCGCCAACGTGGAGAACAGCGTGGATCCGGACATGCCGTTCTTCGCGTCCCGAGAAAACCAGCTCCCGACGAAAACCAGCTCCCGACGCCAAGCCCGGTCCGCGACCCGCCCTGCCCCCAAACCGCCGCGCCACCAACAATCCAATATAACAACCAGGGCGTGTCCCAGAGCTATGCCAAGAACATGGGAATGTACGGGCAGAGGATCGGCGCGTTTTCCATCGTGTGCGACAGCAAGGACGAGGCGGCGCGTGTGGAGAGCCAGATGAAGGTTTTTGGGCGTTTTGGGCGTTTTTTGGGTGTTTTCGGCGGGTTTTTAGGGTGGTTTTGGGTGGTCTTGATTGGCTGGTCGGCTACAGCAGCAAGCGCTGCCGGACACGCATGCCACACTGCAGCAGCATGCGGCCCCGGAAGACTGGGAACGCCTTCGACTCTCTCCGCCCCCTCTCTCGACCCCCTCCAAACACCGACCAACTGCCCCCCCCCCAATAACCCCCCCCCCAGCTCGTCGCGCGCCCCATGTACTCCAACCCCCCCCTCCACGGCGCGCTGATGGTCAAGACCATCCTGAGGGACCCCCAGCTCAAGGCCCAGTGGTTCGCGGTGGGCGCTTTTGTTGCGTTTGTCGAGCTTCTGGTTTTGCGCGCTCTTGTTTGTGCCTGCGTGCTTGTTTGAACCTGTTTTTGTGCCTGCTTGTTTGAGCCTGCTCGTTTGTGCCTGCTCGCTACCACTGCAGATGCGCCTGCCTCTGCGTGGTTGGGTTGGGGCGCGACTAGCTGGCGGCCGGCGCAAGCAGCAAACTTGAGAGGCCCGCGGCGCAAACTCGCGGTGGCCAGGGTTTGCCCAACCGCCCCGCCACGCCGACCCCGCCCCCCGCAGGAGGTGCGCGGCATGGCCGAGCGCATCATCTCGATGCGCGCGCTGCTGCGGCGCAACCTGGAGCAGCTGGGCTCGCAGCACAGCTGGAAGCACATCACGGACCAGGTGGGGCGCGGGGGGGTTTGGGTCGCATTTTGTTGGCGGCGAGAAAGGCAAAGGCGGGCCGCCGCAGACAAGGTGTTGCAGCCGCCGGCAGGCGCCAGCGGGTTTGTTGCTTTGCGGGACGCGGGCTAAGGGGGCTCGTCAAAAGGCCGGGCTTGGGAGGGAGAGGGGCAGCAGAAGGGTGGGGTGGGGTGAAGGGGTGGGCTTGTCTGCTTTCAGGCCAGGTGCGGGGGCCGCGGCCTTTCGGCTGATGCATCGGGCGGCGGAGCGCCCCACAGCACCAGCTGCGGCCGGCCAGCCGGGGCTCCCGCAGCGCAGCGGCTTCCCTCTCCCCGCAGCCTGGCCTGGCCGCCCCAGCCGTGAATGCGCGCGCCCTCACACGCACCCGTCCGCCCCCTGAAACCTTTGAACCCCTCCCCCCCTTTGAACAGATTGGGATGTTTGCCTACTCCGGAATGACCCCCGGTGGGTGAACCGGATGGGCTTTGGATGTGGGTTTTAGGCTAGGAGACCTGGAAGGGGGGCAGGGGCGCCGGTTGGCAGGCGGGGGGAGCAGGCGCCTCGGCGTGCACCCTCAGCAGCGCGGAGCCGAGGCAAAGCTGGCGCGCGCAATGCGGGTCTGAGCAAACCCCAGCAACAGTCCTCCAACCAACAAAGCAACTTCCCCCCACCCCACCCCCCCAACCCCCCAGAGATGGTCGACACACTGGCAGCCAAGCACTCAATCTACATGACTCGGAACGGCCGCATCTCCATGGCAGGCGAGCCTTGCACTCCCCTGACCCCTCCTTGGCGCCCTCGTGCTGCGTGCGCTGTCCCGGCTGCTCCCACTTTGAAGCTGCGTGCGCCTTGATTTCGCTTTCCCTCCTCGGCTCCTCGTAAGCCGTACCTCAAGCCCCCATTCGACACCTTATCCCCCCCCCCCCCCCCCCCCCCCCCCCCCCCCCCCCCCCCCCCCCCCCTCCCCCCGTCCACCCAACCCCCCCCCCCCCCGTCCCAACCCCCCCCCCGGCAGGCGTCAACACCAAGAACGTGGCCCGCCTGGCCTCGGCCATGCACGAGGTGACCAAGTGAGGTGTCACCCGGTGACGACTGCGGGCGCTGCCAAGACCCGCCGCACGCGGCCGCGGGCGGCGGCCGCTGCGGCCCGGCGCTTCCGCCGCCCCCGCGGGCGCGCGTTGAGATGCGCAATGCTTGCTGTCGGCCGCCGCGCGTTGATCGCGGACCCTTTGCAGTTGCTGGGCCGTTTAGCGGGTTCCGCCCCACTGCCGATTCTTCGCGGCCCCCTCGATGCCCTTGGGCGCCTTGGCCCCGCCCTCGCCATCGGTGCACTGACCAAGGCGGGCCGCCCTGCCAGACGGGCTGCGCGGGCGCCGCCATTCATCTGCCTCGGCCCCTTGGCCCGATGCCATCCCATGTTGCCGCGGGCACGCCGCGCCGCGATGCGCATTTTACGCGACTGCTCTAGGTGTGTTGGAAGCGCTCAGCGTTGCCGTGCTTGCCATGCTTTGCAATCAACGAGTTGTGGCGCGTCGGCTTTTGACCTTTGTCCGCGAGGCTGGGGGCCGCAGCAGCAAGACGGCGGCGGCTGGCGCCTTGCGCCGCTGCGGCGCGCCCAGAGATTTCCCAGGAGTGTGTCAGCTTGGATACGAGACCAATCGCGACCCTGCGCAGGCGTTAATCGGTTTCGGCGCCTGATCTGCAGTGATCTGGGCGGTTGCTGGGGAAAAGCTTCCGGGACCCGGGCAGCGCGCCATTGCCATTTCCGGCGAAGAATCAAGACCGTACCGCCGTCCCTGGAGGCGCCCCGCGAGCTAGAGCTGGCCAGCTGCTGGAGCTTTGCGTGGCCCACCCCCCGCCGAGGCGCCCGAGGTGGGCCGCTCGAGGGCGCGGGGATCGCGCATGCCTGCGTTTGCGGCCGGCGGCCGGGGCTCCGGGACCTGTGGGGGCCCGGGGCGCCCGCAGGTCGGCTTTTTTGGCAGCGCGGATTTCCTCCAGCCGGCCGCGCCCCAGCCTGCCCCCGATGGCGCGCGCTTGAAAGCGGGGAACCGGAGGCCGCCGATCGGCCGCCCGCGGCGGCGGCGCGGGCCGCGTGTGCCTCGCGCGGTCGCGTGTACGCGTGGCGGCGATGTGCTCGCGGGTCCCCAGCACGCACGCCGCCCCGCCCCGCCCCGTCGCCCGCGCCCACCCGCAGGACGCTCCAAGAGCGCGCGATCGCCGCGCCGGGGGCAGCCCCAGCAGGCGGCGCGGCCGAGCATGGCGCCGCTGGGCCGCGGCGGCGGGGACGCCCATGCCGCGGAGGAGCAGGCGCCGCGCAGCTCCACCCGCCAGCGGAAGCTGGCGCCCTGGCTGCGCGCCGCGTCGGCGGCGGTCAAGAAGAAGCAGGGCGTGCGGCGCGTGCCGTCGGGCGCGACGGCGGGCCCCCCGAAGGACAAGCCCAGGCAGCCGGCGGCGGCGGGGGCCCCGGCAAAACCGGCAGCGGCAGCAGCCGGCGGCGAGCCCTGCCGCCAGGCGTCTTCGGGCAGCAACACCGCCAGCGACGACGAGCAGCCGCTGGCCTTGACACTGGGGCTGGGCCTGGGCGCGGCCCCCCGCGGACCGGGGAGCGGCGCGGGAGCGGCGGCGCCCTCGGACGGCGCAGCCCCCGCTGCGAGGCGGCCGCAGCAGAAGCGCAAAAGGGGGCACGGCGGCGACGATGGAGAGCAGAAGCTGCCGCCGCTTTCGCCAGCGCTGGCAGTGGCGCCCGGCGCGCTGCAGCAGCCGCTCGGCGCCGCGGCCGGAGCCGCGCCGCTCTGGCGGGGCGCCGCTGGGGCCGCGCCGGCGCGCGCGGGCGGCCTTGCCGTGGCTCTCGCAACCCCGGCCCTTGACGCCCCGCCAGCGCAGCCGCCGCAGCCGCAGCAGCAGCGCCAGCAATACGTGATCGCGCGCGTCGGTACGTCCGGCCCGCGCGCGCGGCCGCGCTCGCTGAGCCTGACCGGCAGCGGCGTGAGCGGCGGCGGCGGCGGCGGCGGCGGCGGCGGCGGGGGCGGAAGCAGCAGCGGCGGCGGCGGCGACGGTGCCGTGGCTGGTGGTGGGCGCGGCAAGCGGCTGTGCGCGCGGGACAGCGCCGGCCTGACGCCGCGCACGCCCTCGGGCGGGCTGGCGCCGAGCCTCCTGGGGATGTGCGACGGCGGCGGCGGCGGCAGCGGCGGCGGTGGCGGCGGCGGCGCGGGCGCAAGCGCGCCCGCAGCGGGCGCCTCCCGCCGCGCGCTGTTCCACGGCGGCGGCCGCGCCCCGCCGCCGGCGCGGCCGCCGCCGCCGCCACCGGCCCTCGCCGGCGCGCTGATCGGCAGCGCGTCCCCCTTGCTGCTCGACGCCTCGGCGCGCCCCGCCGCGCGCCTCGGCCTCGCCGCCGCCGCGGCCGCGCGCGCAGGCCTCGGTCTCTCGCCGGACCGCCTTGAAGCCCATTGCTGCGCCGCCGACGCCGACGCCGACGCCGACGCCGGCTGCTCAGCGCCGCTGTTCTACGGGGCCGCCGCGGGGCGCCCCCCAGCCCGCCAGCTCGGGGCGCCGTCGCCACTGCTGCTCGCGTCCCAGGCGCCGCCCGAGCGCCCGCCGTCGCCCGACCTGCACCAAAATGTGGCGCGCCTGCTGGGGGACGACGAGCCGGCTTTCGAGTGGGCCGAGCGCCTTGACGGCGGCCACGCGCGCCTCGACAGCGGCTGCGGGGACGGCGGCGACGCGTGCTGTGGGGCGATGGCGGAGGGCGCCGGCGCCGAGGCCGCGTCGCCCCGCGGCGCGGGCCGGCAGGAGGGCAGCCCCAGCTGCTCCACGCGCACCGGGCTTGACATGTTTGGCGCCTGGGACTCCGAGGTCGATTGGGCCGCGCCAGACCCCGAACTGCTCGCAGACCTGCAGGCGGCGATCGCGGGCGCGCACGGCCGCGGCGGCGGCGCCGGCGCCGCGCCGGCCGCGGCGCCGCCGGCCGCGCTGCCCCGGACCCGCGGCGAGGCGGCCGCCGCGTCGCTGCCGCTCGCGCCCGGCGCCGCCGCGCCGCCGGGCCCCGCGCCGCTCGTCGCGCTGCGCGCGCTCTGCGGCGCCGACCCCGCGCCGCGCGCCACCGCCGCCTCGGCCGCCGCCGACGACGCCGGGCTGGCCGCAGCGCTGTCCGAGGTGCGCGCGCAGCTCGCGGCCGCGCGCGCCGAGGCGGCGCGCGCGGCGGGCATGGCGGCCGAGAGGGACGGCCAGGTGCAGGCCGTGCTGCGGGAGCTCTGTGACATCCGGCAGCAGGTGCAGGCGCTGCAGCGCGCGGCGGGGCGCGGCGCGGCCGGCGGCGGCGCCGACGGCGCGGCGGCCGCGGGCGCGGTGGCCGCGGCCGCGCCGCCCGCGGCGGCGGGGTCGCCGGCCGGCGGCGAGGAGGACTCGAGCGGCGGCGCGCAGGCCAGCGACGACGGCGGGCGCGCCGGTGCCCCCCCCTCGCCGGCGCTCGCCGCGGCGGCGGCCGCCGCCGCCGCCGCCGAGCAGTGGCGCGAGCTGGAGGGGCTCCGCGCCCGCAACGCGTCCCTGTCCGCGCAGGCGTGCGAGGCGCGCGCGAGCGGCGTCGGCGTCGCCGCCGCGGTGCTGCGCGCGCTGCTGGCCAGCCCTGCGCTGAGCGAGGCGGAGAAGGCGCGGGTGTCGTCTGAAATGGGCGGCCTGCTGCTGCGTGCGCAGGCGGCCGCCGCCGCGGGCGCCGCCGCGCCGTGAGGAGCCGCCGCCGGCGCCGCCGCGCCGTGAGGATTGCCGCGCCGCGAGCGCCGCCGCACCTCCCGGCGGCGCCGCCAAAATTGCGGTGCCGATGCAGGGAAGCCAGAGTTTCTTGCCCGCTGAAAAAGCCCATAAAACGACCCGAAAAACAGTCCCCTTTTCTTTTCATCCCCCCGTTCTGCCCGCGTTAATTGTCGTGGCCCGAAATGAACGCCCCGCATCTTCCCAATCTGTGCCCGTCAATACCATTCCTGCCCGGCCCCAACCCCACCCCACTCCGCGCGCGCGCGCGCGCCCGCGCGCATCGGTGCAAGTCGCGCCGTGCCGCCGGCCGCGGCGCCGGCGGCTCGGCCGCGCAGGGGCGGGCGGCACCGAAAAAGCACCGGCCCCGCCCCGCCTGCGCGTTTTTTTGTCGCGCACCGCGCCGCCGCGGGCTCGGGCGCGGGAAACCCCCCCGTCGTATCATGAGCCCACCTGGTCCTTCCCCGTCTGGCGTCCGGCCCCTTCCCCTGCCCCCGGCCGCTGGTCTGGCTGGGCGGCCCCACCCCCCAATTCGGCCAGCGGCCACCTGTTCTCTATGCGCCTCGCCCCAACGCAAGCCCCGCTGCCCGCGTCCCCTCGCCGCCTCGAGCCTGCCGAGCAATGCCAGTGCAGCGGCAGCGCGCGTCGGGGGCCGCTCGGCGGTGCGCCGCGCCCGCGCCGCCGGTTGTGTATAAACCCGATCCTGTGTGTCCATTGGGCCGCTCCCCCGTTGGTCCCGTGTAAAGTTGGAGCTTTGGGGGCCCGGGGTCCGGTGCCGTCGGAAGGGGGAGCGGGGGCACGCGGCGCCCGGAAAAAACGGGCGCGACGCGCGCAGCGCGCGCCCTTGCGGTGGCGCTTCACCTTCCGTTTGCTCCCCGCCGACCCAGGCCCCAGGGGACCGCGAAACGCGTGCCTCAATCCAATTGCTGCAGGCGCTCGCCTTTGTACGGGCACAGACAGCGAGCAAGGAGCCAGCCAGGATGCAGTCCCAGCTGAGGCGGGCTTCCGCCCTCGGCAGGGCGGGATCCGTCAAGGCCACCGTGCCGGCCGCGGTCTACGGCCTGCGTGCGGGCGCCCGGCGCGTTGGGCGCGGCGTGGCAGCCAAGGCGGCCAGCAGGCCCGAGTGAGTTGGTCGGCTGGAGAGCAGCCGGCGGGGTGCGGGCGCCTTCCGGGCCGGCCGCAATGGCGCCGAATGGGCTCGTTGAATGCAGCGAAATCGGCCGCAGCCGCGCAATGCCGCGCACGCGGGCCGGCCGGCCGCGTCCTGGCGGGCTCGCGCGCGCTGCGCGCCCCTCGCCGCTGCGCGCCGCGCCCGCCGCCCGGCGCCGCAGCAGGCCCGGGCGGCGGGGATCCGCCCGGCCGCGGCTGCGCGCCGCGCCCGCGGGCCCCCCGGGCGCAGCGCCGGCGGCGGGCGGCGGCGCCTGCGGCCGCGCCGCCCGCCAACCTCCCTCACCACCCGCTGCTCGCACGCTGCCGCCCCCAGCCCGCCACCCGCGCATCCCCACACGCACGCATGCACACGCACACGCACACACCGCGCCCACCACCAAAACACACACCCAAAGCGCGCCCCCAAACCCACCCGCCCAACCGGAAAAAAAAACAGGTACATCGCCAACCGCATCGACGACCCAAACTATGTCCGCATCTTCGACACGACGCTGCGCGACGGCGAGCAGTCCCCCGGCGCCACCCTCACCTCCAAGGAGAAGCTGGACATCGCCCGCCAGCTGGCGAAGCTGGGGGTTGACATAATTGAGGCGGGGTTCCCGATTGCGTCGCCGGATGACTTTGAGGCGGTCAAGGCGATTGCTATCGAGGTCGGGAACGACGTGCAGGTGCGGCCGTGGATTTTTGTTTGGGGGTTTGCAGGGGTTTGGGGAGTCGCAGGGACTTGGGGGACTCGGGCCTTGCCGGTTGGAGGCGGCCGCAGCAATTGGGGTCCGGGACTAGGGAGCATGACGCGGCCCGGCAAAGCGGAGGCGACAAACCAAAGGCAACCGCCCCAAAACCCCAACCCCCAACCTCCGAAACCCCAAACCCCGCAAAAACAGCCCGACGGCTACGTCCCCGTGATCTGCGGCCTGAGCCGCACCAAGTTCGCCGACCTGGAGCGCGCCTGGGACGCGGTGCGCCACGCCAAGCGGCCGCGCGTGCACACGTTCATAGCGACCTCCCAGATCCACATGGAGCACAAGCTCAGGATGAGCCCGGACCAGGTGGGGGGGGTGTGAGGGGGTGGGGTGGGGTGCAGGGGTGGAGGCTGCAGCCCCTGCAGGGGGTGCGAAGGAAGCTGCAGTGGGGGCAAGCGCAAGAGGGGGGTGCCGTGGGTGGTGGTGCTGCAGTTGTTGTGATGGTGTAGCAGCTGCTGCCAGTTTGCAGGCGATGGTGCCGCCGGACTGCCCACCCCGCCGCTGCCGCCGCCTTCTCCCCCCTCACAAACAAACCCTCCTCACTCCCCCCCCCCATTCCAGGTCGTCGAGTCCGCAGTCGCGGCGGTGCGCCACCTCAAGTCCCTGGGCTGCGAGGACATCGAGTTTTCCCCAGAGGATGCGGGGCGGTCGGAGCCGGAGTTTCTCTACGGGATCCTGGGGGAGGTGGGGGGGAGGTTTTGGGGGTGCCTTTGGGGGGTTGCTTTGGGGCCGAGAGGTGGAGCTTTCGGGTGTGTGTTCTGGGGGCGCCTGTTGGACTTCTTGCTGCTGCGTTTCGTGGTTTCCTTTAGCCTTTGCGCACGGCAGGGATGAAGCCCGTTCATGGAAATGTTTGAGAATGGCTGCGTGCGCACGTCTCACCCATCCTCCCGCCCCCCCAAAACCTCCCCCCCGCCAGGTCATCAAGGCGGGCGCCACCACCCTCAACATCCCCGACACCACCGGCTGGAACCTGCCCCACGAGTTTGGCGGCCTCATCGCCGCGATCAAGGCCAACACCCCGGGCATCGAGAGTGAGCGCGCGCGCGCGCCTCGGAAGCCGGAACGCGCGCGGGCCGCCTCGGGCAGCCGGGCGGCAACCCTGCCGCGCGCTGGCGGTCTCGTTCTGGCGCGCGTCTGCACCCTCAACCCTCGCAAACTCCTTCACCCCCCTCCCCAAACCGCACCGCCCCGCACCGCCCCCCAATCGACCCCCTCCCAAATCGCCTCCCCCCCCCAAAAAACCGCTCCCCCCAGACGCCATCATCTCCACCCACTGCCAGAACGACCTGGGCCTGTCAACAGCCAACAGCATCGCCGGCGCGATGGCGGGGGCGCGGCAGGTGCGGCCGGGGGCCCGCCCGGCCCCGCGGCGCCGCCGCACCGGGGGCAGGCTGCCGTTGGGAAGCGGGAGCACAGCACAGAAGCACGAAAAAACGCCATCAACCCACCCGAAAACCGCCAAACTCCGCCAGAACCACCAAAAACCGCCAAAACAGCCCCAAACCACCAAAAACCGCCCTAAAATCGCCCCCAAAACCTCCACACCCCCTTGCAGATCGAGTGCACCATCAACGGCATCGGCGAGCGCGCCGGCAACGCCTCGCTGGAGGAGGTGGTGATGGCCATCGCGCTGCGCGGGTGGGTGGGGGGGGGCGTTTTGTTTGGTTGGTTTGTCGCGGCGTCGCTGCTTCCAGCATGTGTGACGGAAGCAGGCCGGGCGCCGTTCGCAGGACCGTCGACGTCTCGCCCGAAGCCACTCCCCCGCAAACCTCGCCCCCTCAAACCGACCCCCACCCCACCCCACCCACCACCAAACCGCGCAGCGAGAAGCAGATGGGCGGCCTGCGCACCGGCATCCGCCCCGTCCACATCTACCCCACCTCCAAGATGGTGTCCGACTACAGCGGCATGATGGTGCAGCCCCACAAGGCGATCGTGGGCGCCAACGCGTTTGCCCACGAGAGCGGGATCCACCAGGACGGGATGCTCAAGAGCAGGTGGGGGGGGGAGGGGCGTCTCTCGACTGCTTCCCCGCAGAGCCGTTTGCAGAGATTGTGAAAAGCCCTCGCATTGCACCGGTTCCGCGGCAGCTTGTTAAACTCTCTGGCCGCATGCCCTCCAGCCGGCACGCCCCCAACCTGCCCGTTTAACCCTCCCCCCAAAACCTCAACACCCCACCATAACTTGCAACCCCCCGTAACCCCCATCTAACCCCCGTAACCCCCCCGTAACCCCCCACCGTAACCCCCAGGGAGACGTATGAGATCATGACGCCAGAGTCTATCGGGCTGCAGCGCAACCCAGAGGACGCGGGTGGGAGGGGTTTTAGCGCTGCCGGCGTTTTCCAGCCGCGCCCCGCCCCGCCACTGACGGCTCCTTGCCGGCCTTGCCACCCAACACACTCACTCGCTCGCAACTGGCAGCCCCCTCCACCCCCCACACCCACACACCTCCAGCTCCACCTCACACTCACACGCGTACGCCCCCCCCCAAAGGCATCGTGATGGGCAAGCACAGCGGCCGCAACGCGCTGTCCACGCGCCTCAAGCAGCTGGGCTTTGACCTGTCCACCAACGAGGTGGACGACGTGTTCAGGCGCTTCAAGGCGCTGGCGGACAAGAAGAAGGTTTGGGGGGGGGGTATTGGGGCGGGAGGTGGAGGGGCGGGAGGGTTGGGGCGGGTTGAGCCCAGGGCTTGTGGGACGCTGAAACCCTGGCTGGGGCCGCATGGTGGGTTCCTTGGGGGCTGAAAGGTGTGTTCGCACTCCCTTCTTGCAAGATTCAAACGCCGAAACCTTTCCTTCCTTCCTTCCAAAAAGGGCATCACCGACGAGGACCTGCTAGCGCTGGTGTCTGACGAGGTGCACAAGCCCGCCATCGTGTGGGAGCTCATCGACCTGCAGGCGCGTGGTTGACCGGGGGTTGACCGGCCAATTTAACCGGCGGTTTTGACCGGCGGTTGACCGGCGGTTGACCGGCGGTTGACCGGGTCTAAACTCGCAGGTTTTGGCGCGGCCGGGGCGCGCGCTTGTGGTCGGGCCGCGGTCTGAGGTCGGGATGGGCCCGGGGCGTGCGCGGGTTGAGTCGTCGGGGCATGGTTCCCAACAGCAAATGCTGTTTCACGCAGCAGGCTGATCCCTCGGCTCTCCAAAAACGCCCCCTGCCCGAAACAAAACCCACCCCCCAGGTGGTGTGCGGCACCATGGGCATGCCCACCGCCACCGTCCAAATGCGCGGCCCCGACTCGATCGCCCGCATCGGCGTGGGCGTCGGCACCGGTGCGCGGCTGTTTTCCTTTTGGGGGAGGGGCGCTCCCTGGCCGCACGTTGCGCCGCGCCGCGCACCACGGGCACCCGGCCGCGCTGCGCCAAAACCGCCCCACAACCCTCAAAATCCACCCTCAGAAACCGCCCTCAACCCCCTTTAATAACCCCCGCCCCCTCCAACAAACCCCAACCCCCCAAAGGCCCCGTTGACGCCGCGTACAAGGCCATAGACTCGCTGGTGCGAGTGGACGCGGAGCTGATGGACTACACGGTGTCATCAGTCACGGAGGGCATCAACGCGCTCGCGACCACGCGGTGGGGGGTTTGACCGGGGTTTGACCGAGGGTTTGACCGGGGGACTGGCTGCCGGTTGACCGGAGTTGGGCCGGCGGTTTGACCGGGGTTTGCTTGCTGCACCTGCTGCGCGTTGCGCGCCACACGCTTTGTTTGGGCCGAGGCGTTCTGCAGCTGCGCAAGCCCCTCGCCTTGAAAGAATGAAAACGCCCCGCCGCCTCCACCCGGCTGACGAATCGCCCCGCCCCCCAAACGCCTCCCCCGTCCCCCCTCGACGCAGCGTCACCATCCGCCCCGCGGGCAAGATGAGCGGCGAGGCCTGGGTCACCGACACGCAGTCGCGCAAGGTGGGGGTTGGGGCGGTTGCGGCGGCGCGGGGACGGGGGGCGCGACCGCACGCCTCAGCAGCAGCGGCAGCATCCACCCACCCAACCAAACCAAACCAAACCAAACCCAAACCAAACCAAACCAAACCAAACCAAACCAACCAACCAACCAACCAACCAACCAACCAACCGACCGACCCCCCCCCCAGGTCCAGCGCAGCTTCAGCGGCAGCGGCGCTGACGAGGACATCGTCGTCGCCTCCGTCCGCGCCTACGTCACCTCGCTCAACAAGATGATCGGCTGGCTCTCCATAGCCAACAAGGCCGGGGGCGAGGGGGCGAGGGGGTCGGTCGACGACGCCGCGGGGCCGCGGCGGCCGGGCAGCGCGGCGGGGGTCGCCGTCGCGGTCGGCAAGGCTTAGGCCTGGGCCCACGCGCGGCGCACCCAGCTGGTGGCTGCGCCGCGGGTGGCCCCGTAGGCAGGGCAGGCAAGGACCAACCCCCTCAAGGGCCCCTCTAGGGGATCTGTCTCCGGGCGCCGCCCTGCGCCGCGAGCCGCGAGCCGCGCCGGCGCCGGCGCTGCTTTCTTGTTTGTCGGAGGGCCGTACCTTCCCGCCCCGAGCGCGGGCGTGGCGGGGCCGGCGCGAGCAAGGGCGCCCCGCCCCGCGCCTGACCGCCGCGGCCAGCTCCGTTCGGCTCCATTCGGTTCTGTCCCCCCCCCCCCCCCCCCCCCCCCCCCCCCCCCCCCCCCCCCCCCCCCCCCCCCCCCCCCCCCCCCCCCCCCCCCCCCCCCCCCCCCCCCCCCCCCCCCGCGGGTGCATGCGGCGCGCGCCCCGCCGAAACCCGCCGCCGCGCGCCGCGCGCAACGCCCGCCGCGCGGCGCGCTGGCGGTGGCGCGCGCCTGTAACAAGCTGTGCATGCGATCCGGCCCAGTTTCAAAGCTTCAGTTGCTACCTAACTGAAGACAGCGATTCAGGAGGCAGCTTACAACAGGATTGGAGTGGAGTCCAGGCCTTGAAACTGAAGAGAGAGGCGTTGGTTCCAATTGGCAATACGGGGGGCGCCAAGCCGCAGCAAAAGAGCGCGGACAGTCTTGGCAAAAATGGGACGGCCAAAAGCCCCCTCCTGAGTGCTGGGGCCGAGGCCGGCTGAGCGGGGGCCAAGGCCGGCTGGGCGGGGGCCCATCCACAGCCCTCAACGGCCTAAAGCCGCCTCGACGCCGCACAGCCGCCCCACCATTCCACGGCTCGGCGCCACCCCCGCGCGCGCGGGAGCACAGTCCGCCGCCTCGCCGTCACCCGGGCCGTCACTCGGTCTTCCATGACGCGCCGCCCTCGAGGTACTCACCCACGTCACTCCTGTACCGCTCGTAGGGGTCCTGTCCGTCCCGCCGCGCGACGCTAACCTCGGACGCCGCCCCGGACGCGGTGGGGAAGGGCAGTCCGAGGGACGCGCGCGCGTCCCAGTGCCAGCGGAAGGCGTCGCGCAGCAGCAGGAAGCTGCCCACGGGGCCGGGCACCTGGCCGCGCACGTACAGCAGGTTGCGGGCGGGGTCCACCTGGCGGGGGGGTTGTAGGGGTTTGCGGTGGGGGTTGGCGGCGGTTTGTTGGAGGGGGCTTTGGCGGCACGGTGGCTGTGCCCTGCGGCGAGCAGGAGCAAGAGCCTAGAAAGGCTGCACCCAAGCAAGCTGTTGCAGAAGCCCCGACGGGCGGCAAATACGGCAGACACACACAAAAACCCAACACCCCCCCCCTGCCTCGCCCCGCAGCCCACCTTGTAGAGCCAGACGTTTTTGACCGTTTTGACGTCCCCGCCCATCCGCCCCGCCATCTTCTTGCCCTTCCAGACCTTCCCAGGGTCCGTCCTCCCGCCGATGCTGCCCGGCCGCCGGTGGCTCTTCGTGTTGCCGTGGCTGGCCGGCTGCCCGGAAAAGCCCCAGCGCTTCATCACGCCGGCGAAGCCCTTGCCGCGGGTGACGCCGGTTACGTCCAGGTACTGCCCGGCCACAAAATGGGCGGCGGTCAGCGGCGTGCCGGGCGGCAGCAGCGCGTCGGGCGTCACGGGCACCTCCCACAGCCGGCGCGCGGGCTCGGCGCCTGTGGGGGGGGGGGGGGGGGGGGCGGGGGGGGTGCCGCGTTTGGGGCGGAGCAGCGGAGGGAGGTCGCGCGGCGCGGAGGGCGGGCGCGGCACGCTTGGCCAAGGCGGGGCTTGTGCGGTCGGTCCCTCTGGCAAGGCTGCCGCCGCCTCGCCTTCCATCCCCTTTCCATGCACCCCACCCTCCCGCCGCGGCCTCTGCTCTCCGACTCCCCCCCAAATTCGCCCCGCCCCGGCGACCCACCCAGCGCCTTGAACTCCCCCAGCTCGCGCCCGTTGAGCTGCTTGTCCTTCTTGATGCCCGCGCCCAGCACCAGCGCCGTCACGCCGTCCGCGGCCTCGGTCTTGTGGCGCACCACCCGGCAGTCGTCGATCCAAAGCACGGTCAGCGGCACGCGCGCGCCGAACTCATCCCACTCCTGAGTCATGCCCGCCTTGATGGCGAGCAGCCCGGCGCGGCGCGAGGTGAACTGCAGCTCTCGGGGCTCCACGGGCGGCGCGGGCTCGCGGGGCGGCCGGGACGCGGCCGAGTCGCGCGCGGCCTGCAGCTCTGCGGGCAGCTCAAAGCGCACGCGCTTGGCCGCGCCGCGGAAGGCGCGCGACTGCGGCTGCAGCGGCCGGCTGGCCGGGGGCGGGGCCCACTGGCGCAGGAGCTGCTGCTGTTGATGCTGCTGCTGCTGGCGCTGCCGGAAGTGCAGCAGCTGGCTGGGCCAAGGCGCGGCGGGCGCCCAGGCGGCGGCGGCGCCGCCGCCGCTGCGGGGTCCGCGCGGCGTGGACGGCTGCGGCGGCCCGCCGGCGCTGCTGGTTGCCGTGGCGGTGCCGCCGGCGCTGCTCAGGACGGCATCGCTGCCGCCGCCGCTGCTGCTGCTACTGCTGCTGCTGTCGATGCGGCCGGCGCTCGCGAGCGCGCGGCGCAGCGCGGCAGCCAGGATCTGCGGTGGCGCCGCAGCGCTGCAGCCTGCCGCCTGCCCCGCGAGGGGGCGCAGGCCCGCCAGGAGCAGCATGGCGCCGCCACCTGCGAACCGCGCCCTGCCGCTGCACGAAAAGCTCGCGAGCCCTTGCCGCCGAACGCCCGCAGGACGGCCCTGATGATCTGGGCTTCCCAGGCGCGGTCTGTCGGTACAGTGTGGCAAAGCACGGCGAAAGCACGAATCTTCTCTGCAAAGTGCGTCCGGAAGACCCGTAAAACAGCCGCAAACAGGCCGGCACTGTGCAGGCGCCTCCTAAGAGCTTCCCTGGCGCCCCCCCTTTGCCTCCCAAGCGTTCGTAAAATTAAGCCAGTGCCAAAAACCACCAATCCAGCGTTGCTTGCCAGTCAAAAGCGCTGCAGATCAGGTTTGCAGGGTGTCACAGCGCCAGGAGGAGCTCTCCGCGGCGCAGGGAGGGCCGGCAGCGGCGTCAACTAGGAGCCTTTCCCAGGCAGCACAGCGGGAGCAGCAGGTGAGGGCGGTCGGGGGATGCGAGCAGCGCCTCCCGCGCGCACCCGCGCCTGCGCTCCCCGCCCTTGCCAGTACGAGAAGGGGCCGGGAGCATGGCTCCGGCAGCGTCCCATCCCGCCGCCCGCTGCTGCGGGCCGGGCCGCGCGACGCATCGTGCGGCGAGCGGCGCGCGCGCCGCTTCCGGCGCTCTGCGCGACGCGCGCGCTGCGCCCCGCCGCCGCCGCCCCGCCGCAGGTCGCGATGGCGCCCGGCCCCGAGCGCCGCGCCACAGAGCCGGACAGGGCGGAGCCCTACAGCGAAAAGGACCGCGGCGGCGGCGCCGCCGAGGCGGAGGCGGCGCCGCTGCCCGCCGACGGCGACGCGCTGCCGCCGCCGCCCGCGGGGGAGCCCGCCGCCGCGCCGCCGCCGCAGCCGCAGCTTTCCGCAGCCGAGATCGCGGCGCAGCAGCAGGCGGCCTTCAAGGCCGCGATCGCCGCCGCCGCGGCCGCCGCGCAGGCCGCCGCCGCGCAGGCCGCGGCGGCCGCGGGCGTGCGCGCGATGGCCGGCGGCGGCGGCGGGGGCGGCGGCGGCGCGGCGCCCGCGCCGCCGCAGGAGCCGGGCGGCCCTTACTTCGTGAAGGTCTCAGCCACGGGAAACGTGAAGCAGGTGGCCGGCAAGGTGGCCCACACCTGCCGCGCCGGCGACGCGCCGGCCATGCTGTGCACGGGCAGCATCTGCATCAACCAGGCGGTAAAGGCGGTGGCCGTGTCGCGCGGCTACCTCGCAAACGGTGCGGGTGGGGGGGTGGCGGAGGGTGGAGGCGCGGCGTCTGCTGGCTTGCAGCGAGCTCGAGCCGCATGCGGCGGGGGCCCGTGGCGCTGCGGCGGCGCAGCCCCAGGCGCGCGTCTGCCAGGCCGCAACTCACCACCCCGCAGCGCGCCCCTGCACACGCTGCGAGCGACCGGCCCCCCTCCGCCCCCTGACACCCCCGCCACCCCCTCCAACCCCCACCCCCCTCCCATCCCCCTCCACCCCCCACCCCCCCAAACAGACTCCCAGGACCTGACCTTCCAGACCGCCTTCCGCGAGGGCGGCACGCCGGACAAGCCCTCCGTGGCGCTGTACCTGGCCAAGCACCCGCTGGGCTGGCCCATCACGCCAAACAACGTGGAGATGCAGGTGGGGGGGTGGGGGTGGGGGTGGGGGTGTTGGGAAGGGGGGCTGGAGCCGCTTGGGGGAGCTGGTGCTGGCGCTGCCGCTCCCGCCGCCGCCGCTGCCAGCGGCTGCTGCGAGCATGCGGCAATGTTGCGAAGGGCCGACCCAACCCCACTCACGCTTGCCCCCAGTCCCAACCACCTCCGCCCCACCCAAAAACGCAAACCCCCGATCCCCGCCCCAGGTCGGCGCGACCAGCGGCGTGCAGGTGGTGTCTGCCGCGCTGGCGCAGCGCATCCGCGAGGGCATCGTGCCCTGCCTCACGGGCATCGGGCCCGACGCCGTGTCAAACTGCGTGCTGGCCATCGGGCACACGCGGCTGGCGCTGGAGGCTGACGGCCTCGACATTCGCGCGCGGCCGGAGTTTATCGCAGTCGCGGTGGGGGGGGGGTTGGGTGGGGATGTTGGGTGGCAGTGGGGCGGGCGCCCGCCCCAGCTTGATCCGCCGGTGCTGGCTGTCAGCAGTTTAGCGCTGCAGGAGTTGCCAGAGGCCGGGAAGGCCGCGAAGGCCGCCTCGGCACACGCCTCATCCCCATCAAAACAAAACAATGACGCTGACGCAGCCCCCCCCCTCGCGCCCCGCCGCCTCCCTCCCTCCCCCTGCGTCCCATCTGCCAGGGCGGCGCCGACCTCAACGCAGTCAAGTTCCACATCCACGTCGACAAGATTTGAGGCGCAGGCTCGAACCCCGCCCCCCGCATGTTTCTTTTTCCCCGCCCCGGCCGCGGTGGGCCTGCACAGGCCGCGTCCCGCGCGCCGCCCCTGCCGCATCCGCCGCCAGCAGCCGCGGCGCGTGCGCTCAATGCTCTCCCATCCTCCCGACCTGTCGATATCTGGGGCCTTGCTCAAGTAACCCTTCGGGAGGCTGGCGTTCGGAACTGGCAGCAACAGCGCGCACCGCCGCGGCGGCCGCGGCCGCTTGCGCAGCGGCGCAGCGGGGCGCGGGGGTTTCCGGCGCGCAGGGCTGAAAAAGCAGAGGGGCGCGGCACAAATCGTCCTGCGGTTTGCAGCAGGGATCGGGGCCGAATGCGCGCGGAAGCCAGCCAGCCAGCCACCCCAGGGGCGGCGCCGGGGGTGGCGCGCACCTGCACCGGCGGGCCCCGCGAACGTGGGGGGTCTGCCAAGATGTCGGCAGACGCCCTCGCCACTCGCTGCAAGCGAGACAAAAGTTGGATTTTCAGTGGAAAGAGGACAGCGCGAAATCGTGCTCCACGCCGCGCGCCAGCATGGCCTCCTTCGACGCAAAGCCCGCAAACAGCGCCGCGTCGCCGGCCTTGTCGGCGCGCGGCGCCACGAACGCGCTGGTGCGGTCAAACTCAGCGGCGGGGTCGCGGCAGTGGGTGCAGCGGCGGGTGGGGACGGGCGTGTTGAGCGTCGTGAGGCGCCAGCCGCAGGCGCGGCACTTGAACCAGCGCTTGGCGGCCTGCGCGGCGGCGGGTGGGATGAGCGGGGGGTGGGCGACAGACGGGAAGCGAATGGGGGCGAGAACGCATTTGTCTTTTGGGGCAGGAGCGACTCCCTTTCTGCCGTGGCCAGCCAGTCCTGCCCCGCAGCGAGGGGGGATGGTGCCACCTCCATCAAACCCACACCAAAGTCGAAAAAGGGGACACACCCCCCGCTGCCCACCTTAACCCGCTCCACGTGGTGCGAGGCGCAGTCGGGCCGGCGCTTCTCCCCCAGCGCGCCGCAGGTCCTGCAGCTGAACGCGGTGACCTGCGGGGGCGGGGCGCGCATTTGGGGCGGCGGCGTTGAACAAACAGGCGCGCACGGCCCTGCTACCCTCCTCTGCCGCCCCCAAACCAAGCCGCCTCCCACCCTCTCTCCCACAACCCTCGGTTCGACGGCTGAACGCCCAGCCCCGCCATTCCCCCAGCCCCCCCCCATTCCCCCCATTGCCCCCGACCCACCTCCATCTTGTCAATGCCCTCGAGCTGCTGCGCCACCGCGTCCTTCTTCTCATAGTGAGCCAGCAGCTTGTCAAGGTCTTGGTGCTTCTGGGCGTCGGCAAGGGCCTTTAGCCGCGCCGCCTCGGCCTCGTCGGCCGCCGGCGCGGCCGCCAGAACGCCGCCGAACGCGGCCTGGAACGCTGCCGCTGCACTGCCGGGCGTGGGCTGCTGCTGCTGCTTCTTTTGCGGCTGCTGCTGCTGCTGCTGCTGCTGCTGCTGCTGCTGCTGCTTCTGGTGCGGTGCCGCTGCTTGCTTTGCCGCAGCAGCGGCGCCGCCGCCGGCCGCGTTTGCGCGCACCCCCAGACTGCTCAGGAGCTTCACGCGCTTGGTGTTGGCCGCCGCCTTGGGAGCGCCGCCGCCTGCCCCGCCAACGCTGCCCGGGCCGCTGCGCCGCGCCGCCACAGCGCCCTGAGGCCGGGCCGGCGCGGCGCGGCCGGCGGCACCTGCCGCCGCCGCTGCCGCGCCTCCGCCGCTGCAGCCGGGGCCGCCGCCGGGCCTGGACTGGCTGGGGTCGGACTGGACTGCCGTCCGAGGCGGCGAGGGGGGCCGGGTCCGGTTGAAGTCCGGGGCGGGCAGCCCGCCCCGCTGCTTGACCAACTCCACGAGGCGCGCCTGCGCGTTTGTGTCGTTTGACCGGGTGTGATCGGGTGTTTGACCAAGGTTTGACCGGCGGCGTATATGTAGAGGCAAGGCCATACAGGTGGCAAGGGCAGAGTGGCGAGCTCAGGTGAGTGCATAAGGGCGCCTGGGCAATAAGCTGGGGGCATGCCCCACTGCCCCGCCCGCCCACCCGGTTTGCCGCAAGCCGCTCCGCCTCCTCCCGCCGCTGCTGTCGGTGAGTCATCGCCGCGCCATGCGGCCCGCCGAGAGCGACCGGCCCAAAGGCAGCGGGGCCAAGCGCGGGCGCGGCCGATGCGGCGCTGCTTGGCAGCGCCGGCCGCTGCATGTCAAACCGCATGCCGCCGCCGCCGCTGCCGCCGCCGCCGCTGCTGCTTGCAATGCCGCCGCCGCCTGAAGGCCAAGGGATCTCGCCCCCACCGCTGCCGCCGCTGCCACCGCCGCTGCCCCCAAGCCCGGCCGCCGCCGCGGCCGTGGCGCCGATGCTGGCTGCGCCCCGAAGGTCCTTTTTCAGCCCCCTGGCCTGCGACAGCGCGTGCCACTCGCAGTAGCAGCTGGCGGTCTTGTCCACCGCCCGGCGGCAGCGCTCGCCCGCTTTGGTCACGCCCTGGCAGAAGCCGAAGCCGGCGGAGGTCGCCAGCAGCTGCACCTGGCTGGGGTGACTCACGGACAGCGAGGCGAACTGCGGGTCCTTGCCTTTGCCGCCGAGGATCGCCACGACGGTGCCCTCGGGCTGGGGTTGGTTGTTCCGGCGGTTTGGGATTGGGCAGTTGGGGTGAGAGGCTTCAAGCAGGGCAAAGGCATGAGGCGGTGCACAGGCAGGGAGGGCCGCCGCTGCACTGCGAACGCTACCCTTCCAGCACCCTTCCATCTCACCCATTCACCCACCCATCCACCCACCCCAGCCCAGCCCCCCCACCCACCCACCGTTAACTTGAGGCCGCTGTGGGCCTCCCCAAACAGCATGGCCCGGACCTCCCCTCCCTTGAGGTCCGACAGCTGCCACCGGCTGTAGGGCTGCCCGTTGGCGGTCGCAGCGGGTTCGCATGACACCAGGACGCCCACTGTCATCCAGGGGCTGGAGCCGGAGTGGTTGCTGTAGGGGGGAAAGGGGCGCGCAGGCGCAAGTTGAGGGCGGTAATGGCGGCTGCTGTGTTCAACGGCCGTCGGACTGTGGCCGTGCGCCCGCCGCATCAGCGCGGCTTGTCAGCGGCCGAGCGCTGCGCCAGACGCAAGCGCCGGTCGACCAGGCCCGGCCTGGCGCCTTCGAGCGGAAGCAAGCGGCGCGGGATGAAGAGGGGGCGGCGAGGCGCACCGTGCCTTGTCGAGTGGGACAAAAGTCAGCTGGCCGACCTGCTCCTTGAACACCACGCCAGACACCTTTGGCAGCTTGACCTGGTGGGTTTCGTTGTTGGCCGCCGGCCTGCTCAGGAAGCTGCTCCGTGGCCGCGTGGGGTTGGGGCCTGGGCCCGCGGCTGAGGCCAGGCAGCACGGCGCGGGCGCGCTGCACGGCCGCTGCAGGGGCCGGCGGCAAACGCGGCAGCTGAGCTGCGGCCGGGGCGGCGCGCCGCGGCGCCGCACCTTGATCCCTGTGAGCGTCTCGACATAGTGCTTTGGCGCCTGCGCCTGCACGGTGCGCGGCGCGCCGCCGGCCCCGGTGCCTGCGGCTGGGGGTGGGGTTGCGGCGGGCCACCACAACGCTTTTCGAGCGGTCGTGCGTGCTGCGGCGGCGCGCCGCACATGCTCTGCAGCGTTGGCGCCCTGCGGCAGCTCAAAGGCACGCTTCATGGCATCCACGCTCACCCTGGGCCTCCGCCTTGCCCGCATTCGAGCGCTGGTCGCGTTTCTTGGCGGGCGCGCTGCTCCCCGCGGCGTCCAGCAGCCGCAGGAGCGCGTCGTCGTCCGCCATGGCGCTGGATGCGTGCATAAATGGACCCTTGAACGATCTGTCAGCTGCAGCGCGGCGCGGCGCTCTTGAGGCGGCGCCGCCCTGGCGCCGCACTGCTCTGGTGACGCTGTTTGTTTTATTATGCAAGGAGCGAGCCCGATTCTTATTTACAGTGGCGGCAAGCGCAAAGTCTTATTTGTCAAGCGAGCAAGCATTTGCACAGAGGCGGGTTGCAATCACAGTCAATCAAAGGCGGTCAAAGTTGACCTTGCCCGAGCAGCAAGCACGCGGGTCCTGATCCTCCCTCGCAACAAAGTCAAACGGGGTGCGCCGTCACAGAGGGCGGCGACCGCACCCCACGCATATGCCGTAAGCCCTCGGCAAAAAACCCAAAGCGGCTGGCGAGCAGTCCGCCGCGCAGCCTCGGCAGTCCGGTGGGACCCGACCAGGACCAAAACGCACGCACGCACGCGCCGCCGCGACCCCTCTCTTCTCGGCGCGCGTCGATTGCGCCCGGCGCACCGACAGCGCCGCGCGCCTCACGTGCACTTGGCCGCCTGATAGCCGGAGTTGGTGCCCTGGGGGCACGCCTTGCAGCGCGTGCTGCCTGTCTCGTCGGCATATGTCCCGGGCAGGCACCAGAGGCAGCGCGTCGAGGCGTGCCCTGCGGGCGGGCGCGGGTTTTTTTGGGAGGGGGGTGAGGGGTGAGAGGTGGATCAGTGGGGACTGCCTGTGGCCACAGCAGGCAGCAGATCGGGTTCCAAGGGAGTGGCAAGCAGACCAGCTGGGCAGCTCCTCCCTGGGCCCGAGCCCCGAAACGAAATCGGACGGATTTAGAGGGAGCAGCTCCCTCCAAGCCCCCCTCGAAACTCACAGAGCGCGTAGTTCCCAAGAGCGCACGGCCGGCACGCCTGCAGCTTGGCATCTGCAAACGTGCCGGGCGGGCATATCTTGCAGCGGCTCTCCTGCTCGCCGCGCACGTGCCCCTGCGCGCAGCGGCGGCAGACGGCGCCGTCGGCGTCGTAGCCCGGCGGGCAGCTTCCGTCGCCCGGCCGCTTCATCGCCCAAACGATGGGCACCGTCTCGAGCTGGCCAGAGGGGCCGGTGCCCCAGCTGCTCTTGTCGGGGTGGCGCGCCGCATCGGCCGACGCGCGCGCGGCGGCGGCCGTCTCGGCGGCGAGCTTGGCTTCGTCGCCGGCGGCCGAGGCGGCGGCGGGGTTGGCCGCGGCCTCGGGAGAGCCCGCGTCCGGCGGGGGCGCCTGGTACTGGGCGGAGCCGGACTCGTAAACCGGCTTGGCACCCGAGCTAGGCGCGCCCGCCCCCGCCGCGCCGGAGCCGCCGTCAGCGCTGGCGTCCGCGTCCGCGTCGTTCCAAGTGGCGTCCACGCCCTGCAGGACGGTGCCATCAGACAGCACCGTGTTGACCTCCTCCCAGTCCTCATCAGCATCAGAGTAAAGCGCCTCCCGCTCGTCCGAGGCGGCGGCGGCGCGCACCGTGGACGGGCTCGTCAGCACGCCGCCGCCGTCCGCGGCGGCGGCGCTGGCCGCGGCGCTCGAGGCCGCGGCCGCCGCAGCTGCAGCGGCCGCGGCGCGCTGGGAATCGGCTGCCGCCGCAACCGCAGCGCGCTGCGACTCGGCCGCCGCAGCCGCAGCGCGCTCCGCTTCTGCCTTGGCCGCTGCGGCGTGCTCCGCTTCTGCCTTGGCCGCTGCGGCGCGCTCCGCTTCTGCCTTGGCCGCTGCGGCGTGCTCCGCCTCTGCCTTGGCCGCTGCGGCGCGCTCTGCTTCTGCCTTGGCCGCTGCGGCGCGCTCCGCTTCTGCCTTGGCCGCTGCGGCGCGCTCCGCTTCTGCCTTGGCCGCTGCGGCGCGCTCTACTTCTGCCTTGGCCGCTGCGGCGCGCTCTGCTTCTGCCTTGGCCGCTGCGGCGCGCTCCGCTTCTGCCTTGGCCGCTGCGGCGCGCTCTGCCTCTGCCTTGGCCGCTGCGGCGCGCTCTGCTTCTGCCTTGGCCGCTGCGGCGCGTTCTGCTTCTGCCTTGGCTGCTGCGGCGCGCTCCGCTTCTGCCTTGGCCGCAGTGCCGCGCTCCTGCACTCCCTTTGCCGCCGCGGCGTGCACCGCGTTTGCTTTGGCCCCGACGGCACGCTCCGCCTCGGCTCTTGCGGCTGCGGCGCGCTCCGCCCCGGCCCTGGCAGCTGCGGCCTTGCGCCCCGCCTCGGCCTTGAGAGCCGCAGCTCGCTCGGCCTTGGCCTTTGCTGCGGCGGCTTTGATCCCCGCCTCCGCCTTGGCTATGGCCAGCTTTGCCGCCTCGGCCTTGGCAGCGGCAGCCCACCGCTCAGCTGCAGCCTTGGCGGCGGCCTGCCGTTCAGCCTCTGCTTTGACCGCCGCCTGGTGTCTGGCCTCCGCTTCCGCAGCCGCCTGCTTGTCTGCCTCGGCCTTGGCAGCTGCGGCCTGGCGCTCCGCCTCAGCCTTGGCAGCGGCCTGCCTGTCAGCCATGGCTTTCGCCACTGCAGCCTGCTGCTCTGCCGCCGCCTTTGCCGCCACGGCCTGGCGTTCGGCCTCTGCCGTGGCAGCTGCTTGCCGTTCAGCCTCAGCCTTGGTGGCAGTTGCACGATGCTCCGCCTCAACCTTGGCAGCTGCTGCACGGTCTGCCTCCGCCTTGGCAGCTGCTTGCCGCATAGCTTCCGCCTTGGTGGCAGCTGCCTGCCGCTCCGCCTCGGCCTTGGCGGCTGCAGCACGGTCTGCCTCTGCCTTGACTGCCGCCTGCCTCGCAGCCTCTGCCTTTGCTGCCGCTGCAGCCTGGTGCTCAGCCTCGGCCTTTGCAGCGGCCTGCCTGTCTGCCTCGGCTTTTGCCGCCGCAGCCTGCCGCGCTGCCTTGACCCTTGCCGCCGCTGCCTGCCGCTCCGCCTCGGCCTGGGCAGCAGCCTGCCTCTCAGCCTCCGCCTTCGCCACTGCAGCCTGGCGCTCGGCCTCGGCCTTGGCAGCGGCTTGCCGCTCAGCCTCTGCCTTAGCAGCTGCAGCCTGGCGCTCGGCCTCTGCCTTCGCCGCTGCAGCCCGGCGCTCAATTTCTGCCTTTGCAGCGGCTTGCCTCTCTGCCTCTGCCCTCGCCAGTGCAGCCTGCTGCTCAGCCGCTGCCTTTGCAGCGGCCTGACGCTCTGCCTCAGCCTTGGCAGCGGCTTTCCGCTCAGCTTCGGCCTTTGCGGCCGCCGCCTGCCTTTCTGCATCTGCCTTTGCCGCCGCGGCCTGCCACTCCGCCTCGGCCTTGGCGGCTGCGGCACGGTCCGCCTCCGCCTTGGCAACTGCCTGGCGCGCCCCCTCGGCCTCCGCCTCTGCCGCGGCGGCGGCCGCGGTGCCTGCCGCGTCCGCGGCGCCGTCGCTGGGGGTTGGCTCCAGGACGATGCCGGTCTCAGGGTCAACGCCCTCCGCCGGCGGCTCGACGCCGGCATCGCCGCCGGCGGATCCGGACTCGAGCACCACCCCGGTGAGGGGATCCACGCCGCCCGCGGCGGCGGCGGCCTCAGAGGCGTACGCGCCGGCGTCCCAGCCGGCGGACGAGGGGTCGACGGCGACGCCGGTCTCCGGGTCGATGCCGTCGGGGAAGGCGGGGGCCGCCGGCTCCGCCGCGCCGCCGCCGCGGGCGCGGGGCTTGGCGACGGAGCTCGGGCTGGGGTCCACCACGACCCCCGTGCGCGTGGCGGCGCGGGGCACGGGTGCTTCCGGGTCAGGGTCGTTCGCAAAGGGGTCCGCGCCGCCGGCGCCGCCACCCTGGATGATGGCGCCGTCGTCCATCTCAACATGGGACTCCTCAAACCCGGAGGCCTCGGGCGTGAGGGCCTCGACGTCCTCCTCCTGCGGCGGCGCCGGCGCCGGCGAGGCGCGCCGCGGGGGCGCCTTGAACGAGCCGCGCGAGCGCGGCGCGGCGCGCGGAGGCGCGGGCGCGGCCGCCTCGGGCTCCTCGACGGGATCCTCCCCCGCTTCCGGCAGGCTGTCGAAAACGTACGCCGCCTCGGCCCTCCTGTCTGCCGCCTCGTCCTCGCCGCCGTCCGCCTCGGACACTGGGTCGGCCACCGCCTCGGGCACATCGTCGTCCGAGGCGCCGTCGCCCTGGAAACCCGGGTCCTCCACGCACTGGGAGGGAATGGGGGAGGGCATTCAAAAGGGCGCTCGTTGCCAGCGAGGCAAAGTGCCGCTCCAGCTGTGCGACCATGGCGCCGCTGGGAACTGATTTGCGGCGTTGCAAGGCAAGTGGTGCAGCCAGCTGCCAGGAGCACCGCCCCGCTTGTAACCCTAAAAAGCCACGCGCACCTCGGAGGAGCAGCTCACAAAGTCGCCGCCGCACGCCAGCACGCGGCAGACGTATCCAGGCTCGCAGCTGATGCCCTTACAGGGCTTGTTGGCGCACTTTGCAGCGTTGACCTGCACGCAGCCGCCGTCGCCGGATTCGTCGGCAGCGAGGTCGGAATCAACGGTGGCCTCCACCACCGCCTCGACCGCGCCGTACTCATCCTCCTCGGCCTGCGGTTTGTGGGCGGAGTTGGTTGGGATGGGAGAGGGGGGCGGGCGTGCCGGGGGAGGGGCCGGGCTGCCTGCGCGCGCAGTCCAGCGCGTCGGCGCGGCGGATGCGACCGCTCGCCGCCGAACGCGGTCTCGGCGCAGCCAGACGCGGTTGAGGAGAGGGAGATCGGTCGGAATCTTCCTCATAGGAGCATTGCGGCTGCGTGCGTGGCGCCTGGCCGCCTGGCCCCCGCTGATGGCAGCTGTACTCCCCGCCCGGCCCCAAGCCCAGCGCGCACCGCGACGGAAACAAAGGCCGATACAGCCAGTAGAGCCACCAGAAATAAAGCAAGGGCTTCCCGGCGAGCCATAGCTGCCCGGCAGGCCCCTCACGGGGCCCGCGGTAATAGGAGCGCGCCTCGTCCCCACGCGCGAGAGACTTGTGGGGGGCTGGTGCATCGCTTTACGTGCGCTTTTAGGACTTTACACTTGGGCCCGGCCGCTAGGCCTCTTGTGGGACTCCTCCCAGGCCACCGGAAGACGTTTGGCCGGCCGCCGCCGGCCCTCGCTGCCGGCGGCTGGTCCACAGAACACGCCCCCTGCGCGCAAAGGTTCGCGCCTTACAAGTAATTGATACAGGCATGTACAAGAAACCTGCTCTGGCCGCCATCAGCCGATCAGCTGCCGCAGCCGCTCCTGAACGGCCCGGAGCTCGCCGCCGGCCGCCCTCGCCCACTCGAGCAGCGCAGGCGCCCGCGAGCGCGCCTGCGCGGCGCTCAGCTGCGACAGCTCCAGCGTCTCCCCGCCGCGCGCGTTGACCAGGCGCGCGCCGGCGCCGCGCCAGTCGCCGCCGAAGCGCACCAGGTTCCTCAGCTGCAGCAACCGCAGCTCGCCCCCGCCGCCGCTGCCACCGCCGCTGCCAGGCTCGCTCGCGCGCCGGCCAGCAAACGCGGGCGCGGGCGCCGCGGCCGGCGCTGCGGCCGGCGCGAGCAGGCAAGCGGCCGTTGAGGGTTCCTGGAAGTCCACAGACCCGGCCGGGCCCACCAGCTGCACCGCCAGCACGCACGGGGCGCCCGCCGGCGGCGACGTCTCGCGCTGCTGCTGCGGCTGAGTCTCCTGCTGCTGCGGCCCCTGCTGCTGAGGCTGCTGTCCCCGCTCTTTCCTGCCATCCTGCTGCTGCTGCTGCTGCGGCTGTTCGGGCTGCTGCGGCGGTGGCCGCCGCCCGCCATCGGCGCCTCCATCCGCCAGCCCCTGCATGGTGTCGTCTGCCAGAAAGAGCCACTGAGTGACGACACCGCGGTCATCTGTGCGTGCGCAGCAAGGCATCGTTGCGGCCGCTCAGTTTCAGGATTTGAAGGCTTTGAGGGGGTTGGAGGCAGAGACGCATGGGCACAGCACCGGCGGCGCGGCACAGTTCGGCTGCAGCCCATTCTCAGCACCGGCTTGAAACCCCGAGCGCACCCGCGTCCGTCTGCGGCGCCGCCCACAGCAGCAGCCCCGTGAAGTCAAACTCCCTGGACGCGTCCGGCGGCGCCGCGTCCGGCGGCGCGGCGCAGAGCTCGCGCAGCGTCAGGGCGCGGCGGGGCTCGTAGGCGAGGGCGTAGCCGGCGGCCGGCGCGTCGGCGGCGCGGCAGAGCAGCTCGTACCTGCGGCGCCGGGGAGGAGGGGCTGTTTGTGTCAACAAACTACCAAACGCCCCGCACACCCGTGACGGATTGCGTGCAAGCAAAACGCAGAGCCGGAGTGCCCCTTGAGAGGGTGCAAGCCCTGGCTGCCGGCAAGCCAAGCCCCCCCCCGCCGCCCACCGTCCCCCCACCCACCTCGTCATTTTGGTCGCGTCCAGCTGCAGCACCCGCCCAAACCCCAGGTCCACGCAGCGCAGCGCGCGCAGCCCCGTGACGCGCAGTACGTCGCCCTCCCTCAGGCCGTCGTCGTCCTCGCTAACGCGCCAAAGCCGCAGCGCCGCGTCGCCCAGCGCGCCCGCCCGGCCCAGCGCGCCCGGCGCCGCGCCGGACACGCGCAGCCGCAGCACGGGCGAGGGGCGGTCCTCGCCGGCGCCGTCGCCGCCGCCGCCGCCTGCGCCGCCGTCAGGGCCGGCGGCGGCGGCGTGCAGAGTGCGCGCTGCCAGCCTCGACACCTCCTCCTGCATGCGCGCATGGCGCTCCTCTTGCACCGCCCGCACCTCTGCCGCGCTCGCCCCCCCGCCGCCGCCGCCGCCGTCCTCGCCGCCGCCGCCGCCCGCGAGCACCGCTGCAGCGTACGCCTTTTGCGCCGGCGTCGCGGCGGGCGAGGCGCGCCACTCGCGCGCGAGCGACAGCTCCTGCCGCTGCACTGCCTTTGCGGCGTCCTCGTGCGCCGCCGCGGCGCGGCGGCGCGCGGCGCCCTCTCCCCGCTCCATGGCGCGACGGGTGAGGTACGTCGGACGCGCGCCCTCGCCGTCGCCGCGGCGGCAGAAGATGGTGGGGTAGCGGCGCTGCACCACCAGCAGCGTGCTCGGCACGATGCCGCCCTCGGGGTGGATCTGGGAGGCGGTGAGGAGGGCGTTGCAAACGAGTCAAGGCGGGGGCGCTGGCAGTGCCGGCTCAATCACATTCAGCACTGGCATGGTGCGTGAAGGTTGCCCGCCACCCAGCCGCCCTCATCCCACGCCTCGCACCTCCCACCCCTGCCCGCCCCCCTCGCAGCCCGCCCCCACCCATCCCCACCTCCCGCAGCAGCCTCAGCGTGAACGGCGCCGCCGCGCGCCCCAGCCGCGCGTCCCAGTCGGCGCGCGACACGCCGTTGTAGTTCACCCGCAGCAGCGCGGAGCGCGCCGCCTCGAGGGGGTCGTCGGGGCGGCCGGACACCAGCTCGGCGCAGCAGACGCGCAGCTTGCAGCCCACCTGCGGTTTGTTGCGGAGGGGACGTCTGTACTGCTGCACACTTGGCAGGGGACACCCAGGGTTGAGGATCAAATGTGCGCAGCACAGACAACACGTGGACCCCAAACACAAGGAGGCTGCAAGGCGAGGAGGCAGCCCTCACAGCCGCGCTCGACGCGCCTGGATGCGGCCCGCGAGCAGCAGCCGCGCGAGCGGCTCGTCGACGCAGGCATTCGCGTAGTACCAGCCATCGGTCAGGAGCACGCCCAGCACAGACGCGGCCGCCGCGCCCCCGCCCGCAGCGGCGCCCGCGCCCGCGCCCGCCGGCGGCGACGGCTCGCGGCGGCCTCCCTGCTGCTGCTGCGGCGGCCGCTGCGCCGCCTCCGCCTCCCCCTGCCCCTGCTGCTGGTTGCGCGCGCCGCCGCGGCCCGCGTTGGTGCGGATTTCTGCGACGGCCAGCACCATTGGCATGGCGGCGCCCAGGTCGTGCTGCAGCACCATCTTCAGGACAGAGGGGCGGCCGCAGCGGATCTCGGTGTCGTACCTGCCACGGGACGGTTTTGGTGTAGGGGCGGTTTTGGTGTAGGGGCGGTTTCTGTTTCGGGAGTGGTGCTGGGCTGTTTATGGCGGCGACCTGCCTTGCCGGCTGTGCTCGGCAGGTGGGAGCGTGACGGCGGGTGGGCAGCCAATGAAAAGCTGAGGGCAAGGCAGCTTCTGTACACACGACCCAAAGCATTGAGCGGCATCAAGCCTCCAAGGCCCCCCACCTTCGCTGCAGCTGCAGCACGACGTTCTCCACCGTGAGGCAGCTTCCGCCCGCGCCCCGGCAGCTACCCATCAGCTTCCTGTCGTAGGACGCCAGCTTCCACACCACCCAGCGGTAGTGGTTGGCAACCCACGCCGCCGTGGCCTGCTTCGGGTCCGCGCCCCACGCCAGCAGGGCAGCGCGCGCGGCGGCTGCGCCAAAGCCCCCGCCGGCGGCGCCGGCCTCGGCGGCGGCAGTGCTGCTCGGGGCGGAGCGCGGGGGGCAATAAGCAGGTTGGGGGGAGGGCCACGGCATCGCCGGCAATCGCGCTGGAAGCAAAGCCAGGGTTGCTCGCGATTCCAAATGCACTCACCGGTACTGCTCCGGCACCTCTGCCGCATCAAACTCAAACGCCGCTGCGTTGTGGGGCCCCACCCCCATCGCGCGCGCCGCCGCGCCGTCCGCGGCGTCGTCCTCGCCGACGGCGCCGGGCGTGGACACCCCAAAATACGCCGAGAGGCCCACGCCGCCGCGGCGCGGCTCGGCCGCTGCGTCGTTGGGCGCGCGCTGCCGCTCCTCGTCGCCGCGCTTCGGCCGCTTGGACGCGTCCGCGTCCCCCGCGGCGGCGCCGTCCGCGGCGGCGGCAGCTGCCGCGCGGCCCGGCCGCACGTAACCCTCGCCCGCAGGCGATTTGAAAGCCCGCTTGCTGCCCCGCCCGCCCACCGCCGGCCACGTATGAGGGCCCGACGCCGAAGAGCGGCGCGCGCCTTTGAGCGCGGCGCTCCGCGCGCCGGCGCGGCCGCCCGCCGTCGGCGGCAGCGGGGCTGCGGCCGCCGCCCGCACCGCCGCCCCGGCGACGGTTTGCGGGGCCGGCTCAGCTGCCGCAGCGCCGCTCCCGGCGGGTGACGCCGGCGCGCCGCGGAGCACGGGGGCCGGCGTAGCGTCGGGCGCCGCAGCCCCCAGCGGCTGCTGGCCAAGCAACGCGATGGCATCTGCGGCTCGCTGCGCCGCAGCCGCTGCCTCGGCCAGGACGCGCGCGCCCCTCGAGCCACCCCCGCCGGCCGCCGCCAACGGCGTCTCCGGCACCGCGCTGCCGGGAGTGGTCCTGCCGATGCCGGTGCCGCCGGCGCTGGCGGGCGTGACGGGCGGGAGAGCAGCGCCCGCTGTTGGCGGCAGCCAAGCGGCCACGCCCGGGCTCTGCGCCACGGGCGGCGCAAACACGCTGCGCGGCGGCGGCGCCGCCAGGCGGCTGAGGAGTGACAGGTGCGTGCCGCCAAACACAGCCGGCGACGCTGGTGTGGGTGCGGGCGGCACGGGCCCCCCTGACGCACCAAACAGGTGCGCCCGCCACGCCTGCGCGTCAGACGCCGCCTCGACGCGGCGGCCGCTGCCAGTGACGAGGCCACCACTGGCCAGGTCGTTTTCCGGCCGCTGGGGCTGCCCGGCGGCGGGCGCCTTGCCTCCGCTGCCGTTGCCGCCGGCTCCCGCGCCAGCCTGCTGCTGCTGCTGATCCTCGGCTGTGTCGCTGTTGGCGCCGCCGCCAAAAAGCATTGCCGCTGCGCGCGCCTTCGCCGCGGGATCGACCTGGAAAGTCCTGCCGCCGCCCCAGCCCCAGCCCGAGGCAGGGACTGCCGGCTGCGCGCCCGACTCGGGCGCGCCACCGCCGTCGCGTGGCTGCGCCTGCTGCTGAGACGGCGCGGCCGCCGGGTTTTCTGCCTCCGGAAGCTGCTGCTGCTGCTGGTCCCCCTGCCCCTTGCCCCGAGGCTCAGCCTGCGGTGGGTCGGGGCTTGGCCGCAGAAACAGCGCTGCAGCACGAGCCCGTGCCGCTTCGCTTATCTCGCAGCGCCGCCCCCCGCCCCAAACAAGCACGGGCGGCCCATCCGCCGCCGCCGGAGACGGACACGGCATAGCCGCGGCCTCGGCAGCGCCAGGGCTGTCGGCCTCGCTGGCCCTCGGCGCCTTGCTTGCAGGGCGCCCGGGCTCGCGCAACCCAGCATCGGGCTCTGCGCGCTTGGTGGCGCTGCGGGGGTGCGCGCCGCCTGAGGCCGCCACGCCGGGCGAGGCAGCCTGTTGCAGGGCCTGCTGCTGGGCGTCGTTTTCCATGCACTCCTGCTGCTGCACATCCTGCTCTCCTTGCTGCTGCTGCTGCTGCTGCTGCTGCTGCGGCGGCAGCGGCTGCTGCTGCTGCTGCTGCGGCTGCTGGGGTGGTGGCGGTGGTGCTGCCACCTGCGTCGGCGCAGCGCCGTGGCCCGCCGGCGCCTCCCCTTGCAACGCCTCCCGCAGCTCTGCTGTTAAGAACTCCGGCAAAGAGCCTGAAGCTGTGGGTCCCGAGCCGGGGGGCAGCGGCTGCGGGGGCCCGCCGTTGTCGGCTCGCTGGCGGCGAGCAGCGGACGGTGTTGCGGCACTGCCTTCATGCTCCTGCGCCGGGTGTTGCAGCTCGGGCCGCTGCTGGCTTTCTGCCTGCTTGTCCACGTGCTGCTGCTGCTGCTGCTGCTCTGGCTGCTGCTGCTGCTGCTGCTGCCGCTCTGGCGGCGGCTGCTGCTGCTCCGGCTGCTGCTGCTGCTGCTTCGGCTGCTGCGGCTGCTGCCCTGGCCGCTCCTGCTCTGGCCGTTGCTCCTCATAATCCAGCGCCCACTGCCGGCAGGCGCTTATGTCCTCCTCCTGCAGCTGAGACCCAAAGCGCACGGCCGCCGCTACGGCCGCGCGCGACAGCTGCACGCCGCTGCCGCCGGCGGTCACGATGCTGCGTGCCAGCGCGTCGACGGCCGCGGCATCAAGCGGGGTGGCCGGCGTTTGGGCGATCGTGCAGGGCCCGCCTGACGCGCCGCATGCTGCTGCACCCTGTGACGGCGCAGCGGCCCCGTTCACTGGCGTCGCCGTCGCTGCCACCACTTCTGGGGCCACAGCGCCGGCCTGGGGTGGGGTCCGCTGTGCGGCAAGCTGTGGCTGGGACTCCGGGTCAGCACGACCTGAAGACCCTGGCTCCTGCGGATCTGCCTCCCTGCCTTGCCCTGGATCAAGTTGCGCCTGCTGCGGCGGTGGGTCGTCTTCTGGTCGCGCGTGCTCCTGCAGTTGCTGCTGCTGCTCGGGCTGCTGGTGCGCTGCCGCCGCCGGTGCCACTGCCGCTGCCGCTGCCGCTGCCGCTGCCGCCGCCGCCGCCGCCGCCGCCGGGCCTGCCGCTGCTGCCGCCGGCCCCGCAGCCGCCCCTGAGGCCGCAGCTCCGCAGGCGCGCACTGTTTCAAACTCTGCCAGCAGCTCAAACAGCTGCGTGTTGTCCTGTGTGTCAACTGCGCACACTTGCTCCTGGTTTGGCGGAAGCGCCGGCTGCTGCTGCGGAGGCGGCTGCTGCGCGCGGTAGGGAGGCTGCTGCGGCGGCGCTGGCGGCTGTGGCGGCCGTACCGGCGCCGCTGGCTGCTGCTGCTGGCGTGTTGGCCGCGGCAGCGGCCTCCGCAGCCTCACGACCGGGGCGGCTGGGGCTGCTGCTGCTGCTGCGGCCTCCTCGTCCTCATCGCCCTCATTCATGAGGGAGCGCATGAGCGCCGCCGCGCGCGCCTGAGCCGCCTCGGACAAGGCGATTGACCGGCCCAGCCCAGTGGAAAAGCCCAAGGGCGCACCTGGCGGCGGGTCGGGGGGCGCGGGGAACTCCGTGCCGCGCTCCGATCCGCCAGCAGCAGCTGCTGACGCGCCCGCCGCGGCCGCAGCCGCCGCCCCAGCTGCCGCTGCCCCGCTGCTGCCTGGCGCTGCCGCAACCGCACCAGCAGGCGGCCTGGGGGGCGCGCCCCCAGCCGTCCCAGCGCCTGCGCCACCTGAGCCATCGCCATCGCCCGCCCCCTCCTCGTCCTCATTCATGAGAGAGCGCATGACCGCCGCCGCACGCGCCTGCGCCGCCTCTGAGAGGGCGATCGGCTTGCCCAGGCCGGTCGAGAACGTGATGGCGCCGCCCGGCGGTTGGGGGTGCGGGGGACCGAAAGCCTCGGGCGGCGCGCAAGGCGGCCTTGCAGCTGGGCCAGCGCCGCCGCCGCCGCCGCCGCCGCCGCCGCCGCCGCCGCCGCCGCCGCCGCCGCCGCCGCCGCCGCCGCCGCTGCCTGCGCCGGCGTGCTCATCGTCGTCCACGAGGGACCGCATCAGCGCCGCAGCGCGCGCCTGCGCCGCCTCCGACACGGCAACGGGCTTGCCAAGCCCCGTGGAGAAGACGATGCCACCGCCAGGCGCTGCCGCGGTGGGCGCGGCCCACTGCGGGTCTGCTGGCTGCGCCGCGAAAGCCGCCTGGGCCGCGCCTGCTGCACTGCCAGGCGTGCGCACCATGCGCGGCGGTCGGAAGCCGCCCGCGGGCCGCTGGGGCGGCATGGAGCCCTGCTCAGCGCCGCCGCGCGGCCGAGCCAGTACAGCGCCAGCGCCGCCCACCATGCGAGGCGCCTTGAAGGGCTTGGAAAAGCGCCCCGGGTGGCGAGCGGCCCCAGCCGGGCGCGTGGGAGGCGGCACAGAAGGCGCCGCCTGCTCCATCATGCCTGCAGCCTGCTGCAGCTGCGGGGGGTGTTCCTGCTGGGGATTTGGCTGTTGTGGTGGCACCGCCGCGTGCTGCTGCTGCTGCTGCTGCTGAGGGGGTGGCAGCGCCTGCTGCTGATGCTGCTGCCCCCATGCGTTCTGAACACGGGCTTCCACCGCGGGTCCAGGCTGCTGTGGAAGCGGCGCCATGGCTGGCGCCGCCGCCGCGGCTGCTGCTACCGGCTGCATCGGTTTCTGCACCGCGCCATGCTCCGACCACTGGTGTTGAGCGGTTGCTGCAGGTGCCGGGGGGGCACTTTCACTGCGGTGGAACAGCTGCAGCGGTGCGATGCCGGGCCGCAGCCTCTCCTGGGCCTGCGGCGCGGCGGCGCCGGGGGGCTGCGGAGCCGACAGCGGCTGTGCCGGCAGCGACGGCGGGCTGATAGCCTCTGTGAGGCACGACGGCTGGACTGCGGGGCTGCACAGCACGTCGCCATGCACCTGCTGCAGCTCGCCCGGGGGCGAGGGCTCCGGCGGGCCCGCCGCCGCCTCCGCCGCGCGCGCGGCCGGCGGCGGCGACGCTCCGGCTGCATCGCCAGCGCCGTTTGGAGGCACGAGCAGCAGCTGGTCTGCGATAGCAGAGAGGTGGGGGATGGCAATGCATGGGTGCAGCGCCCATGCGTGGGATGCGAGGTGTGAAACGCTGGCTGCGGCCGAGCATGCACCGCGGTGGTGGCTTTGGCGCACAGCGCGCAGCGCACAGCACGCTCGACGTGCGGCGCGCCCACCTGCGAGCAGCTCCGCAGCGTCCTTTGCCTGCGACTCCAGGTGCTTCCCGCTCTTGAGCGCCGCATACAGCGGCGGCAGGGCGTAGAGGCGCGTCTGGTCGCGCGGCAGCAGGTCGAGGTGGAGGCCGTCGCGACCGCGCACGCCCTGGAAGAGCAGCCGCCCGTCAGCGGCCTGGCAAAGTTCATACAACTCCGCCATGGTTCTTACAGACCGATCCCGGGCGGCGGCATGGCTCTCAGCGACAGCGCGCGCTGCGTTTGAATGCTGAGAGCAAGCGGGGGCCGCGGGCAGCGCCTCTACCTAATCAGATCCTTCTCTACGAGCTGCCACGCGGCCTGGGGGGGCGGGAAAGTAGGGGGGCCCGCGGCGGTGACGCTCGGGTGTGTGCATTGCGCGTGCGCAGCGTGCACAGCGTCGATGGGGGACCGCCGCCGCAACCGCAAGAATGTCCGCCCTCCGTCTTCATTCACGCCATTTTGGATCTGTTGAGGGAGCACTCCAGGTCGTGCTGCAGCTCGAGCAGGAACAGCCGCCGCTCCTCCTCGGCGGCCGCGAGCTGTTCGCCGCCCCCCAGCCGGCCGCCGCCCTGCGCGCCCCCGCCGCCGCCGGGTGGCGCTCGAGACGGGGCGCTTGCGCTCAACCGGCCCGCAGCGGCGCCGGCGGCTGGCGCCGGCGTCGGACCTGCGCCGCCGCCGCCGCCGCCGCCGCCGTCCTGCCCCTGCACGTGCGGGCCCAGCCTCGCGATGAGCCGCGCCGCGCGGCTGACCGGCGTCAGCGGCGGGCCGCCCTCCGACAGGCTGCTCTGCGTCGCGCGCCGCTCGGCCTGCAGCTGCGCCTGGTGCTCGGGCCCCGCCAGCGGCTGCTGCTGCAGCTGGCGCTGCTGCTGCTGCTGCTCCCGCTGCGCGCGCGCCACCTCGCGGAGGTGCCCTGCGGCCGCCGCGCGCGCATGGCGCAGCAGGGCTTCAAACCCCGAAAACCATGGCGATGGGGCCCACCCCGTATGGCCCTGCGACACGTGTCCTGCAGCCACAAGAGTGTGGCTGCCGTTCGCATGCTATGCCGGCCGGCGCCCCGGCGCATGCACCTGCCCTCGACTCTTCCCCCCGCTGCGCCGCCCCTCAAAACTCACCCGCCCGCTGCTTCAGGGTGGCGTGGCCGTCCAAATAGCGGTCCAGCTGCTCAGCCGTCGCGTCCGCGGTCACCGGGGTGCCCGGCGCCTCCCGGCCGCCATCGGCCCCGCCGGCCGCCCCGAAGCTGCCGCCGCTGCCGCCCACGCCGCTGCGCCCGCGGCGCGGCGGCAGGTGCTGCTCCAGCCGGCCGCGCACGCGCTCCGCGTAGGCAAAGGGGCTGGCCAGCGCAGACAGGTCCGAGGTCGTGTCGCACTCCGAGGCGGTTGCCTCAGCCGAGCGGCGGCGGTCCTCGGCGAGCGCCACCCGCAGCTGCGGCGGCGGCCCGGGCTCGGGCGGCCGCCGCAATGCGCTGCCAAAGCGGGCCGCGCTGCTGAAGCGGGCCGCGCTGCCAAAGCGGGCCGCACTGCCGAAGCGAACAGCGCCGTGCGCAGCTGCCGCCCGCGGGGTGCCAGCAGCTGCAGCGTCCACGTCACCAGGCGCGGCGCCGCTCTCGCCCCCTGCCGCCTGCCCGTCTGCCGCGGCCTCGTTCCTCAGATCTAGATCCGAGATCACAACCGACATGCGGCCGTCGTCCTCCCTGTCCACGTGCACGTGCAGCTCTGGCAGGCCCCCTGCCTCTTCGGCTGCCACCTCGGCGAGAGCGTCACCCAGCGACGCCGACCGCGGCGTCAGGCGCCGCGTGACGGTGACACCCGCCGCCGGCGACCGCGGGGAGGGGGACGGCGGCGCGGCGCCTGCGCCGGCGGCGTCGGAGCTGCGGCGAGGGGTCTGCGTGTTGAGGTGCCAGTGGACGACCCCGCCCCGCGCACCGGCATCCAGGCCGCAGCGACTGGCGACGCGCTGCAACAGGTCCTGTTTGGGGTATGGCGCTGGCAGGCTGGGCTGGGGTAGTAGGAGGACATAGGAGCAGCAGAGCCAGGCCCCACAGTGTTTCTAGCTGGCTGGAGCTTCCCAGCTCAGCCAAGTCAACAGAGCTGTCGGCGGGCTATCCCCTGAGCCCGCTGCTCGCCTGTATGTCGTTGTCGTTCAAAATGTCCTCCTGGCTGCCGTGGGCGTTGCCTGCCAACTCCAAACGCGCAAGCACCCTCGGCGCCCTGCCACCGTCTGCGCGCCCGCCCTCCGGCACCGCTGCGGCTGGCGGGGCTGGCGGCTGCGCCGGTGCTGCGGCCCCCCCAACGCCCGCAAGCGCGGGCGCGCCGGTGCCCCTGAACCTGTAAACCCTCAAACCCAGCCTGCTGCTGCCGACGCTGTTGCCGCCGGCGCGGATGCCGGCCTCCGCGCCGCCGCCGCCGCCGTTGTCAACGCGCGCGCCCTTGCCGCCGCCGCCGCCGCCCAAAAGTGTTCTCAGCCTGGCCTGCACGACGCTGCTTGTCCCACTCGTGGCCGGAGACACGTTCCCGCCCGCGCCACCGCTGGCGCTGCCGGGGGGGCTGCGCCCGAGCGCCTGCCGCTGGTGCTGCGGCGGGTTGGGCGGGGACAGCGTCGGCGGGGATGGGGGCGCGCACGCCGGCATTTGAACAGCTGGCCAACTGTCGCAACCCTTTGCAAAACAGCGCAGACTCACGCATGCCCCCAATGGCGCTAACCTCGCGCAGCCGCTGCCGCAGCGTATCAAACCGCCCGTACTCGGCCCGCGCCCCCGCGCCGCCCGACAGAGGCGACAGCCGCGGCGAGGGCGCCGCGCGGCCCTCGGGGCCGCCGCCGGGCGCGATGCGTACGGACAGGCGCGCCTGCCGTTCGTTCAGGCGGGCCATGACCGCGTCCCACTTGCGCTTTGCAGAGTTTGGGGTGTTGGGGGAGGGGCTGGCCCCCACCTGCGCGGGCGTCGGTAAAACGAAAAAGCGCACGGCAGTGTGTGCATGCGGGTGGCACGGCCATGCAGGTGAACTTGCCAATCCAACGGCTGCGCCGCAGCACTTGCATCGCGGGTTGATCTAAAAACAAGGCCAGCCGCGACCCACTGGCGAGGGTGAAGCCGGCGCCCCCGTGGGTGTCGAGGCAGCTGGCAGGGGCTCGCGCCCCGAGACCGCCCAGTTGCCGAGCGCCGCCGGCGGCTCGGGCGCCGGCAGCGCGCCGACGTCCAGCGGCGCCGGCGGCACCAGCCGCCGCGCCGGCCGCTCCAGCTTGCCCCGCTGCTGCTGGTGCAGTCCGGGGTGCTGCGGCCGCTGCTGCCAGGCCCTGCCGCAACGGGACTGGGTCACCTGCGCCGCCGGCGGTTTCGCGCGCGTAGCGGTGCGCTACGCCGGCCGCCGACTGCCGGGCCTGCCACGGTCCTCTCTATCGATGCGATACCTCAACGGCCCTAACTTACACAGTGGCGGAGTCAGGAAGCATCGACCGCGGCTTTGGCAGGGCCCCGGGCGCTGTCCTCGCGCCCAGGCCTCGCGCCCGGCGGCAACGACAGGAAACTTGGATTGCGAGATGGGGAAGAGAAGAGTGCGTGATCGTGGAAACAATTTAATTTGCGCAGGCGGAGAGGGCAAAGGCCGGCGACGCTGACGGGCAGCGGCGCAGGCTCTGCAACGCGCACGCGCATGTCTGCCTGTGGCTGTCGAGCGGCGCGCATGGCAGCTGCTCAGTGCCTGCTGCCGCCGCGGCCCTTGGCACCGCCGCGGCTGCCGCGGCTCTCCACGTCGCCGCCCGCCGAGCGGCGCGGCGGCACGGGGGCGACCGCCGCCTTGACCGGCGCCGCGCCGCCGTCGGAGCGCGCGCCGCGGTTGCGCACGATGAGGATCGCGGCCGCGATGATAGAGAGCGCGACGATGCTGCCGGCGGCGAT
The DNA here is from genome assembly GCA_003203535.1 of Raphidocelis subcapitata. Lineage (NCBI taxonomy): Eukaryota > Viridiplantae > Chlorophyta > Chlorophyceae > Sphaeropleales > Selenastraceae > Raphidocelis > Raphidocelis subcapitata. The sequence goes on from BDRX01000001.1 coordinate 506,998, forward strand.
GCCGACCACCACCTGCCACGACATGCCGGCCGCCTTCTTGGGCGCCTCGGCCGCGGGCTGCGCCGCCTTGGCCCTGGCCTGGGCGATGGCGGCGTCCAGCTCGCTGGCGCCCGCCTTGGACGCGGCCGCAGACTCGGGGACCAGCAGCGCCGGCTTCTCCTCCGCCTTGGCCGCGGGCGCCGGCACGGGCGCAGGCACGGGCCGGGCCGCCTCGGGCAGCGGCTCGGACGCGGGCTGCGCGGCCGGCGCGGGCGCGGGCGTGTACTTGGCCACGCTCTCTGCATCCTCGGGGTTGGGCTGGGAGGCCACGGGCTGGTCGTCGGTGGTCTCCGACTCAACGGTCTCGTTGGCATAGGGGTCGGGGTTGGCCGCCTCGGGCTCGGCCCAGTAAGGGTCCTCCACCTCGGTGGTGCCCTCATCCAGAACCTCGATCTCCTCGCCATCCATGGGGGCGCTCTCCAGCGACGCGTCGTTGTCCAGCACCTCGGAGCCGGAGTCGAGCACCTCCACGCTGCCGTCCGCCTCGGGGGAGCCCGACTCGAGGGAGAAGCTGCCGGAGCCGTCGTCGGCGGGCGGCGCGGCGAGCTCGTCAAAGGCGGAGCCCTCCACGGGGGCGGACTCGAGCGCGCCGTCGGGCACCTCGACAGAGGCGTTGGGGTCCGCGGACTGCGCCTGGGCGGCGGCCGCGTCGTCCGAGGCGGTGATGTCGGCAGCGGTGTCGGCTGCGGCGATCGCGGCGGCGGCGGCGGCGGCCGCGGCGTCCTCCGCGGAGCCCGTGCCGGCGGCCTCGACCCACTCAAACTCCTCCTCGCCGGGCTGCTCCTGCAGCAGGCGGCGCAGGTCGCCCATCAGGCCAACGAAGAGGTCGCTGTTGGCGTAGCTGTCCTCGCCCTCCATCCGCGCCTCGGCCAGGTGGCGGCCGGCGAGGCCCTTTGCAAAGTCGCCGCTGCCCTCGATGGTGTCGGCGCTGAAGGGCTCGTCTGGGTGTTTTTTTGGGGGGGGGGGCAGCAGGGGCGAAGAGGGCGCTGGTCAGGGCGGGTGCGTTCCCGAAACAGGGGGTTTGGCGGCAGCAACAGCGGCAGCGGCAGCGGCGGTGCGCAAGAGGGGAGCTCTCCTGTGGACTGCCGTGCACGTGCGGGGGTGGCACCCGCTGAGTGGCCACGGCCGGGCGCAACTGTCTGCCGGCGGCTCATTCTCACCAGACATCGCGTGGCTCGTGGCGCGCGCGCCGATCGCCAGCAGGGCGATGGCCAGCGCGGCCAGCATGGTGCGGCGCGCCATGGCGGCGGGCGGGGGCGGGCGCGAGCGACGCCTGCGGGGCAGGGTTTCGGTGGTTGAGCGCGTGCTACACGACATTGCGGTGGTTCAGCTGTGGCTTTTGTGACGGGCGGGTGCCGCAGACCACGAAATCGGGGGCCGCGGGAAACCGATCCTTGCACCATGCGCGAAGCCGGCGCTCCAGGCCGAATGCTGGCTTGAAGCCTCATTTTCCAATCTTACCTGCGCTTTTAGGTCCTCTGATGCGCTTCGGGCCTCTCACAGCGGTCCGTGCGCTGCTACTGCCCCGCGGTCCGCGCGATCGTTGGCGCGGGCTGCGAATCGAGGTTGAAGACGCGTTGAGTTGCAATGCAGGTTGCTGTTCGTCTTTTGATTGACGCGGGCCCAGATAGAGCAGCAGCTGCGCAGTCGCGCGCCCGGATTGATCAGTCGCAGCGGCGGCAGCCCCCCGGCGCGATGGCACAAGCCTGTGGCAGCGCTGCCCGCAAGTCCCCGCAAGTCCCCGCAAGTCCCACGCCGCCATTCAGCGCTCCCTCGACTTCCCCTCCCTCCATTGCGTGTGTGCGTGTTTGAGTGACGCTGTGCAAATTACAGCGGTCAAACGGAGGGGGCCAGGTCAGGGGTGGGTGTGTGTGGTGCGCTGTTTCCATCATGCAGCACGCGCTGGGAGAACAGGCACTGAGAAGTGTCAAAGCGGTCAAGGTCCCTGAAGGGGACATCAATGGTACACAGGAGCTGGGGTGTGGACTGGTACAGGGTGCGTCTGGCACCTCGCGAACCGCACGGGAAGGGGGGGTCAAAAACGGTCAATCGCAGTAGTGCGGCAGCGGCGACCCGGCAAACGCCGTGCAAGCGCGCTGGGGGGCTCTCAGACTTTCATCGCTCAAAGCAAAACACAACCTGGCCGCGCTGCGCAGCGCTCGGCCGCACCGAGAGCGGCGGAAATCAATTGCGCGCGCCGCGGCGCGCGCCGCGAGGCCGACGACGGGGCCAGCAAACCGGCCAGGCGCGCGCGCCGCCCGCGGGCCCCGCCCTCAGCCCGTGAGCATCACGTCCATCTTCGACACCGGCAGGTTGACCATGGACGTCATCACCTCCTCCCACGGCACAAACATGAACGTCGCCAGCCCCCGCGTGTGCGCGCGCCGCTCCGCGCCCTGCCCCACGTACGCGGCCTCGTCCTCGTCGGCGCCCGGGTCTGTGGGGAAGGGCGACGACGTGCGCGTCTCCCAGTCGTAGGTGCAGAGGCTCTCCACGTCCAGCCGGTTGCACGCGCCCGGCGACGTGGAGCGCAGCGCCAGCCTGGCGCGCACCTCGGTGCCGCGCGCGTTGGGGTACACGATGACCGTGCGCACGCGCCCGTCCGCGACGCAGTAGCGGCCCGAGTGGACGTGCTGCGCGTCGTCGGCGGCGGCGCGGTTGGCGGCGGGGTTGGCGCGCGCGGCCTGCAGCGCGGCGGGGGTGCGCGCCAGGGAGCGGACCACGGCCTTTAGCACGTGGGGGCTGGTGCGGTAGAGCATCTGTTGAGGGCGCGGGCGGAGGGAGGGTGGGGGTGGGAACGGGGCGGGAGCGGGGTTGCAGGCCAGTGGGCCAGCACTGCTGGGGGGGGGGGGGGGGTGGTGTGGACGCCCTCCCACGCCAAGGCGTGCAAAACGGCGCGCCTGCAGGCTCCCGGCATCACAAGCCAAGACAGCAACCGGAAGCGCGCGGGCGTGCCGCCCCCTCACCTGCCCGTTTGGGAAGAATCTGTAGTATCGGTAGTAGCAGGCCAGGAACACCGTCTGGCTGTGGCGGTGCAGCTCCACGGCGCCCACGCGGATGTAGGTGTTGCGCGCCACGTACACTGTTTGGGGGGGCAAGGGACGAAGGGGGGGCGTCAGAGGACGGGGAGTGAGGCGGCGAGGGGGCCACGCGCGCTGCGAATTGCTGCTGCGTGCCGAGCAGCCGGTGAGCGGCCGCAGCGGCCAAAGGGCTGCGGCTGCCTGGCAAATAGGACGCGCGCTGCTTCGTTTTCAAACCCGCGCAAGCTGCACCCCGGGCGCACCTCCATCGAAGCGGACGTGCGGCACCTCCAGGAACAGGCGCTGCCACGAGCACCTGGCGGGGCGGCCAAAAAGGAGGAGTGGGGGCGGCGCGCTCGACGCGGCGCAGCGACTGCGGCTGGCGCAGCAATACCGCAAGCCCTTGTCGCGCTGACCGCACGGCCAGCGCTGCAGGCTCCCAGGGGCCCGCAGCTGCCAGGGCGCGGCGCCAGCTACGCCAGCTGCCACGTGCTGCGGGCTGGGTCCCACACCTGGCCGCGCGCCGCCCCCGCCCACCTGAACTTGTGGGCCAGCACTTTGAGCAGCTGGTCCGCGGCTATGTCCCTGTGCGCCGGCGGCGACAGCGCGTCGCGGCACGCCGCCTCCCAGAGTTTAGGGCTCTGCGGCAGCGGCAGAGGCGGAGGCAGAGGGGGGTGTTGAGGCCGCCGCAGTGCAGGGGATGCACCCGGCGCCGCCTCCTGCAATGCACTGCCGCCGTCACGCGCGGCTTGAGGCGGCACGCACTCTGCCACAGCAGGCTGCGGGCGCGGGCGGTCGATGCAAAGCACGAGGCGCGGGCCACACCTTGGCGAGGTAGCGCCACTGCCGGCACACGCAGGCGGCACGGCCCATCGCGTAGGGCCCCAGCCTGGAGAATATGGTGGTCATCATCTCGTCCGTGAACTGCCGCTGGATGAGCGCCAGGGAGCCGTCGTCCTGGCGGGGGCGGCGCGCATGGCGTCGGGCGCGTTTGCAGCAGCGCCGGCGCGGCGGCGCGGACGCGCCAGGCCCGCCGCTGCTGCGGTGCCGGCACGGCGGGCGCAATTGCACGCGCATGCAGGCGAGAGGGGCTTCCGCGTGCCCGCAGGGCGCGCCGGCTGCGTGTGGGGCGGGGAAGCGTCCAGGCCTGGCATTCGACCCACTCCCAGGCTCCCCGCGGCCCCGGGCAGCGGACTCGTCCTCACCTCCAGGTAGTAGGACGGCGGTGGCTTCAAAAGGACTCCATATAAGGACAGCCACGGCCGCGGGGGGGGCGAAAAGGCCCCGTGCACCCCCGCGGGGGCCAGGACCTGCGCCGTGGACATCGCGATCGCTCGGGATCGGTCGAAAACGGATCATGGAATAGGCTCACGGGCGGGGGTGGCCTGAGACAGGCCGGCCCGACCGCCCGAAGTGTGTCGAGTGCCTAGCACCACACCCCGATCGCTGCCGCTCGCCGAAGGCAGAGGAAGCCATCTGGTGAAGCCATCGCACGCAGAGCCGCCCGAGATCAGCTGCCCCGCTCGGCTGCCCCGCCGCCGCCGCCGCCGCCGGTCCGCCGCGTTGACCAAGGGATGGGCGTGGGCTCGAGCCGCGCGGCGCTCGAGCGGGACGAGCAGGGCTGGGCGCTGCAGGAGCAGCGGCGCCAGCAGGACGCCCCGGCGTGGGGGCGGTCGTCGGAGCCGGCGCCGGCGGTGTGCGAGCCGTCGTCGCCGCCGCCACCGTGGCCGCAGCAGCAGGGCTGGGCCAGGGACGGGGCGGCCGCGGCGCCCGCGTTCCTGCCGCCGCCGGCCAGCGCGCAACCCGCGGATGGCGTTGCGTGGCTGGGGAGCGCCAGCGCCGCCAAGGAGGCGCGCGGAACGGCGGCAGCAGAGCAGTGGCCCCCCTCCGCCGCAGCCGAGCAGCCGCAGCGGCGCCCCAACAGCGGCACTGCGGGCGGCGGCCTCGAAATCGTCAGCGCGCCGGCCGGCGGGCTCGCGGCGGTCGCGACTGAGCCGCCCCCGCCGGCTGCCGCGGGGGACGCCGCCCCGGCCGACGCGCAGCAGAGGCCTGGGATGTCATGCAGGCGCAAGCTGATCTGGATTTTCGGCTCGATCCTTCTGTCGGGGGTCGGCATCATCACCAGCACCTCCATAGTTGGGACAGCGGCCCGCAGGTATGAACTAGAGTGTGTGTGTGTGTGCGCGGGGCGGACAGCGGTGGCGCTGGCAGCTGGCTGGGGTGCTGCCAGGTTGCACGTGTGCGGTGCAGTCAACCCCAGCTAGCCGCATCCGGAGCGGTCAAACACCGCGCCTGGCGGTCAAACAAAACGCCGCAGTGCACTGGGCTACTCCCCCGACTGCTCCCACCCAAGCGGCGTGAAGAGCCTGTCGCTGCGCGAGGCCAGCGGCGCAGAGGCGGCGGTCGCGGGGCTGTTGCTAAACGGCACGCTCCCAGCCGACGGCAGCGACCCGGGCGCCACCAACCTGGTCCTGCGCTTCCGGCGCAACGCTCCCACGAGCTTTGGAGAGGTGGGCGCTCAGGTGTCTTAGAGCGGTGCTGTTGAACTGAAAGCACGTGCGCCAGGGCCTGCATGCTGCCAGCTGCCGGCGACCAAATCGGGCGCTCCCATGCCGCTGAACTCACGTCACTGCTGCTGCCGGATTTTGGTAACACAGTGCATTGTGGACTTTTACAACTGGACCTTGGCGGTGAGTGGGAACTGGGTAGTCATTGCTAGTGTTTGGGGGCCGTGCGTTGCGCTGCTTGGGAAGCCTCGGGTTAGGCCCCCTGGGCCAAGACACGTCGTTGGCTGCCGCCGCGTTTGAAACGGCAGGAGGCCGGTGCAGGCGGCCATTCCAGTACGCTGTATGGAGAGGTGGATGCTGCTGTTGACACTTCAGACTACATCAGCCTGCTCCTGCCGGCAAGGAAGGGTCAGGCCTACACCGCAACTGTGCTGGCGTGGGATGCCGAGGTGCGTGGCCAAATGCCACCGATTCGATGGGGGCGCCACCCTCGAGGCAGTGAACCGGGGCTTGAGGCGGTGCCGGCAGTCCATCCCTCTGCCTGCCAGGGCAGCTTTAAAGCCTCGCCGTTGAGCGCCCCTTCCAATTCTGGCACGGCTACTTGCTACCGGCCCCCCACACGCAGGGCGGCGCCTCGCCCAGCGCCACGGCCACAGTCAACACTTGAGGCGGCGCAGGAAGAGAGGACGGGAGCGGTTTTTACTTTCGCGAAGGTGCAGCGGCAGGCGAAATGCAAGCTGGACGGTAGAAAATGCCAAACAGCAGAAGTTCGGGGTTGGGTCAGTGTCTGCCTGCAAGCAGGGAGGGTCCAGCAAGTCAAGATTTGTTACCAGGCACGACTGAGACAGGGGCTGACCGCCCAAAAGAGTCCCAGCATCGACGGGGATTGGCAAGCTGCAGCGGCGCGCCCCAGCTCGGCGCGTTGAATTCCAAGCCGCCGCGCCCGCGGCGCCGCAGGCCGCGGGAGCTCGGCGGGGCGCGGCGCGCGCGTCAGCCGCCCCCCGCCTCGGCGCGGCGCGCGGCGTCGCTGCAGAGGTGCAGCGCGCCGGGCGTCACCACCGCATCCAGAAAGGCATCGTGGGGCTCCATCGGCACGCCGCCGTCCCGCAGCTGCTCCGTAAAGGCCAGCGCGACTGGGTGGGGGTGGGGGATTCGAAAGTGGGCGCGGGATTGCAGGGTGGTCGTGGGGGTTGGGCCGCTTTGTTCAGGTTTGCGGGGGGAAGAGGGGGGCCCACGGCCCATTGATGCGGCTGGGAGGGGGTTGCCAGCTTGCCTTTGCTGCTGTGCACGCTGAGTGCGTGCTGGGGGGTTCAACTGCACTGCGGTAACACCGGGGCACCGGGGCAGGGGCGGCTCACCGAGCAGCGGCGGCGCCCAGCCCTGCTCCGCTGCGCGCTGCTGTAGGCCCCTCACGAATTTGTCATAGTAACTGCGACGGGAGGGGAAGGTGGCAGCATAAAGGGAAAAAGGTCAAAGCAGGGCTGACAATACCTTTCTTTTCTGGGGAAGGAGCATCAGCAGAGCACTGTCGCGACCGCGAGCAAGCGGCCCCACCCCAGCCAGCGCCCGCCGGCCGCGAACGCACCCGCCGCCGCGTCCGAGGCGGCCGCCCGCCGCGTCAAAGCCGAGGCCCGGCATCAGCAGAAGGTCTAGCGGCCGCTCCATCTCCATGACTAATTTTATACGGTTTAGGGGCGCGGTTTTTGTCCTTGGGTTGATGTCAAGGGGCTGGGCGCATTGGCAGCAGCTGAAGGCCCGGCCCTCAGCTGCGGGGACGGGCTGGCCCCTGCCTCGTGCGCGCCCCTCACTCCCGGGACGGCCCTTTTCACGGAACGGCTTGCGCACCCACCGTTTTCGCGCGCGCTGCCGTCGGCGTACGACACAGAGGGCTCCAGAATACCAAAGGGCGGCGCCGGCCTCATGTCATCCGCTGCGTCTGCTTTTGGGGGATGGGGGCGCGGCGCCAGGCGGGGGTTGGGCGGGTCCGGCCCTCAAGTCGATACAGCGCTGCCACTCGCTGCTGCTGAACGGCGCCGCAACAAGCGGCAGCGGCGGCACAACCATGGGCACCGCGACCCGCGCCCAGCCGCCGCGGCCGATCGCCGGCGAGCGCTAGTCCGAGCCGCCGGCGCCCGGGGGGGGGGGATGTTGGGGGGCCGCACGCGCACCGATGTGCAGCAGGCGCATGTTGGAGTTGCGGTCGTCGACAAGCGGCACGTACACGCGCTTGCCTGGGGGCGGGTGCGGCGGGGCAGCGGCGCGCACCGAGACGGGGCGGCGAGGGCAGGCAGCGGGTCCATTTGGGGGGCGGAGAGGGGCGGGGGCAGGGAGGCGCCGGTGCGAGCAGCACCGGCGGGCCAGACGCGCGGCAACGGGCGACGGTGCCGCGGCCGGCGGCCAGGTCGCGCGCCGCACCTTGCGCCAGCGCGTCGCGCAGCAGCGGCATGGTGTCCACCTCGTGGAGCTTGGCGCAGTGGATGTAAACGCCCACGGTCCGCGCCGAGGCAAACGCGCGCGACGCCAGCACGCGCGCGGCGATGGCGGCGTCTGGAGCGGGCGCGGGGCAGGCGGCGGCGCGCGCGTGGGCGGCGGTGGGGTGACGCGGCAGGGCGCCGCCGGCTTCGCGTGCGCGCGCATGCAGTGTCGCACCGCCCGCCATGCGAGGGCCCTCCATGGCCAGCTGCGGAGCTGCCCCACCCTCCTCCTCCCAAACCCCTTCCCCGCACTCTGCGCCGCCATTGCGTCGTCCCCCAGAGCTTTGAGCGCTTTGATTATCTCCCTGCGGGCGGCCTTCTTGGCGGCCGCGGCGCCGCCACCGGCCTCAGAGGCGAGCGCCATCGCCGTGCCGGCAGCGGCGCAGCCCGCCAAGACGCCGCTGCCGCCGCTGCCGCCGCGCCTCAGGCGCAGGGGCGCCGCGCGCAGGAGCCCCTCCAATCCCCCGAAGCTGATCTGTGCCTGGGCGCGTGCCGCGGCTGCAGGCAGCATGCACGACGCGGTCGGACGTGATGTAGTTTGCCGAGCGGGAGAGCAACTTGCCACACGCGCGTTTGTAATTGCGTGGACGGGGCGCAATGCAAGGAACGTGGGTGAGGCACAACACTGGTGCTGCTGGGGCTGCGGCTGGCGGTTGCGTGGCGCCGTCTGCACTGCACAATGTCGCCACCTGCCGCTTGCCACCCTGCTCGCACCTCCCCCGGCTTTTGCGCGCACAGACCTCGACTTCACGGGCCGTGGGCAGGTTCACGGGTGGGGGGCAGGTTGCAAAGCTTGGCGGGGCGCACATCCAGCCCTGAACCCTGGCTGAACCTGCTCTGACCGGCCTCTTGACCTGCCGGCAGAGCGCTCGCCCCATGCCCCGGCAGCCCCGCTGCACGCAACCCGCGTGTGTAGCAGCCAGGGACCAGCTAGAGGCAGGGGGTTACGTTGTGGCGGGGCGTTGCTGTGCGGCGCGGCTTTCAAAGGCGGGAACGCAATCAAAGGGGTTTGGTGGGCAGTTTGGCTTCGCCTGCTGGCGGTTTTTGCTGGGCTTTGGGTGACTCCCGGCGCGCGGCGCCGCCGGGGCGGGCCGCGCGGGGATGAGGTGGGCGGGTCGGAACTTGGGACGCACGGCGCATACAAACACACACACACACACACACAGACAGCTGAAACGCGACGCGGCCGGTATGCATCCCAAGTGTGGAGCTGTGCCCATTCGGATTGCGGCACGGCGCCGCCCGCGGAAGGCGGCGCCGTGCCGCAGGGGGCGCGAGAAGACGGCAAAGGGGGGAGACGAGGCCGGCGCGCGGCGGCGGGCGCGCTTTTCCGAAACGCCCCAAGCAGCGGGGCCGAGCTGGCACAACGGCGGCGGTGGTTGGGGTGCGCGGCCGCGGCGGGGAGGTGGCACCGCCGCCGCGGCCCGCGGGCTGAAACAAACCGACACAAACGCACCGGCGGCGAAGGGGTTCGCCGCCAGCTGGTACAAACGAACACTGCGTGCCGCACACGCCCCCCGCCACACGGAAAAAATGCATGCTTTGCTTTTGGCGACGCCGTCGCGCGCGCGCTCTCGCCCCGGAAGTCTGGGGCGGGCCGCGCGGTGTCCTGCAAACCGGCGTGCGTTGGAAGGCGCAAGTGTGCGGGCTCGCAGCAGAGCGCCGCATGGGACTGGGACTGCCGAGGCCACGGTAAGGTTGGACCAACAACGGGGCGGCTTGCGCCAGGCCGGAGTACAGCCGGGCGCAAGGGAGAGCATCAGAGCCCAAACCAACCCCTGTCGGCCACAGATTGGGGCGCGCGCGCGGCCGCGCAGATGCGGCCGGGCGCCGCGCGCGCGGCGCGCTGCCGACGGAAGCCTGTGCGGGCCGGGCCGCCGCGCGCCGAGCGCGCCTCGTGCAAAGGGCTTGAAAAGCGGGCGCACGGTCGCCGCAGCCCCGGAGAGGGGGCGGGGGGCCGCCGCCCAGGGAAATGCGCAGTTCCAAATGCGCCAGCCGCGGGCGCGCACGCGGCTCCACCAGCTGCGCGTGCGCCCCCGCGGCCTGGCTGAGCAGTGCGGCGTGTGAAAACAGAGTTTGGGGCGGTTTATTGAGCCAGGGTGTGAGGAAGCGCCAGCGGCGCCGCAGCGAAACCAACAGCTCGGGCGGCCGCAGGCGGCGCGGCTGGGACCGCGCACGGCGGCAAAGGCGGTTGCGCAACGGGGCGGCCGCGGCCGACGCGGCGCAGCGGTCCGCTCCGGGGGAACGCCCTCAAGCCAATGCGCGGCTCCTCAGGCCGCGCCGCCGCCGCCGGCGCCACCGCCGCCGCCGCTGCCGGCGCCGCCGCCGCTGCCCCGCGCCGCTAGCGCGGGCCACGGCCACGCGCCGTCTCCGCGCTGCGCCAGCGTCTCCGACGCGTTGCTGCACGCGGGAGGGCCGGCGGCGGGGGCGGCGGCGGCGGTGGGGGCGGCCGCGATGGCGACGGCCTCGGCCCGGCCCGCCTCTGGCGAGGACGACGCCGCGGTCGCAGCAGTGCGCGCCGCCGCCGCCGCCGCCGCCGTCGGGGTCGGCGTGGCTGTGTCGCCACGCGCGGGCGACGGCGGGCAGCGCCACGCGGGGGGCGCGGCGCTGCCGGCGTCGACGTCGGTGGCGGCGGCGTGCGGCGCGTCGACCGGCGGGGCCGGCGGCGCGCAGTCGGCGTTTTGCTGCTGCGGCCCTCCCTGATCCATGGGTGTGGGCGGCTGCGATGCCGGAGCATGCGGCTGCTGCTGCTGCTGCTGCTGCTGCTGCGGCGGCGGCAGCGGCGGCTCAACGGAGCCTGCGGGGCCAGCTGCTGGCTCATCCTCGGCGGGATCGGCCCCAAACTCGGCCTGCCTGCCCTCCCCTGCCGCAAACCGCGGGCTGGGATTGCTGCCGCTGCTGTGGCTGCGCTCCGCAGAGGGGCTGCCGCCGTGCCGCCGCTTGCGGCCGGCCTCGCCCGTGCGCACGCGCGCCGCCGCGGTGGCGGCAACCACCGCGGCCGCAAAGCCGCCGAACGCGTGCATAGGCGACGCGAGCGGCGGCAGAACAGCGCCTGGCAGCTGCAACCCCACCGCCGCCTGGGCCGCTTGCTGCTGCTGCGGCTGCTGCTGCTGCTGCGGGCCCGCCTGCTGGTGCTGCTGCGCGGCGGCGGCGGCGGCCGCCACCGCCGCCTCGAGCAGTTCGATTTCGTGGTCGCTGCCGGCGCCGGCGGCGTCGCGCTCCGCATCGGTCATCTCGCGGTCCCCGTCGGCCGCGGCGCCCGCCTCGGCGGGGGCGCCCGCTGCGGGGCGCGGCGGGGTGGGGGGGAGGGGCAGGGGCAGGGGGGTCAGGGGCAACACGGGAGGCAGCTTGCCACGCGGCGCGAGTGCGCCGCCGCCCGTCGCTGGCCGTCGCGGGCAGGCCCCTACCCGCCGCGCGCCCTCACCTGCGGGGTCTGCCTTGGCGAAGCGCCCCTTGATGCGCGTGCGCTGGTGGGCGCAAGTCTGCCGGTTCTCGTAGCGCACCTGGGGGGGGGGGAGTGAGCAGCTCGGTGTCAGCAAGGCACGCGGTTTGAAAAGGTGGCGCCGCAGGAGGGCGTGCACGATCCCGCAGCAGGCCGGACGCGCTCGGCGCTGCCTGTGCAGGCGGCAGCTGCCAGCTGGCTGCACGTGGCAGCGCGGCACACGCGGCGCGATCGGCCAACAAGTAAAAGGTGCTGCGCTCAACAAGCAAACAGCAGCGTTTAACAAGCACGCGCCTGGTTGTCAAAGTGGCGGTTTTGGCGTTTGCGGCGGTACCGCGTCAGCGCCTCCCCCCGGTCGTGGCTGCTCTCCGGCCCGCCGCTGAGCCCCGTCCCGCCGCCGCTGAAGCCGCCGCTGCTGCGCGGGGGCGCGTGGTGCGGCGGGGGGTGGTGCTGCGCGGAGTGCTGCAGCATGTGCTGCTGCGCCGCCGTGACGGCCGGGCCCAGGAACATGAGCGAGGGGGGCGCCACGCCGCACGCCGCGGCGACGGCCGCCGCGGCGGCCGCGCCGGCGGCGGCCGCGGCGGGGTTGGCGACCGAGGGGCGGCCGTGGCCGGTGTCGACGGTCGTGCTGCTGTGCTGCGCCTGCTGCATGCCGGGCAGCTGCATGCCCGGCAGCTGCAGCCCCAGATGCGGCACGCCCGGCAGCCGAGCGGACGGCCAACCAAACGGCAGGCCGGGGTGCGCGAAGCCACCGCCCATTCCCGCGATTGCGGGGAGCATCGCCGGCGGCGGCACCGGCGCGCCTGCGCTGAGGGCCGCGCCGCTGGCCGTCGGCCGCGCATGCAGCTGCTGGTGCTGGTGCTGCTGCTGCTGGTGCGCCGCCGCTGCCGCAGCCGCCTGGCCGCCTCCGCTGAACGTGCCGCTGCCGGCGCAGGGCTGCTGCGGCGGGGGCGCCATGCCCGCCTGCTGCCGCGCCTGCATCGGGCCGCCGGGGCCGCCGAGGTGCGCCGCGGGGCCGTTTTGGTGCTGCCAGTGCGTCGCGATCGCCACCATGAGGATGCCCTGCAGCGGCATGGGCAGCCCCAGCAGGACCTGCTGCATCAGCACGGGCGGCAGGCTTGCCAGCGCGGCGGCGGTGATCTCGAGGTGCCCCGCCTGAAGCGCCGAGATCACCGCAAGCTGCATGAACGCCGGCGGCGGCGGCATGCCCCCGCCGCCGCCGCCGCCGAGCAGCGACGCGAGGTGCAGCGGCGGCCCGACGCCGGGCTGCGGGGGGTAGGGGCCCGAGAACGGCGGCAGCCCCGGCGCGGCGGGGGGCAACGCAGGGAGCGGGGGCCCCGCGCCGCCGCCGGGCGGCGGCGGCGGGACGGCGGCCGGCGGCCCCATGGCGCGAGACGCCGAGGGCGGCGCGGGCACGCCGCCCGCGGACAGCCGGCGGCCGCCGCTTGCCGCGCCGGGCGGCAGCATGGACCCGTCCTGGCTGCTGCTGCGGCTGTTCTGGCGCGCCAGGCTCTGAAAGCCCTGGGGTGCGGCGTGAGGCGCGGCCGCGCCGGCGCTGCTGCTGCCCACCGCGACCCGCGGCGCGGGCATCGGTCCCGGCGGCGGCATGCCGCTGCTGTCAGCAGACACGACGGGTGCGGCGGCGGCGTGCGGCGCGGCCATGTGCGCCGCCGGCGGGCCGGGGCCGTGGAAGCCGCCGAGCATTAGCTGCATGTGCGGCAGCAGCCCGGGCAACGGCGGCCCGCGCGGCGCGCCGCCGCCCGACAGCGCTGCGACCGCGGCGGCCTCATGCTGCTGCTGGTGGTGGTGCTGCTGCTGGAGACTGGCGGCCTGTGCAGCGTAATCCGGCGGCGCGCCAAACGGTGCGCCGCCCCCATACGGGCCAGACCATCCCATCCACCCGGGCGGCGGCCCGCCGCCGTACGCCCCAGCGCCGGCCATTGGGCCCGACGCGAGCGAGCCGGGCCCGGGCCCGGCCATATTCGCCAGCGGCAGCTGCAGCTGTTGCGCCTGCGCTGGCCAGTAACCCCCGGGCCCTGCGCTGCCAGCCGCGCCGTCGCCCGCGCCGCCCGACGACCCGGGCGGCGGCTGCTGGTGCTGGGCGTGCTGCTGCTGGGCGTGCTGGTGCTGGGCGTGCTGCTGCTGGGCGTGCTGCTGCTGCTGGGCATGCTGCTGCTGCTGCTGCTGCTGCTGCTGCTGCTGCTGCTGCTGCTGCTGCTGCTGCTGCTGCTGCTGCTGCTGTTGCTGCTGCTGGTACTGCTGCTGCTGCAGATCGAACGCCTGCCGCAGCCGCGCGTCCGGCGCCGCCACGGCTGCTTGAGGCGGGGCGGGGGCGGCAAGGGGGCTGCCAGGGCCGCCGTCCTGCGCGCTGCCGGGTGCGCAGGCGAAGTGGCGCCCGCTGCCGTGAAGCGCGCCGGAGGAGCCGCTGCTGCTGTGCCGCATGCGCCCCTCCCTGCGCTTGTGCGGCCGCGCCCCGCCGCGCGCGCCGCCTTGCGCGTGCTGGGCGTCCGCCTGCCGGCCCGCCCGCTGCTCTGGCGCGTGCTGCTGCCCGGGGGCGTCCTGCCGGGCCCCCAGGGGCCGCAGCAGCTCGGCGTCGCCCTCCATGTTGGCGACCGCAGCAGCCGCCGCGGCCGTCGAGTCGGGCCAAAAATCCGCCCGCGTGCCGGCTGCCTGCTGCTGCTGCTGCTGCTGCTGCGGCGGCGGTGCCGGCTGTTGCTGTTGCTGCGGCTGTTGTTGCGGCTGCGGCTGCTGATGTTGCTGCAAATGCGGCTGCTGCGGGTGCTGCGGCTGCTCCTGCTGCTGCTTCTGCCGCTCCCGCTCCCGTTGCTGCTGCGGGGCCTGCGTCAGGTCCTGCAGGCTGCCGCCCGCGGCCGCGGCGCCCCTGCTGCCTCCGCTCGCGTCCTGCAGCTGCGCCCACAGCTGCCCGCGGCTGGCGCCGGCGCCCGCGTCCCACAGCAGGTCGTCAAAGCCGCCGAGGGAGGGGCCAACCACCAGGGGGTCGGCCTCCGCGCCCCAGTTGGCAAAGAGGGTGTCAAACAGGTCGGCGTCGGCGCGGTTGCTGCCGCCGGCGGCGGCCGCCGCGGCGTCGAGCCCGGGCGTGCGGCCGCGCAGCGCCAGCGCGCCCGGGCCCAGGGGCGGGCGGCCGCTGGCGCCCTGCGACGCGGGGGGGCCCTCGGTGTTGGCGGCCACGTCGCTGGGGGGCGAGGGCGGCTTGTGCCCGCCGTTGGCGCCGCCGTCCTTGGCGGCTGCGGGGGCGGCGGCGCCCGTCGCATCCGCCGTGCCCGCCAGCTTGCCCATCGGGTCATGCTGCTGCTGCTCCTGTCCTACGAGGTCCTGCTGCCGCTGCTGGCCCGGCGCGAGCCGGTCGCCGGCCCCGCCGGCGGGCGCGTGCCGCTGCTGACACGCGCCGCTGTCGCCCGGGGCGTCGCCGCCGCGCCCCGCGTCGGGGCTGCCAGCGCCTCCGCCGGCATCGGGGGCGGGGACAGGGGTTTCCGACAGGACCTGTGCGGGCGGGGGGGGGCGCTGTCTGCACCAGGCACCGCGACCCGCTGGCACACGGGCGCCAGGATCCCTGCCTGCCGCAGGAGCGCCCCTCCGAGACGGCCCGCCCCGCCCCGGACACCCAGGACTCCCGATAGGCGCGGGGCGTGGCCCCCGAGGCGTCCGGTGGGCGCGGGCGGGGGGAGCTGCGAGGCCCCCGGGCCCGCCGACGCACCTGCACGCGCTCGTGGCGCTGGAGAATCCTGTTGCCGCTGTGGAGCTCGCTGTCACACCCTCGGCAGAGGCGCGAGGGGCAGCGCTCGCACCACCACAGCTCCGGGGCCCGCGCCCCGCACAGCTCGCAGCAGGCCCCGGCCTCGCTGCTGACCTCCGCCGTCATTCTTGCATTCTGCTTGCGTTCGGGGATCGCCAGGTCGCCGCCATGGTTCTGGGCCGGCGGGCGCGCGAGCTAATTAAGGACAGATTGCGCCCGCGCAAGTATCAAGGGCGCGCCGCGATCGGCCGCGCCCTGGCCGCCCCCCTGCAGCAGGCGTGCGGCTAAGGCGTGGCGTCCCGGCGCCTATCAGAGCCCTGCACTGCGTGCTTATCGCTGGGCGGAGTGGGGAAACCTGGGCGAGACCGTCGCGCGTCGCGGCAAGGGGCCCTCCCCCCAGGCGACATACCGACAGCACGCAGCCGCCCGCCCGCCCGCACGCCCGCACGCCCGCACGTACGCACGCGCTCGCTCCGGGGCGCCGACGCAGCAGACATGCGGGAGTGAGCAAACCTGCAGGGAGGGAGGGAGGGAGGGAGGGAGTCGCCCCCTTTGCAGCCCGCCATCGCAGCCGCGGCCCGGCCCGAATGAGTCCGAGCGCGAGTCGCGCGCGCCGCTCAAAACCGCTCAAAGGTCAAAACCTTCCCCACCGCGCAGCACCCGACTGCGAAAACCCCGGCTTCTGCCCGCCAAGGAACCCCCATGGTGGGATCCGCCTCGACTCTGCATGCATGGGCCCTGATGCGCATGCGCGTGTGCTCAGACCCTCCCCTTGAAATTGCCGCATGCCCATTGCTCATGGTCATGTGGAGCGCCGCCTCCAACCGCCCTGGATGCCACTTTGTCCCTGCACGCTTTCACACCACAAGCCGCAAGCCCTGTGAGCCTGCGGCGACTGGAAACGACCCTCGGGCCTCGGCCCACACGAGCGACGTCGCCCCCCCCCCCCACGCTCACAGGCCAGCAAAGGTCCGGGCCGCCTGCCGGGGCCGTGCTCGTTCACGGGTATCGCAGAGGCAACGGAACACCAACAACGCCCCCATCGCACGCACAGCAAAGGGCCGTTTGGGCCACCTCGTCACGGGCCGCACTGCTCCATCGGCACAGGCGCCCAGCCTCAACACAGGCGCCCAACCACAACCCGCGGGTGGGGCGGCGGCGGCCGCGGCCGCGGCAGCGGCGGATCGGGAATGCAAGTTCGAATCAGCAGCTTTATAATCGGGGGAGGTGGGCGATTGGTGGCCCGGCGGCGAGTTCTTCGGCTGCTGGGCTCCCGCCCACTGCAAAGGGCCTGCACGCTGCCGGGCCCCCACGAATCAATCCACGGAACGCATCCTCTCGATGCCTCAATAACAAGGAACCCCGGAGGGACAGCGATGGACGTGGAGGCCCTCTTCGCCGACTGCTGGTGCGCGGGCCGCGGCTGCGGGCGCCCTCTGCCGGGTGGTTTGGGAGGGATCTGATTGGTGCGAATGCGATTTAGCCGCTGCCGGGGCGGGGGGTGCACCGTACAGCCCTGCGGCCTGCACGTGGCCCCACCTGCGCGCCGTGCGCCCGCTCCCCAACGCCCAGGTTCGGCCTTGGGCCAAAGACCAGCCCCAGCAGCCATCCGCAGGCGCAGCCCTCCGCGGGGCGGGCGGCCAGCGGGGCAGCGGGGCCGCCCTTGCGGGCCTCGCTCGAGCAGAGCGTGTGCTCCACCGCCGCATCCGTGGGCGATGAAGACGACATCTACGCCACCGTGCCCAGCGCTTTGACGGGTGCGCGGGCGGACTGGGGGCCGGCACGGCGTGCGCGCCCCGCGCCACGTGCGCGCCGCGCGGCCACGTGCCACGCGGCACGCCGGCCATGCCGCCGCCGCCGCTGCCGCCGCCCGCGGTGGCGCCACCATTCCTGATATCCCCCGCACCCAACCGCACGCAACCGCCCAATCCCCCGCCCCGCCACCACAGTTACGCCCGCCTGGGGCGGCATTGCGTCGTCGTGGCGGCGTGCGCTGCGCGCCGTCGCCCGCGACGTGCCGGCCGGCGGCCCGCCGCCGCCACCGCTGGCGCCGCCGCTCGCGCCCCTCGTGCTGCCCGGCAGCGGCGAGCGGCGGAACGACCACAGCGGCGCCCACCGCGGCGGCGGCAGCAGCTCCAGCGAGCCGCCCAGCCCCATGAGCGTGCCCGGGGGCGCGGCCGCGGGCAGCGGCCACTCGACGCCGCTGCTGCCGCCGGCGAGCCCATGCAGCCCGCTGCCGGCATCATGCGGCAAGGTTGCCGTTCCCCTCGGCAGGGCGGCGCTAATGGCTGGTGCGTGCTTTCGGACGCTCTGCTGCATTGCGCGCGCGCTTCGGGGGGCGCAGCTGCGGTGGCGCACAGTGGGTGGGTGCTCAGCCCGCCTGATTCCTCCTGGCCCATCAGACCAAACCCTCTCCCTCCAACCGATCGCAGTCTTCAAGCACACCAGCTTCAGCGCCCCCCCTCTCGCCCGCCCTGAAGAGTCGCTCGCTGCGGCCCCCTCTGGCGGCGAGGCCGACCCCGCAGCCGCATGCGCCGCGGCCGCGGCCAGCGCCGCGCCCGCCAGCACCTGCCATGCCGTCGCCGCGTCCGCGCCGCTGCGGCCCGCGCAGCCGCTCGGCCAGCAGGCCGTGCCGGCGGTGCGGTGGAACAGCGCGTTTGGGGCGCCGGCGGCGGCGGCTGCGGCGGCGCCGGCGGCTGTGCAGTCGTGGCCGCTGGAGGACCCAAACTCAGAAGAGGAGCAGCAGGCAGAGGCGCAGCAGCAGGCCAAGCAACGACAGCAACAGAAGCAGCCCAAGCAGCACCAGCAACAGGAACAGCTCAAGCAGCGGCACCAGGTGCCTTCGCCCTCCCAGCAGGATGCGCAGGACGGCGGGCCATCAGAAATGCAGCGCAAAGCGGCCGCACACGCCGACCCAAGCCCCGCCACCGCCGCATCGGACGCTTCGCCCAGCAGCCTGGCGGCGCCCGCGGCGGCGCCGCCCGCCGCCGGCGACGCCGACGTCGTCGCCTGGCGGTACCTGTTCACGAGCAAGTGGCGGCGCGCGCGGCACGTCGCCCCGATCGACCGGTTCAACGACTCGCCAGACCCGCTGGCCTTCATATCCGCGCACGGCGCCGCCACCACCGTTTCCCTCGCGACCGCCGCCGGCCCGTCCGCCGCCTCGCGCGGCGACGGCGCGCCCGCCGCGGGCGCGCCGCGCAAGCCGCCGTCGGCGTCGCCCTCGCCGCTGCCGCGCCCGCCGTCCGGCGGCAACCTGCGCGGCGGCCGCGCGGCCGCCGCGCCGCCCTCCCGCGGCTGCAGCAGCGGCGCAAGCAGCCTCGCGGGGAGCGTCCCCACAATGCCCCGCGTCTTCAGCGGCGGCGAGATGCACCGCCAGCTGGTCGCCGAGGCGCGGCGCGCGCACGCCGCGCTCGAGCTGCACAACGCCGCGCAGCGCGCCGCGGGGGACGCCGGCGCCGGCGCGCGCCGTCCCGCCGCGGACGAGGCGCCGCGGCCGTGGGCCGGCCCGCTCGTGCCGGCGGTGCGGCTCGACCCAGCTGCCGTGTCCAACGATGCATTCGTCCTGGCGCGCCTGGTGGACGCGTCCGCGCCGCCGGGCCTGGGCCGCTGCAAGCTCGTGCTGCGCGCCGCGCGCGGCGCGGCGCCCGGCAAGCTGCTGGCCGAGCTCGAGGGGGAGGTGGCCGCCGCGGCGGCGGCCGCGCGGCTGCCAGCCCCTTATGCCGAGGTCCAGCCCGTGGGGCGGGGCGCGCTGTTCCTGGCGGGCCCAAGGCGCCTCAAGGTGGTGCCCAGCCAGGAGCCGGCCCCGAGGGGCGCGATGGTGCCGGCCGCGGTGGCCTCTCTGGCGGCGGCGCTGCTGCGGCAGGCCGTGCCGGCAGAGTGGGCGGTGCTGCACTGAGGCCCCCCGTGCCGGGCGCCTTCCGTCGGGGCATCCGCAAGCTGCGGCTTGGACACAGCCCGTGCCACGGCCGCGCCTCGCCGCCACGGCAGAGCCCTTTTCACGGGCTGCGCTGGCGCCCAAAGATGCACTCGAAACCCTGCACTAGTACCCTGAGCCCGCGGCGGCTTTTCCTGCCGCCGCGCCGCAACCGCACCGCACTCCCCCCCAGCAGAGGGGCCCCCGCACGTAGCACTCGGCAACGTGAAAACTGCCGGCCCAGGCCCCTGGCGGCTCTGCGCCCCCGTACTTACTTACTTCACCCGCTTGAGGCGGTCGGCCCCGTTTTGGTCGAGTCGAGGCGTCTCCTCCCAGCACACACACCCCCTGAACCTGGGGCGGGTTTTTGGCAGTGCCGTACCGCAATTTGAGAGCGAACCGGAGAAACAGGCGCCCGCCGCGGCCGGCCGCGCCGCGCTGCGCCGCCGTGCCGCGCGTCCGCACAACTACGGGGGGTTCCCCCGTTGCCGCCGGGCAAACTCCGCCCGCGGCGAACAACTTGGCCCCTCACTGGTCCGATACGACACGATACCGACGGGGCCCCCTGCGCCGTCCCCCCCCCCCCCGCCCCTTCCCATCCGACGACGATCCATCGATGCCGCCGTCAGCAAGGCGGCGCGGGCACGCGCGCGCCCCGCGACGGGCGCGCGCAAGCCCGCGCCGGCCGGCGCCGGCCCAGCCGCCCCGCGCCTTTGCAGCGCGGTGGCCGTGGGCAGCGGGGGGCAGTTGCCCTGGGCTCACGGCCCACGCCCATCCAAATGAGGCCCGGCGCGAAGCCCCGACCCCCTCCCCCCCCACCACGCGTCCCCCCGCCGCAGCACCTTACAGCTCGCGTCCCGGCGCTGGCCCTTTTGCGGGGCTGCCCGTGCTCTTGGGCCCCCCTTCCATCCGCTCCGCCGGTTTCCGACGCGCACTCTTGCTTTTCCTTGCCCCAAGCACTGATTGCATCAGAAAGAAAAACGGCCCCAAGCCCAAAGGAGGCCCCAAAAAAAGCAGAAGCGGCGCGATGAGATTCGCGCGCGCGTTTGAAGCCCGTGAGCTGCCACATACTGCTAGCCCTGCCTGGCTCCTCTCTGTCTCGCAACCCCAAGTGATTTGCCTATGGCCGCCGGCTGCCGCCGCGCCGCGCCGCGCCTCGCCGCCCGCCTCCCGCGCCTGTCACGCGCGGGCCCGTCGGGCGAAGGGGCGCGGCGCGCTGCGGCAGCCGCCGTTGTACTGTATTGGCGCAGAACCCCACCCACCACCCCTCGCCCCGCTGCCAGCTGGCGGCGCGGCAAGCCGGCGGCACCGTCGCCGAGCGGCGCTCGCAGCCGCCCCTGGGCCTCTATCGTATAGGCCCGCGCCCAGCCGCCGGTTTGCCCGACTCATGAGTCCCCCCCATCTCTTGACCTATTACCAACCTAGCACGCAAAGGCGCCGCGCCCCGCGGCCCGCGCTTGAGAGGGCGACCTCACACTCTCAACCCCAGCGGCAAGGCCCGCGCAAGAAAACCCCATACCGTTCAGCACTGGCTCGCCTAGGCAGCGCGCGCGCGCGCCCCCGGCGAGCGTAGCCCGCAGCCAAGCCAGAGCAGCGGCCGCAGCGGGGGCCGTCGGCCCCTCTACCAAGGGGTGGCGTCCACCCCCCTGAATCTGCGCGCCCCGCTGTCTCTTCTCTCGCCGAGCGCCCCGGCGCGTGGCTCCAGACACACCTGGGCGGGGCCCGCGGGTGCGCCCGCGGGCCCCCCCCCCAACCAGAGGACCCCGCTCGCACGGCGGCAGGCGCCGAGATCTATGCATTCACTTGCATACGCCCCTGGTGTTCACGCTGCTCTTAAACCAACCCCCACCCTCCCCGATTACGCGCACTGCTCAACGCAGCTCATCCCCTCTCTCCGCCGTGCCTGCTCTGCTCCCAACCCAACTTGCCCCTTCCCTACGCCCCACGTGAGGGAGCGGTACATGCCGGGGGCACCTTTTTTGCCCAGAGGAGCAGGGTGATGAGACAAGCGCAAAGACTTCCAATCAAGATTAAAGCCTAGCGGGCTGCGCTGCATGCACTGCGTGTGTAAGAACGACGCTGCGACGCGGTGTGGCTTGCAGGCCGGGGGGTTGGATCGCCAACACGGCTGACGCTGCGCCAGCGCGCGGCGCCGCCCCCCCCCCCCCCCCTCGCCCGCCCCCGCCGGGTGGTGCGTGCCTGCGTGGGGGGCGACTTTTCAGCAACTTCAGAACCTATGTACAGCCCCATCGGAGCTTCTTGGGGCCGCAAGCACCCAGCCCTTGCGTGACGACGGTTCAGTGCCTGGCGGGCTCTTGGGGCCCGCCCGCACCGGCATCGGCCTCTTTCGACCGGACCTGAGTCGCGGAGCGCTGCAGCAAGACCGGCAGCCATGGTGAGGGGCGTGGGCGCCGGCCGCCCACGGGGAGCAGCTCGCTGAGCGAGCGTCCTGGCGCGGTGAACGCGTGACCAGCAGCTTCTACGGGCGTGGAAGAAGCTTTAGAAAGCGGCGGGGCCCCGGCTGGTTGCATCGGCCGTGAACTGGCGCCCCGGCCCTCCCGCGCCCGCCCCCCGCACGCCCTCAAAACACGCTCTTTCGCTCGTTGAACCGCAGGCGAAGCGCACCAAGAAGGTGTGCTGGCGTGCGGAGCGAGTGGAGCAGGCGGCGTGCGCAGCAGCGGCCGTTGGCGCGCGTTCTGCCGCCGCGCCGCGCTGCGCTGCGCTGCACTGCGCTGCATCGCAGGGCTTGGCTTGCGGACAGGCAGCCGTGCCGCACGCCTGGGAGGAACGGCAGCAGCGGGCAGTCTCTGGCCGGGCTGCGATGCAAACGGACCCCTGAGATCTGGGGAGGCTGCGCCCACAGTCGGGAGGGGCGCGCCGACGCGCACCCCCCGCCGCGCGCGCCCCCAAACCCATCCCCGCCCGGCCCCCCTGCCCCTAGGTCGGCATCGTCGGCAAGTACGGCACGCGCTACGGCGCGTCGCTGCGCAAGCAGATCAAGAAGATGGAGGTCAGCCAGCACTCCAAGTACTTCTGCAACTTCTGCGGCAAGGTGGGGGGCTGGGTCGGTCAAGGTGGGGGGCTGGGTCGGTTTGGGAGTTGCGGAAGGACTTGGAGTTGGTGGCAGTGGGCGCAGGGCGCAGTGCGCAGGGAGACCCGTTTGCGCGGCGCCGTTGCAGCTCGCCTGTGGTTTGGGCGCGGCGGCGGTGGAGCAGCCAGCCGGCAGTGGAGCAGGCGGCTGGAGGCGGCGGCGGCGGCGGGTCAGCCGCGCGCGCCGCGCAGCAGCGCGCAGCACCCCGGTGGCCGTGAACAGCAGGAGCAACTGCAGCCGGCGGGCCGTTGCAGGCAGCGGGCCGCCAGGCGTCAGCGGTTGCAGCGGCTCTGCGGCCACCGCTCGGTCTGCAGTCGGAGGCTGCTGCCGCGATGTGCGCACGGCAACGCCGACTCTCCCCTGCACGCAACAAAAACTCCCCCCAAACCGCAGCACGCCGTGAAGCGCGTGGCCGTGGGCATCTGGGGCTGCAAGGCCTGCAAGAAGACCGTGGCCGGCGGCGCCTACGTGCTTGCGTGAGCAGCCGCGGATTTGGGGGGGGGCGGTTTGGCTTCGCCGGCACGGTTGCCTGCCGCATGTCCGCCGCAACCCGCATCCCCCGGGCCCGCCGACCAACCCAGTTCGCACCCAGGGGCTCGCCCCCGTCCGCGCGCCAACCAACCCCTCTCCCTCCCCCCGCCCCCTCCCCCCCCTCCGCAGCACCGCGTCCTCCGTGACGGTGCGCAGCACCATCCGCCGCCTCCGCGAGCAGGTGGAGGCCTAAACACGCGGCGGCGGACCGCACAAAAAAAGGAACACGCGGCGGCGCCCCGGCCGCCGGCCGCGGCGCGCGGGGACCCTGGGCGCGCGCCGTTTCGCGGGGCGCGCGCGCCAGCGCGGCCGCCGCCACCGCTTCGCGCGGCGCGGCTCGGGGTAACTGCTGGCTGTGTGACGGTGGCTGTGGGGGGGATGGCGGTGGGCGGTGGGCGGGATGGGAGGAGGGGAGGAAGCGGGCCGCCGCAGCCCGGACTGTGCACGGGCAGCCCGCTCTGGCCCTGCAGCAGCGACAGCAGCAGCAGCAGCAGCAGCAGCAGCAGCAGCAGCAGCAGCAGCAGCAGCAGCAGCAGCAGCAGCTGGGCACAGCTTGTGCAGAGCTTGCTGCTAGGCCGGCCAGCAGCGTCTGCGTGCGCGGCAGCTGCAGGTGGCGAAGCACGCCGGTGATCTAGCTGGGCACGACCCCCTACAAGGTCGCGATGGGATCGCGTTGATTCAACTCCCGTTTGTATCGCTGGGAGAACTGAAGCCGCCTCGTTTTGCGCTTGGCCCAGCTGCGCGCTCCCCCACCACGAGTCTTCCTCCTCCGCCATCATCACGCGCGTCCTCGTTCGGCAGGGGCGCTCCGTTCAAGCGCCCCGCGCCGTTGCTCGAGCTGCCCTGCGCCCCGCGGCGCCCGGCCGCGCCGGCGGCGCCAGCCGCGTCCGCAGCATGCTGCCCCGCCCCGCCGGGCTGCCCGTGGGGGTCCGCGACTTTGCGTGGCGGGACAAGGGCGACGGCCCGATCGACGGCAGCAACGTAGGCAGGGCTGGCCAGAGGCTGGACGGGCCGGCGGGCCGTGCATTGCAAACACGTCGGCGGCCGCTGGCGGCGGCGGAACCAATGAACATCCGCACCTGCCGGCCCGTTTTCCTGCCCCTGCACGAGCCGCCGCCACCAAACCCGACGCCCCCCCTCCCCTCGCAGCATGTCGTCGGGCGGCTGTTCTACCCCGCCGACCCGCAGTCGGCGCGCCGCCGCTGGCCGGCCGCCGCGCCGTCGTGGATCGGGTCGCTGGGCTACGCGGCGGGCTACGTCCAGTTTGCGTTCTTCTCGGCGCGCACGCTCAAGCTGAGAGTAATAAAGCGCGTGCTGCAGGCCGTGATCTGGGTGCAGGGTGAGCGGCGCGCCGGCTTTGTTACACCGCTTGCTTTCGGCGGCCTTGGTGGAGAGGGCGGGGTCAGGCTTGGCCAGGGTACAGAGGCGCTTTGCAGAGAGTGGCGCGCAAAACCAGCGGCCTTTCAAATCCCTCTCCCCGCCCCTCGCCCCAAGGCACGCTCGCGCGGCTGCCGGTCACGCTGGGCGCGCCGCTGGCCCGACCGGGCGGCGCGGACGCCGCCGACACGGCCAACGGCAACGGCCGCAGCGGCGGCGGCAACAGCAGCAGCAGCGGCGGCGGCGCCGCGGGGCGGTGGCCTGTGGTGATTTTCAGCCCCGGCGCGGCCGCCAACCGCAACACCTACTCCTGCATCTGCACTGAGCTGGCGTCCAGGGGCTGCTTTGTGGCGGCCATCGAGCACGCAGACGGCAGCTCGGTGGGCGGGGGAGGGGGCAACGGCGCGCTGCGTCTGGCCGGGCAAGCAAGAGCTGTGCTGTGCTGTGCTGCACATGCGCCTCGCATTTGTGTCGCCAGCGCGCGCGCACATGCGCAGCGCCCCGTGAGTAGCGTCCTCCACCCCCACAAACACCCGCCCACCCACGCACCCACGAACGCCCAAACCCCCCCAGGGCGCCGCCCGCCTGGCAGACGGCAGCTTCCTCCTGTTCCAGGGCCTCGGCAGCGGCGCCGTTTTGGAGGCCAAGGGGGAGTACAGGGCCGCCGAGGTGGCGGCGGCGGTGGAGCTGCTGAGGGGCATAAACGCCGCGGGTGGGTGGGGGCGCGGGGCGCGGGGCCGCGGGCCGGCCTGCGCGGGCCGCTGGGCGCCGAGTCGCTCCGCACCGCCCCTGCCTAGGCGCGACCAGGGGCGTGTGGGCAGTGGGCGCCAATGCGAGTTGCGTGTCCCACAGGCGCACGGCGCCAAAGCAGTCCGGGCCGACTCGGCTGCTCCCGATCCAATCGCAGGGGCGGCACCGGAGGGTTCGTTCAGCCTCAGCGGCGGCGACCAGGACGCGGCGCTCGCTGAGCTCAAGGTTTGTGGGGCCCCGTCGTCGTGCTGCGCGCCCGCGCGCTCCTCGCCGGCACCGCACTGCGCGTCCGGGCGCCCGCAGCCGTCGCCCCTGTTTGACTGCTTTAGAAGCAGCCTTGCCGCCGTTGCATTTTCGGCTGATTGTGCTTTGGCTGACGATGCGCCGGGCGCACCTGACAAACGCGCCATGCCCCCTTTCCAACGCAATCAGGGCGCGCTGGATCTTTCGAGGCTCGCCGTCATCGGCCACAGCTGCGGCGGCGCCACCGCGGCGCTGGCGGCGGCGCGCTGCCCCGACGTCGCCGTGGCGGTCGCCCTGGACCCCTGGTGCGCCTTTTGGCCCGTGAAGCTCCCTCTCTCTTTTGCTGCTGCTATTCAGCAAATGCGCACGGCCCCGCTTTTCGGCAGCCTCGAATCGAAAACGGCTGCCGGCCTGCCGCGTACTAATCCGCCGCCGCCGCCGCCCCGCCGTTTGCAGGTGGCCCATTTTGCCCACCGGCAGCCCCGCGCTGACGGGCTGGCTGCCTGGCTGCCGCGCGCCGCTGCTGGTGGTCGGCTCCGACGACTGGAACACGCCGCGCGCGGACGGCAGCATGCCGTGCGACGCCAAGCGGCAGGCCGCAGTGCTCGAGGCCGCGCGGCGGAGGTGCGCTTTTTTGAGGAGGGCGGCGGTTGCTCGAGCGATTACCTTTCGCCGCGAAGGCCTTTTCACACGGTGCCCTGGAAGGGCGCAGCTTCTCTCTCTCGCTTTTTGACCTGCGCCGCACCGCGCCGGGGCTCTCCCTTGCAAACGCCCGCACCCCCTCCGCCCCCGCCGCAGGGACGGCCCCGAGGGCGGCGCCGGCGGCGGCGCGCTGCTGCTGGTCCCGTCGCACAGCAAGCACCAAACCTTCAGCGATGTGCCGGTTCTCATTGAGCGCAGCGCCCTCGCGCGCGGCGTGCTGTCTGTGATGGGATTCAAGCAGCAGCAGCCCATGAGCGCCGAGGCGGCGCTGCGGCTGATCTGCGACTGCTGCGCGCGGTTCTGCAGGGAGCACTACCGGCCAGGGGGGTCGGAGTGGCCGTGCGAGGGCGCGGGGGGCGACGCGGCGGGCGAGGCCGCGGCGGTTGCGGTGGCGGCGGCGGGGGGCGCACAAGAGCCAGCGGGCGCCCGAGGCGACCGTGCTGGCGGCGGCTTTGCTACCGACGAGGCGGCCGAGGCGGAGGCCGAGGCGGCGGCGCGAGTCGCGGTCGCCGCACCGCCCCCGCCGCACCATTCCTCAGACCCCGCCCCGCACGGCTCGGCGGCGCGGCCGCTGCCGGTGCGGCGAGACGAGGCCGGCGCGGGCAGCTTCTACGGGCGCCTCCAGGAGGACGGCCTGCTGCGCATCGTGCAGGCCTTTGAGTGATCTGGCCGTTTGACCGCGGCCGGCCCACGTTTGACCGGGGCCGTTGCCGCTTTGTGCGGGGCAGGGCGAGTTGATTGTGCGAGCCGAACCGAGAGCTGATGAGAGCCAAACCAAACCTCCCCGGCAACCGAGATCCTGCCTCATTCGCCGGCTGCGGCGCCTGCGCCTGCAGCCGCGCTGCGCCCCCAATTGCTTGCGACGGGCGCCCGGACCCCCCCCCCCCCCGCAGGCCCCGCCTGGCCTTGCGTTTGCATCAGCGGCGACGGGTTGGATTCCTTTACCCCAACTTTCGACCAAGCGTGGCGCGCACAGGATCGGCGAGCTCATTTTGAAATGGGGCCGCGCCGGCGCAGCAATGTAAAAAGCAATCAATCAGCCGCCGCCCCAAGGCCCTGCAGCCTGGCCTGGGGGCTCTTGCAAGGAGGCCGGGCAGCAAAGGCTCCCGACCGCAAGGCACGGGGCAAACTAAACATCTGGGAATTTGGAGAGTCAGTCACGAAAGCGCGGCGCGGACAACTGCACCGCGCGCCGCCCGGCGCTGCAAACGGCGCGCGCGGCCGCTCCTGGCGGGCGCGCGCGCCGCCGAGCCGCCATCAAACTAGCTCTGCCGTGCCACCCCCGGGCCGGGGCTCAGCTGCCGCACGGCGTGCGCAGCGGGCGTTGGCCTGAGGGATTTGGCCGCCTCCTGAGTCGCCAAGGGCCCAGCCGCCGCCGACACCGCCGCGGCCCGGCCACGCCGCCCCCTAGCGCAGCTGCTGGTTGGCCTTCTGCCCCTTGCGCCGCAGCCCCCTGAACAGCCCCTGCTGCTTGCGGTGGGCGGCCATCGCGCTGTCGCTGGCCGCGCCGCTGCGGGGGGTGCCCGGCTGGCTGGAGCGCGCGCTGGCGAGGCCCATCTGATGGGGGAGGGGGTTGGCGGTTCGAAGTTTGAGTGGGGAGTGGTTGATGGAGCGTTTTGGGGGACGCCTGGGCGGCGGGATGGGGAGCCGCAGGGTCGGTCAATAGTGGCGACTGCAGGCGGGCAGCTGGCGCAAAGCCCGTACCCCACCTGCAAGATCCCCCGCCGTGCCACCACTCACGGCCCCCCTCGGATCGCATCGCACCGCACCAGACAATGCCCTAGATCGCACACCCCAGATCGCACCCCGCGACAAAACCAGCCCATCCCCGCATCGGTCAAACCCCGCATCGGTCAAACCCCGCATCGGTCAAACCCCGTGATCAGTCACGCACCCGCCCCACCTCCCCCAGGCCGTAGGTGTATCGATTGACCGTCGCAATGGTGAGCGCGTCCAGCTCGGTCTCCCCAGCGCCGCCGCCCATCCGGGAGCGGGCGATCTCATAGGCCGCGTTGAATGGGCCGATGTTCTGCGCGGTCAGGCGGCTGGCGGAGGCGGCGGGGCCGGGCAGCGGCGGGGCGACGTCCTGGCGGGGTGGAGGGGGGAGGGTCCCGGCGGGGGGAACAAGGAATGAGAAGGGCGGCCGGGTGGCATGGACGGATGCGCCTTTTTGGTGGGGATGTTGATCGGCGTGCTTGGCTGGAATGCCAAACCGAGGCAAAGCAGGCGCGGCAAGCAGGAGGCCCACCGTTCCGCTGGCGATGTCCGCGCGGCCGCCGCCGCTCGGCGCCGGCAGCTTGAGCCGCGGCACCCGCGGCGGCACGCCCGCGCCCGCCTCCCCGCCCGTGCCGGCGGCGGCGTCCGAAAGGGAGTTGCCCGATGCAAAGGGCGCGAGGTCGTCGACCGGGAAGCTGCTGAGGTGGCGCAGCGCGCGCGCGCCCGGCGCGTCGGCGCCGCTCGCGCCGGCGGCGGTGTCGTCGGTCCACGAGTCCCGCGGCGGCGCGCCGGCGGCGGCCGGCGCGTTGCCGGCGGCGGGGCGGGCCGATTGGTCGCTGTCGCGCTGCGGGCAGTTGGGGATTTGGTCGTGGGGGCGGCGGTTCAGCGTGGGCACGCGCCGCTTGGGGCCACCAATGCGCAGCTGCGCCACACGGCAGGCTGCCGTCGTCGCCTCAAGACGGCTTGCACCTCACAACCGCCGCCGCCCGCCCTCCCTCCCGCGCGGCGCTGCTCCCCTCCCGCTGCCCCCACCTTTTTGGGGGCGCTGTGAAAGCCCACGAGCTTTGTGAGCTTTGAGCCGCAGGGGCACAGCTGCTCAACCGCGTACGCGGTGCCCTCGGCCAGGCCGATGGCCGCTCCCGCGACCCAGTAGATGGATGACATGGCTGCCGAGGGGGCAGGCGGCGCGCCTGGGGGCGGGCGCGGGGCTCCGCCGCCGCGCTCTCGGGGGCGGGTGGTGCGCACGACGGCGCGGGGGGCGCTCGGCGCCGCCGGCGCGGGGCTGGTGGAGGCCCCGCCAGGCGCTGGATCCCGTGCCTCCTCGCCCTGCGCCGTGCGAGGACGCAGCCGGGGGCGCCGTGGGGGACGCGGCTGGGCGGCCCGCGCTCACAATCGTCCAACGGCACGCCCGCAACCCGTGGGGGGCGGCTGCTTGGGCTGCGCGGCTATATTCGATGGCAGAGGCGTCCTTTGAATTGAACGCAGGCGCGCGCGGCCGGGATATGCCGGCAGGCGGCAGCGCGACCAGCAGCGGGGCGGTCCCGGTGCCGAACCTGAACAAGGGACGCGGGCCCTCCTGGATTTGTTCATAAACCGCGTGACGCGTCCATCCAGATCCATCAGTGAGCGCCTCGGCCCCGGACGGCGGCGGCGAACCACGAGCAGCGGCACGCCGGCGCGCGCAGCGCGCGCTGTGCCGCTCCGCCGCCGCGGGCCGCGGCGCTGTCTGATCCCCCCCTCGCCAAGGGCGGGACCAAGGTGCCAGCTAGCATCACGTCCAGCACGCGGAGGCAGCGGCAGCGGCAGCGGCAGCGGGCCGAGCCGTGGCGCTCAACGGCGAGCCCGCGCGGCGCGGCGCCAGCACCAGCGCCGCCGGCGGCGCGGGCGCCGGCTCCGCGCCGCGCCTGCGGCGCCGCACGTGGGGCGGGCCGGCCGGCAATGTGGCCGCCGCGGCGCTGCGCGCGCTGCGGCGGCGGTGGGACTGGACTGTATTCGGTGTGCTCTGTGTCTTTTTCTATCTCTACGTTGTTTCCGTCACATGCGTGGTGAGCGTGGCGGGCTGGGGGTGGGGCCGGCAGGGCCGCGCAGAGGCAGAGAAATGCACGCAGGCACGCGCCGGATTGCGGCCCACAGGCACCCACCTGTGCGCTCGCGGCGGCTGCGGTTGGTCGCCAACAAGCGCCAACCCGCCACGACAGCAGTTGCCCCAACAACAGCCCGACCGCCCCGCCCCGCCCCGCCCTGTCCCGGCCCGGCCCGCGCCGCCCCAATCGCCCCCCAGATCATTCCTTGGCTGAGTGTGAGCGTCCCTGGCATGTCCAACCTGGCGGTGCTCAGCGGCACGGCGGCGCTGGCGCTGTGGTGCTTCTGCTGCTGCGTGCTGTTTGACCCGGGGCGGTGAGGCGGGGAGCGGAGAGATGGGGCGGGCTTTGCTCCCGCAGCCCCAGCGGCAGCCCGCTCATCCTTACACACCCAATGCCCGAGGCGCACCCTCGCTCCTGCCCAAACCTGCCGTACCCGCTGCCGAACACAGCCAACCAACCAACCAACCAACCAACCAACCAACCCCGCTCCCCACCAGCGTGCCGCCCGGCTGGCAGCCCGATGCCGAGGGCAACGCGCGCCTGCAGGAGGTCAAGCGCAAGGACGGGGGGCCGCGCTTCTGCAAAAAGTGCCAGGTGCGGAAGCCAGTGTTTGGGCGGTTTTTCGAGTTGGCTTTGGCTGGCTTTTGGCCGCTTTATCAGTGCTGTCCTGCTGTTTGACTGCTGCTGCAGCAGGCCGGTGTTACTCCCACTGTCGATCCCCGATCCAGGCTCCAGGCCAGGCGCTGTCAGCTGACGGCGTGGGCAGCTCGCGCGCGCTGAAGCCCCCCCCCCTCACCCGCAGGCGTACAAGCCCCCCCGCACGCACCACTGCCGCGTGTGCAACCGCTGCATCACCCGCATGGACCACCACTGCCCCTGGTGGGTTTGCTGATTTGGGGCAGGATGCGTTGTTGATGGGGCCAGGGCCGTGGGGCACTCGAGAGGCTTTTGTTGGGGGCCTTGGGAGGGCCATCCAGATCCCGCCCTGCGCCGCCCACGCGTCCCGCTCCCCGACAAACACACGCACACGCATACGCACGCACACACACACAAACACACAGGACCAGCAACTGCGTGGGCCACGCCAACTACCGGCCCTTCTTTCTGCTCCTCATATACGGCACCGCCGCGCTGTGGCACGCGGCGGGGCTGCTGGTGGCGCACGCGTGGCACGCGGCGCACGCGCTGTCCACAGACCGGGTGCTCAGGTGGGCGGGCGCGCGGCTTTGCGGACTGCGCGGCTTTTGGGGGGGATAGGTAGCGCTTTCCCGGGGCTCGGAAGGTGCGAGCGCAGCAGCGCCGCGGGTGCTGGATTGTCTGCGCCAAAGCTTTTGGCCCAAAGGGCCGTGCAAGCGCCGAGCCTGGAGAGCCGCAAGCTGCCGCCGCGCAGCGCCGATCCCCCAAGCCCGCCCCCACTCCGCCGCGCGCAGGGCGGGCCCCGCGGCCCGCGTCGCGGCGCACGGCAGCGCCGTGCTTGTGTGGCATGTGCTGATCGAGGTGAGCGCGCGCGGGGGTGCTCCACCGCTTCGGGCACCTTAGCAGGATTCGCAGCTGGCGATCGCCAGGGCCAGTGCCTGGCTGCCACGTGGGGGTGCGGTGCGCGCAGCCTGCATAGGCCCCTCGCGGCGACGGCACGCGCCCGCACCAAACGCGCCGCGCCCCCCTCCCAGGGCCTCGCGCTGTGCCTGGCGCTGCCCGCGGCGGTCGGCATGTCATCCCTCCTATCGTTCCACGTGAGGATGGTGCTGACTAACAGGACCACGATTGAGTGGCGCGAGGGCGTCACGGCGCAGGTCAACGCGCCGTCCTTTGGCGCGCCGCCGCCGAGGAGCCAGCACCCCTACGACATTGGTGGGGGCCAGGGCGCGCGCGCTCGCGCGCGCCAGCGGGGGTTAGGGGGGGGCAGCCTGAAGCTCGTTGCAGCACAGCGCGTCCGCAGCCGCAGCTGCCCTGGGAGGCGCGGGCCCCCGCGCACGGTGGCATTGCGCCATGGCCGCCATCGACTTCCCCCTTCAAATCTGAACAAACACCCCGCCCCCAAACGCAACCGCCCAAACCCCCCAAAAGGGATCTACGCCAACCTCCAGCAAATTCTTGGGGACGGGCCCGAGGACTGGTTCTGGCCGCCCCTGCGGCCGGCGCCGGGCGGCACCTCGTTCCCCACCGTGTTTGATGCGGACGCGGCGGCGGCAAACTTTGGGCTGGGGCCCTCCTTCAAACTGTAACAGGAGGTGCACTGCCAGCCTTGCGCGACTGGATACGGTGGCTGCAGCCCTGGGGTCAATCGGTCTGCCTTTGGGCGCACAAGCAATCCAAGCAGAGCTGAGACTTTGAAGGGCGATTTACACGCGCGCAAACAGCGGGGGCGACCCCGAAACAGTGGCGCGCCGCGATCAGCGCCGCGGACTGCCGCCATCCACCCCAGGCCGTGGACTGGCGCCGCTGCCACTCGCGCTCGCGGCGCGCCCCGCCGCGGACGCGACGAGCGGCAGCCGCGGCACCGTGCTCGCGCCCCGCAGCTGCGGCGCGCTTGGGGGCCGCGGCTCCGGCGAGGGCGAACCCGCGGGCTGCGGGCTGCTACCGCTGGTGACGCCGCCACTGCCGGCGCCGCGCTGCTGCTGCCAGCCAGGCGATCCGCCGCCGCCGTGGCCGTCGCTGGCCCCACCGCCAAGGCCGCCAGGCGCGGACGCCAGTGCCCCGCGCGCGCTGCTGCCGCCGCTGCCCGCCGCCGCCGCGCCGCCCCCGCCCTCCGCTGCCGCTGCCGACGCCGCGCCCCGCGGCGTGCCGAGGCGGCTGCTGAGCTGCCCCTGCTGCCCCAGCCGCGGCGTGAGCCGCGCGCTGCGGGGCGTGCCCGCCGCGCTGCCTTGGGGCATGCGGTTCGCGTCCCCAAACGCGCCGTGGCGCCCGTAAAAAACGAGCAGCTTCCTGTACTCGCGCCACGCCTCGGACGGCGCGGCCCTCGACGCGAGCAGCTCCTCGAGGCGCCGCGCCGAGGCGGCGGCCGCGGCGGCGGCGGGGGCGGCGGCGGCGCTGCGCTGGGGCGCGGACTTGACCGCATCTTGCAGCGGCGCGCGCAGCGCCCGCCATGACTCGGACAGCAGCCTGCGGTTGTTGGTATTTGTGGGCAGCTGTTGTCTTGTCTGTCGTCAGGCTCCAACCCTGCCTCGGGGTTGCAAGCAGAGCGCACACAACAACAGTAAAGGACCCACAAACCCTCGACATGCGAAGCGCTCCACGGCAAGGCCACCCACCTCAGCTCGTCGTAAGGAGGCCTCGCGGCAATCGCCGGGTGGCGCCGCAGGTGCGTGGCGCAGCCGGCCAGGCCGGCGTCCAGCACGGCGCGCGCCGCGGCCGCCGGCGACGCCGCGGGCGCGTCGGGGCCGGTGCGGCGCAGGGCTGCGCGAAAGAGCCGGCAGAGCGCCTCCTGCGACAGGCCGGCGGCGGCTGGGGGGTTGACCTGCGGGGAGGGGGCCGCCAGGCAGCGGGGCGTGATGGGGCAGATGCCAACACCATTGGAGGCGCAAGCGCGTGCAAAGGCTAACGTCAGCTGAAAGCGCGCGGAAGTGCTCGACGCACTCGCTTGAAGTCAAGCCGCAAAACGGCCACGACAGCCCCGCACCGTCATCAGCAGCTGCAGCAGCTCGTCCTGGGAGTGTATGCCCGGCGCATCCACCGGCGACTGCGCCAAAATGGTCGCCTGTGCCATGTGTTGTGTTGGATTGGGTTGCGTGGGGTTTTGGCAGGTGATAACAAGCATGAGTCTCACAAACGGCGCGCCATCCAAACGCCGCCATCACTTGGCCCGGCACAAGCGGCACCGGGCCCCCCAAAACCCAACAAGCGCGCGCGCCCACACAGCCGCCTGGCCGCGCACCTCCAGCTGCCGCGCGTCCGCCACGCGCTGCGCCTCCCACGCCTCCAGAAACACCTCGCACACCGCGTCCACGTCCACCTGCACCTCCTCGCTGCCGCTGGCGGCGCGCTTCAGCGACTCTGGCAGCTCAAGCACCTCGCGCGCCGGCGGCGCGAGCGAGGGGCGCAGCAGCGGCGCAGCCAGCTCCGCCGCGGCGCGGCAGAGCACCTGGCTCGAGCCCTCTGTCGCCTCCGAAGCAAGGGGCCCGCATTCGGCGTGCAGGCACGCGAGGAGGTGCGCCACCGCGCCGGCGGCCGCGCAGCAGGACGCCGCGGGCGCGACCGCGCCCAGCAGCCGCCCAAACAGCGCGGCGCGCCGCGAGCGCGCCGCGTGGCGGCGCAGCGCCGCGGCGAGCGCGGCGGCGTGCGCCTCGGCGGCGGCGGGGGCGCCGAGGCGGGAGGAAAAGAAGTCGGCCACGACGGCCTCAAGATCAGGGCGGTGCGGACTGCCTAGCCCCGGACCGCCGTTGCCTGAACTCCCACCGTCTGCACCACCGCCGCCGCTTCCACCGCTACTCCCTGCACCTCCACCGTTGCCACCAGCATTGCTACCGCCACCGCTGCTGCTGCCGCTGCTGCTGGCCAGGCCGTGCTCGGCGTCGGCGTGGGCGTCGGCGGCCATCTTGGCGGCGAAAAGCTCGGATACGAGGACGCCCAGGCTTTCGATGGGGAAGGACAGCCCGGCGACGGCAGGGGGCGGCGCCAGCAGCGCGCGCGGGCGCGAGCAGCCTGCGGAAAAGAGGCAGTGATTTATGAAGGGGAGATTTCCATTTTGGTTGTGTGTGAGCCGGCATCACACAACAGGTCAGTGCGCAGCGCAAAGCTTGGCATGCCTGATTCCTCAAAAATGGCATGGCCCCCCAAATGCAGAGCCCACCAACGGCAGCAGGGTCTGGCTCCTCTGCCAGCTCCCGCAGCGCCGCTTCAATGTCCTGCCACACGCCGGGGCTCAGCCGGTGCAGCCAACGCGGCGGCGCCAGCTGCTCGGCAGGCGGCAGGTCGGGCAGGGCAGCGGCCGCCACCTCTGCGGCTGCCCCGGTGCCGCCGCCGCTGCCGCTGGCGGGGCGCGCGGGGGGTGTTGGTCCGCTTGGGCCAGCCAGGCGCGTGCAGCTCTGCCACAGCGCCAACACCTCAGAGGCGAGCTCCTCCAGCAGCGCCTGCAGCTTGGCCGCCCGTGCGCGCGCCGCCGCGCTAGCGGCTTTCAGCGCCTCGACCTCGCCCGCGTGCCGCGCGCGCTCCGCCCTCTGCCTCGCCTCGGCCGCCGCGCGCTCTGCCTCGGCCTTTGCCTCGAGCGCGCGCAGCGTCGTAATCGTCGCCTGCTTTGCCGCCTCGAGCTCGCGCGCGAGGTCGTCGGCGCGCGCCTCGGACGCGGCGGCGGTGCCCTTGATTCGGTCGCGGTCGCCCTTGAGCTGCGTGATCTCGGCCTGCAGGGGCGGCGGTACGGCAATAAAAAGTGCTCGGCCGGGGCTTGATTCCGCCGGTTAGCAGTTTCGTCTACGCAAAGGTTAGCCCCGGTGAGCAGCGACAGATTTGGCACGCGCACCAGTTCGATCGGCGCCCTCATCGCCACCATCCCCGCCCTCAAGTCCCGACCCCGCCCACCTGCAAGAACGTGATGGACCCATTGCAGCGGCCCAGCCGGTCCTCCAGCGCAGTCCGCTCGCCCTCCAGCCCGCGAATCCGCTCCAAAAACGCGTTGATGCCGGCCTGTAACTCCTCCATGCGCCGGCGCAGGCCGTCGTTCTCGCCGCGCGCCGCCTCGAAAAGCGCGAGCGCGTGGGAGACGCGCGACTGGGTGGCCGCCTCGGACGCCTCGGCCGCGGCGAGCTGCGCAAACGCTGCGGAGTTGACCAGGTCCTCGGCCTTCAGCGCGCTTCGGGCGAGGAGCTTCTGCCGCTCGATGATGCGCGCCTCGTGCGCGGCGCGCAGGGCCGACTCCGAGGCGCGCGCGCGCGCGACGGCGTCCGCGCGCCGCGCCTCGATTGAGGTGCGCTCCGCGCGGAGCTGCGCGATCTGATCTCTGACCGCCAGGACCGACTCCTTGACTTCTGCGACGGCCGCATCTGGGAGCTCTGGGGTCACCAGGCTCAGCTGCGGCGATTTCAGGGGTTTAGCTTGGTTGAATTAGCTGTGTGTGTTGTTAGCCGCTGCCTGCACCCCTTTGGATGCACTGCTTTCATCCTGGCCGGCAGCGGGAGCTCCTGACAGTCTCCAAGCCCATGGTCAGCAAGATACGAATAACAGACCCACCAGGAGTTGCTGCTTTTCCACCTCCAGCGCCTCTGCCCTCTCATCCAGCTGCAGCAGCTCCTGGGCAGCGTCCTCCGCATCTGGAAAGGTTTGGGGGGATGCAAGCCGGTGTGCTCGTGAGTTTTGTGGGGGTAGCTCCATGCCGCCCGTTTGCTTCCGCAGCTGCACGTTTGCTGGGAATGCAGCTAGCTGCATGACAGCAAGCAGCGCCAGGCCAACAGTTGCAAACTTGGCCACACCCTGCCCACTCACCCTCCATGGCCGCATCGAGCAGCCGCCGCGCCTCGGGCACATCCACAGGTGTGAAGGCTGTGATCCCATCCCCGCCCTCCTCCCCGCCCGCCCCCACGGCGACCTGCGCGCGCGCGGTCGCGCCCAGCAGCAGCAGCTCCGCTTCCAGGTTCTCCACCCTCCTCTCGAGCGCGTCGATGTCCTGCTGCCGCGCCAGCAGCCTGCCGTGCAGCGACGCGATCTCTCCGTCGGCGGCGGCGCACGCCGCCTTCCAGCGGCGCTTCTTGGCGCGCTGCGGGGGCAGGGTGGAAGGGATGCCCATGCAGGGTTCGGGTACTGTTGGTCTCTTCATCGCCCCCCCCCCCCCCCCCCAAAAGCGTGTCGCACCAGGCAGTTCGGCCGTACGTCAGCCAAGCACAACTCATCGCCCCCTGCCTTACTGCCTCCTGGGCCCCTGGGCTGACCCCAGCTTCCCCCCCATGCACACACCTTGCGCTCAACGTGCGCCTTGAGAGAGGCAACCCGGTCGCGCTCCGCAGCGACGTCCGCCGCCGCGAGCTCCAGCCGGCGCGCCGAGGCGGACAGCTCGCCCGACAGCTTCTGGACTTGGAGCTCCAGGCGCGCCTGTTTTTTCATGTTTGGCGCGGTTGCGCTCTCGGTGTTGTGCTTTGACGCGGTCTGTCGCATGCGCTTGGTTGTGTGTGTGCAGGGCTGCAAGCGGTTGGGAAGCAGGCGGCTTGTGGGGGTTTTCAGCTGCATGCCGCCAAAAGGTGCAGCGTGCTTGCCATACCGGCGGCGATTTGCGGCCGAGCGGGGGAGGGGCGCACCCTTGTCGCGTCAAGGCGGTCGAGGGCGTCAGCCCTCTCCCGCTCCAGCCGCTCCGCGTCCGCCTGCGCCGCGCGCGCCTCCAGCCGCGCATCGGCCAGGGCGCGGTCCGCGTCGGCGGCCGCATCGCGCAGCTTGGAGGGTTTGGCGCGTTGCGAGGGGGCTGCGTTTGCAAACCACGGTTTCAGGGTCAGGGGGAAAACAGGAACAAACACATGCGTTTCCCACTCTCGTGTTGCGCCAGCGCAAGGGCCCTTCCAGGCACTGCGCCAGCTGTCGCTGCTGCGCGCCCGCACCGCCCCGCACCTGCTGCACGTCCCGCCTCGCCGTCTCCAGCGCCGCCTGCGCCGCCTCCAGCTTTGCGCCCGTCCGCCGCAGCCCCCGCGCCGCGTCCTGCGCCTCCTCTTCCTTTGAGGAGTACGCGGCCTGGAGCTCCTCCGTGCGCGCCTCGGCAACCTGCGGCGCGTTTTGATTCCGCAGCCCCTCTCTCTCCATACCTGCCCCGGGCTGCTCGCACTCAGTATGGGCTGTGCATGGCGCGGCGCCCCTCCCCCCACCACAGGCGGCACACCCAAGCCCAAGGGTCAGCCCTGAACCCTGACGAACAACCCCCAAACCCCACAGTGCCCGGACCTGCAGCCGCGCTGTCAGCGACACGGTTTGCTTTTGTGCGTCCTGCAGGCTGGAGTCCAGCAGAGCCACGTCCCGGGTCAGGCTGGATATGCGCTGCCCCTGGTCCTGGATCTGTGGGGGTGAGCGTTGTGGGTGTTCTTTGCGGTTGATCTGGGAGGAGGCGTGCGCAAGCGGGGTGCTGTGCGCAATAAAGGGACTGGTCTGCGTGCAGCAGCCCAGCGGGCACAAAGCGCTGAGCCGCACAAGGCAGCGCAAAGCACAAGCGCACCCCCATTCGCACCAGCAAACAAGCAGAAAAACATTCGCACCAGCAAACAAGCAGAAAAAGCACCACCCCCCACCGTCGCGTCAAGGTCGCGAATCTTCACGTCCCGCCCCTCCAGCGACGCCACCAGCCCCCGCGCCCGCCGCCGCTCCTCGGCCAGCCGCCGCCGCAGCAGGTCGCGCGCGGTCTGGTTGGCCCACAGCGCCTGGAGGGCGACCGCCAGCGCTTTGGAGTGCTGGGAAGCGGGGAAGGGAGGGAAGGGGAAAGCGATGATGACGGGCCATGCAAGCAGGGTTTGCCGTTGCGGCTGTCGCCAGGCCGCTGCGGTTGCGCCCCCCCTTCCGGCCCCCATCCCCAACAGCCGAAGGATGCCGCCACCAACCTCGGCCATCAGCCTCTGCCGCCACACGAGCTTCCGCCCCGCCACCTCCAGCCGCTCCCTCAGGCCCTCCTCGGCCGCCTTCTGCGCCGCCGCCTCCTGCTTCAGCCGCCCCACCTCGTCCCACAGAGCGGCGTTGCGCCGCTCCAGCGTGGCCGCGCGCGCCGCCTCGTGGTCGCGCTCGCACGCCGCCGCGTCGCGGCCGAGGCGGCTGGACTCGGCCTCGACGAGGGCGGCGGCGAGGGTCTGGCGCAGACCCGCATCCTCCTCCTGCGCCAGTGTTTGGGGGTATTGCTTGTGTTTGTGTTTGTGTTTCCACGGGGCAGGACGCCTGCAGGCAGCTCACAATAGCAAAGATTCGAAAGCCAAGCCGAAACACCCCACCTGCAGCGCTGCGAACTGCCCCGACAGCAGCTCAACCGTCGCCCCTAGCTCCTGGCCCCGCTCCTCTGCGCACGCGCGCGCGTGCGCCTCGGACCGCAGCTCATCCGTGGCGCGTGCCGCGGCGGCGCGGCTGCGGGCGGCGACCTCGAGCGCGTCCCGCCACTGCGCGTGCATCAGCTCAACGCAGCTGCCCATTCGCTGCGCCAGGGGCAGCATGTCCTCTGCCGTTTCGTTCACAGAGGGCGCTGCCTCGGCCATCCGCTCCTCGTGCTGCTGCTGCGACTGCGCCTGCTGCTGCTGCTGCTGCTGCTGCTGCTGCTGCTGCTGCTGCTGCTGCTGCTGCTGCTGCTGCTGCTGCTGCTGCTGCTGCTGCTGCTGTTGCTGCTCACTCTGCCCCGAGCAGCATCCCGGGTTCGCCGCCGCGCCCTCGCCGCGCTCGGCCCCGTCCGCGCCCTCCGCCGCAGGCGCGAGCTCGGGCCGCAGCTCGAGGCCCCCCGCGCGCGCCGCTGCGTCCAGCTCGCGGCACAGCCCAGGGTCGAGCGCCAGCCCCGCGTCGGTGCAGCGGAAGACGTCGCGCACCTGGCGGGGGCGGCGGCGGTGACGAGTGGGCGTAAGGGGTTGCAATCGAGGTGGTGCAAGGTTGGGGTTTGCTGGGGCCCTGCTCCAGCGTTCAACAAACTGGGGGGCGGGATGCCTCCAAGACCAGGATCTGGATGCAAAACACAACCATGCTGTATCGGCCCCGCCCCCAAACCGAGGCCCCACCGCGCACCCCAACGCACTGCCTGCGCAGTTCAGCGTAGTGCTCCGAAACGTCATCGTGCTGCGCCTTTAGCGCGGCGTGCGCCTCGCGGCACGCGGCCAGCTGCGCGCTCGCCTCCTCCAGCCGCAGCTGCATGTGCGCGCGCGCCTCGAGCGCGTCCGCGCGCCCGGTGACCGCGTGCCGGTGCGCCTCCTGCTCGCGCGACAGGCCGCCGCGCAGCTCGCCGCAGCGCAGGGAGAGCCCGCCGCGGAGCGCGTCGGCCTCGGCGGCTGCCGAGCTCAGCCAGGCCACGTCGTCGGCCAGCGCGGTCGCCTCGGCGCGCGCCTGCGTGCGGCGCGCGGTGGCGATCGGCTTCGGTCATTCTGGCCAAAGAGGTGTTGGCTGAGCTGCAACCTGTGTGCACACACACGGTGGAGTGTCCAGGTTTGGAAAAAAGCCGGCCACCCACTGTTGCGAGTGCCTCTTTTGTGAAGAGCAGCTCATTTGCCGAGGCCGTGGCGGCGTCCGCCACCGCCAGCCACTCACTCTTGAAAGTGACCTGCGGCGGTGGTGACAAGAGGCGGTTTGATACGGCAGTCCAGCCAACCCCTTCGCCACTTCGGCCACGGCCAGGCAAGGCGCATGCTGCCGTGCATTGAGAGCGGCCGCCCACCTGCAGGGCCGCCTCGGACAGCGCCACAAACGCCCGCCACAACGACCGCAGCAGCCCCTCGCGGGCGGGCTGCGGCGCTGCATGCACCAGGCTTTCGGCGAGCGCGTCGCATGCGCCGGCTGAATAAACGTACAGAGCGCGGTACAGCCGATCAACGGTGTCTGCCGCCAGGCCGGCCTGCAGTGGGGCCAGCGGCATGCGGAGGTGTTGCATGGGTTTAATTGGAGGGCGCCGCCCCCATGCACCATGTGCGCCCCATGCACACGCCGCAGACCGCCATGCGAGGCTGCCGCCGCAGGGGACAGCACGTCGAGCGCGCCGACGCCCCCCGCCACGCGGCTCGCCTGCGCCAGCTGCGAGCGGGAGAGCCCATAGGACTGAAGCCCCCGCCGCGCATCGGGCGATGTGTAGAGCGGCGGCCCGACCGCGGCAACCGCGCCTGCGAGCTCGGGGCCGGGGCCCCCGAGCACGGAGTCTAGCCACGTCTCAAGCAGCAGGGGCCCCGCCTCCTGGCGCGTGCGGCGCCGCAGGGGCTGCGCGGAACGGGTTGCGGCGTAACCCAGCTGTCTCTTGCGCCGCTGCCGCAGCGGAAGGGGCTTTCAAACGCAACCGCAAGCCGCTTTTCCGGCAATCCCGGCACGGCCCCGGCACCAATCCCATGCGCACCATCTGGGCCGCGCGTGCGTGGGCATCAAGCACGAGGCCGCCGGGCGACGGCGACGCGGCCCGGAGGAGGGGCGGCGCGCCGCCGAGCGCGCACGCCGCGAGCTCCGCCTTGCGCGCGCGGCGCAGCGGCGAGGCCGCGGGCGAGGCGTCGCCCAAGATGGTCGCCTCAAAGGCGCCGCCGGCCGCCTCTGTGCCGAAAGCCGCGCTGCTGGCGACGCTGCCAGCGGCGCTGGCTGCGGTGCTGCGGCGTGCTGCCGCCCGGCCTGGCGCCGCCGCGTCCGGGCCGTTTGCATCGCCGGGCGCGTGGCCCATGTTTGCACCGGGACTGGCGACCGAAGGGGTTCGGGTGGCGGGCTGGTCAGCGGGCGGCGGCAGGTCGCAACGCCCCTGCTCGCCGCTCAGGACGCCGCTGGCTGCGCCGCTGCCGGCCCCGCAGCCCCAGGCGAACTGCGAGCTGCCATCCTACACATACACGCTCGCGTGTCCCTAACAAATCGAGTTGGCCCCCTGTCGACGCGGTGTTTTGACCGGAAATCCATTCGGCTCCCAGGACGAGGTTCAAATCAAGGAGCGCGCGTGTGCATCGGGTATCCTTGATACGCCAGTTCTCGAAAGCTTGCTGCACGGCGCCGTACGCCTTGCAGAGCCGCGCCCCGCGCCCCGCGCCAGCCAGCGCCTGCTTTCGGGGCCCCGCGGCATCACGAAATCGTGCACCAAGTTCTCGGGAAAGCCCCGGCACCGCGTGGTGCACGAACCGAGCGACCCGAGTGGGCAACGCCGACAGCCGCCGGCCCGCCGCGCCGCCGCCGCCGCGCCGCCGCCGCCGCCGCCGGCGTGCGAGGGGCGCTCTCGGTAGCAGCGCAGCAGCACCAGTAGCAGCAGAAGCAGCAGCCATGGCCAAGGGCGCGCGCAGCAACAGGAAGAAGGCGCTGCGCACCGTGCGGCGCGACAAGGTGCGGCGCGCCTCATCCGCGGGCGCCGCTGCTGCAAATCAGCTGCAGGTTTGGCTCCCAGCTGCCTCACGCCCCAACCCGCAACTCACCGTGCCGCTCGGCGCCCCGAACCGCAGGTCTCCGCCACCTGGCAGGAGGAGGCCGAGCTGAAGCGCCTCGAGGCGCTGCGCCGCTGCATGGAGGCGCCGCCCGTGCCGCTGTCCGAAGACGAGCTCGCCCGCATGGCGGAGGCCAAAGCCAAGGCCGCCGAGGCGATGGACGCCGACGACGGCGGCGCCGCGGCGGCGGCGGCGCGGGGCGGCAAGAAGGGCGGCGGCAAGAAGGGCGGCGGCAAGAAGGGCGGCGGCAAGAAGGGCGTCGCCGTCGGCGGGCGCAAGGGGCGGAAGAAGCAGGTCGGCGTGCTGTCCTCAATGTCGGGTGAGTGAGGGGGGGCGTAGCGAGGGTGGAACGGTCGGGGCCGTGTCGGGCTGCAGGGTAGGAGGCGCAATACGGTAACCTGGGCCGCAGCGCCCTGCCCAACCCCGGTGGCTTGTACCCACCCGGCCTCACACCCCTGGTGCGCACGCAATCCACAGGGAACAAGTTCCACAAGATGAAGCGGAAGGCCAAGAAGTGATCCCCGTCTGATGGGAGCGCTCGGTCAGCGGCGGTCCACGCCGGCCGCTGCGCGTGCACGCCCAGGGCCTAGCCCGACTGGGCGGCGTCTGCTGCTTCCCTTTGATCCTCTCTTGTAAAAAATAACCCGCTCCCTGCCAAGAAGCGCGTGGCTGAGGGGAGCCCAGCGGCCAGCCAGGGCGGTGGGGTACTAGAGCGCCTCGAA
This sequence comes from Raphidocelis subcapitata, assembly GCA_003203535.1. Classification (NCBI taxonomy): domain Eukaryota; kingdom Viridiplantae; phylum Chlorophyta; class Chlorophyceae; order Sphaeropleales; family Selenastraceae; genus Raphidocelis; species Raphidocelis subcapitata. The sequence continues at coordinate 549,377 of BDRX01000001.1, forward strand.
CGAAGGCCATTGGCGAATTGTTTTGGCTCTGAAGTGATCGCGACGCACACAAGCTCGCACCGCTGCTGCTTGATCTCGATTCCCCCACCCGCAGAGCCCACCCGCGGCAGCAGAGCGCAATGGCGCCCACCAGCACGGGCCCGCCTTTGCCGTTTCCCAACCTGTTCGCTGCCAGCGCCGTCGCGGCGTGCACAGCAGAGGTGGGGGTGGGGGTGGGGGTGCGCGCCAACCCTCAAACGCCGCTGCCTGCCGCTGCCGCTGCGCGCGCGCGCCCCGGCCCTGGCCGCAGCCCGCAGGCCCTGAAGCCCCAATCGCCCCCCGCCCACCCCACCCCCCCAGATTATGACGCTGCCGCTGGACACGGCCAAGGTGCGGCTGCAGCTGCAGGGCGGCGGCAACAAATACAAGTGAGCTGGGCGGGGGAGGCGGGGGTGGAGGGTTTGGGCGCGTGCGTGGCCGGCCGGGGACAGCTGCGCAAGGCAAGCGCTTGGCTGCTTTTCACAGTTTGGCACTGTTTGCTAACCTGCACCCAAAGCACAAAAACAGCCTTGTACACATACATGCACCAACACGCACCCCCCACCCCAAAATAGGGGCCTGCTCGGCACCTGCGCCACCATCGCCCGCGAGGAGGGTGCCACTGCGCTGTGGAAGGGCCTGGAGCCGGGCTTGCACCGGCAGGTGGTGTACGGCGGACTGCGCATCGGCCTCTATGAACCGGTGGGTGGGCCCTTGCCATTCTGCTTTGCGTGCGCGGATGCGTGCGGATGCGTGGGGGTGCGCGCATGATGGTGCGTGCTGGCGTTGGCGTGCAGCATTGAGCCAGCGCACCTGCCCTCACTCCCCCTCCATCCCACAGCCAAATAACCAACAACCAAACCCCACATCCCCACCGCGCAGGTCAAAAATTTCTTTGTGGGCAAGGACCACGTGGGCGACGTGCCCCTCACGATGAAGATCGCCGCCGGCCTCGCCACCGGCGCGATCGGCATCAGCGTGGCCAGCCCCACGGACCTGGTCAAAGTGCGCATGCAGAGCGAGGGGAAGCTGCCGCCGGGGGCGCCCAAGAAGTACCCCAACGCGATCAAAGCGTACAGCATCATCCTGCGGTGGGGTTCTGCAGGGGTTGCTGGCTTTCGGCGCGTGCGTGTTTGGCGATCAAGCTGGAGCTGCTTTTCCTTGGCTGCCGTGCTGTGCTGCGTCGCATTTGCAGCTGCAGGGCAGCTGCGGCTCGAAATTGAAGCGGCCAGCAGCAGGTCAGCGCAGCAGCGGCCACCACAGTCGAAAAGCAGCTGGACGGGACGCCAGCGGCGGCGCCCCCCACCGATCCCCCCTAACCGCACTCCGCCTCCACCCTTCAACCCCCCAGGGAGGAGGGCCTGTTTGGCCTGTGGAAGGGCCTGGGCCCCAACATCGCGCGCAACGCCATCATCAACGCCGCTGAGCTGGCGTCGTACGACCAGATCAAACAGGTCATGCTGGGCAGCGGCATGTTCACGGTGGGCGGGGGGGGGGGGGTGTGGCGGCGTTGGTTAATGGGGCGATGGCGGCGGTGGCGGTGGTGGCGTTTTTGTTTACGCGCGCCGCTTCTGGAGGCTCATGGGCTGTGAGAGGCACGTCTGCTCAGACGAAGGCGGAAGACGTGCAGTGTTGGCAAACGCCTCTCGCCGCCCAGGGGTCTGCAGCCTGGGCTGTTGCCTCCAAACCGCAAGCGCTAAAACCCCCACCCCCACCCCACGCGCAGGATAACATCGTGACTCACCTGGCGGCGGGCCTGGGCGCGGGGTTCTTTGCGGTGTGCGTCGGCAGCCCGGTGGATGTGGTCAAGAGCCGCGTCATGGGTGAGAGGTGTTTAAGCTTTTGTGAAGAGCGGCGCGCGGAGTATCAACGGCCGCCGCAGCCGACTGTGCGGCGCGCCGCTTTCGCACCGCGCCAAAGCGACGCCCCCCGCCCGCGCGCGCGGCCGCGCGGGCCGCGCTCCCAAAGCGCCCGCCGGCGCGCGCGGGCGGCACACGCCCCGTGGCATGCAGCCGCGCATCGCCCGCCTGCAACCCACCAGGAAAACACCCCAACACCGCTCGCCCAACCCGTGCCGCGAGGCGGACGCAATCCCCCCTCAGCCCGCGCAGCCAGCAACCCCCCAAACCGACAACAGCACCCCCCACCAACCAAACCCGCCCGAACCGGCAGGCGACCGCGCCGGCAAGTACAGCGGCGTGCTGGACTGCTTTGTCAAGACCGCCCGCAACGACGGGCCCCTCGCCTTTTACAACGGCTTCATGCCAAACTTTGCCCGCCTCGGGTCCTGGAACATCGCCATGTTCCTGGTGCTGGAGCAGATGAAGAAGGTGGTGGCGCCGAAGACCAAGGAGGCATGATCTGAGATCTGGGCGGGGCGGGGAAGGAAAAGGAGGCGCGCGTTTTTGGTTGGGGCGGCGGCGGCGGGGCAAATGCAGCGCGAATGCCTGTACTTGCGAGAGTTAGCGCGGGCCCGGCCGGCCATTCACCAGATGTACAGCTATCGCTGGACTCTTCTTCTCTCTTTCGCTTCCCTTGTTGTGCTCGTCGGCTTTTCGCTTTTGCGGTGGCACGTGCCTTGACACGCCTGCATTGCTATGCGCCCCATAGCTGGGTTTTGCCAGTAGTAACATGACCACAGCTCCGGAGGGGCGCGCCGTGCGTGCCAGGGCACTGGGGGCAGGCCTGGCGGGGGGGTGGGCTGCACACAGTGGCGCGCGCACCCCTGCACGGCCGCATCCGCAGAAGCGTAACCGGGGCGCCGGCGCCGGGCGTTCGGCGCCTGCAGGGCGCCGGCAACGCCATCTCAGCGCGCGCCAGCTTCGGCTTATACATTCCCGCGTCATAAACTCCAGTTCGCGGCTCCTCCTCTGCATTTGGGATCCGCCAGCTAGGACGTTCCGGCAGATCGCTGTGGGCCCCGGCCCCCCCCCCGGCCCTAAAACAGACAATACGCAAGCCATTGAGCTGACAGGGACAGCGCCAGCGCGCTTGCCCCAGCCCGCGGCCTCCGGCAGCCCGCGGCGTCGGGCGTCGCGGGCGAGAAGCGCCGCCGCGGGGCCCGCGCTGCGATGCAGTAGGCGCAGCCACAGTACCGTAGCGTCACCAAGGGCAAGGTCCGGCCAAAAGCCGCGCCCGCCGAGTTACAACCGCCACCCGCCGCGATGGCGGCGGCGCCCGGGCACGGCGACGGCGGCGGCGTGCCGCCGACGGACGCGGTGCTGTTCCTGGTGACCTGCCTGTTTGTCGGCCTCGCGACGCAGCACTTTGCGCGCCCGCTGCTGCGGCACGTGCCCTACACAGCCGTGCTGCTGGCGATCGGCCTTTGCATCGGCCTGCTGCAGGCGATACCCCCGGCGACGCTCAATTTCACGGGTGCGCGCGGGATGGGCACCGCGGTTGCATCTGCTCACAAATACCGTGAATGGGCGCTGCGGCCCTCCATCCCCGGCCTGCCAAAGCGCTGCCGTGCGCACTGACTCTGGCCCCCCGCCCCCCGCCCCCTGTTTCAGAGACGCTTCACCTTTGGATGCACATGGAACCCCACCTCCTGCTCATGATATTCCTGCCAACCATTGGTGAGCGGGGCCTGGCGCCTCGGGGCTGGGGAATTTGCAGCAACCGACAGCGCGCGGGCTTGCAGCGGCCAATGATTCGGATACACACACAATCCGCACCCTTGAAGCACCCCCAAACCCGTCGCCACCCCCAAAAAAGGCTTCTCTGCCGGCATCGGCCAGGAGCCGCACCTGCTGCGCAAGAACTGGGGCCAGATCCTGATACTGGCGTGGCCGGGGGTGGCAATCAGCTTTGTCATCATTGCGCTTTGCGGCAGGTGGGTTTGACCGCGCGTTTTGACTGGTTTGACCGCGTTTTTGACCGCGTGTTTGACCGCTGCTGCAGCCTGGGCAGCACCCAAAGCATTCTGCAGCACTGCAGATGCAATGAAGAAGCCTCGCAAACTCCATCAACCCACGGCGCAGGTACTTCTTCCCGTACGGCTGGACCTGGCCTCAGTCGCTGCTCTTTGGCGCGATGCTGTCGGCAACGGACCCAGGTGCGCCGCGCGCAATGGGGCCACCGGCTGGCCAGCGGGGGGCGCCAAGGCGCCGCCACCCGGGGAACAACCAGCGCGCAAAGCAGCGATCGGGCCTCTCTCAGCCTTTGCCGCAGGAAGCGGCGCGAAGTTCATTATCACACCTGCCATCACTCACGACAGCGCCCAAAACTTCCCAACCCCAAACCCCCCAGTCGCCGTCGTGGCCGTCCTGCACGAGGTGGGGGCCGACGCAAAGCTGGCATCAGTCATCGACGGGGAGTCGCTGGTCAACGACGGCAGCGCCCTGGTCATCTTCCTGGTGCTGCAGCAGATCGTGCAGGGGGCAAGCCTGGGGGCGGGCCAGGTGGGCGGACTGCCCCTGGGTTGGTGTGCGCTTGTTAGGGATCTTCACTGGCAGTCCAGGGCCTTTATGGTGACCCCTTGACGTGTGTTGAAAAGGGGCCGAGTTGCTTCCAACAAGCCAAACGCCCGCACCAACTGCGCGCCCGCCCAAACGCACCCCTCCGCCACACACACGCGCGCACGCGCCGCAGATTGTTGTGCTGTTCTGCCGCCTCGCGCTGCTGGGTGCCGCCGTGGGCGTGGCCTTTGGGGCGGCCACAAGCTGGTGGCTGTCGCGCCTTACCAGGTGCGCGGGTGCGCGGGGAATTGGGGGCACGTCGGGCTGGTCAACCGCATGCGTGCATGAGGGCCGTGCGCCGTGGCACCTGCCCCAAGCGCCTGTCGTGTTGATTGGGGAGCCGGATCAAAACCGCCAGCCCCCTCCCTTTGCCTTGCCGCACCCCACCCGCTGCAGGGAGCCCACCCATCAGGTGCGCCGGCTGCTGTGCGAGGCCCGGAGGGCGGCGTGGGGCGGCGGGTTTGGGAGGGCCGAGGGCGCTAACTGCTGCGCAGGGGCACAACCTCCGAGCCGTATCCAAATCCCCAACCCCTCCCCACCCCTGCCTCTAAATCACCCTCCCCATCTAAATGCATCTAAATCGCCCCCCCCAGATCATTCTGACCTTCACCGCGGCCTACAGCTGTTACTACGTGGCCGAGGAGCTGCTGGGGGCCAGCGGGCTGCTGGCAGTGGTGTGCTGCGGCTTCACGGCATCACTCATCGGTGGGGGGAGCCCGCGCCCTGCTTGTCCACTCGCCCTGTGCACCGTTTACGCACCGCTCTTTCCTCTTCCCTGATTTTTCTCTTTCCTCTCCCTTGTTTCAATATCCCGCTTCTGCCATTGGACAAGGCTCCTGTATTTTAAGCCCATCTTCAATCATCAGATGGGTTGGGCGGCAGCGGCAATTGGCTTCTCAGCGCGCGCGCAACCACAGGCGCCATGCGGCCGCCTCCCCCATGCACCCCCCCCCCAGGAGGCCGTCAGATCACCTCGCACGTGGCAGTGCAGATGCAGGCGTTTTGGTCTGCGCTGGAATGGGGTGAGCTTCTGCCACAGCCGCGATGCACGGTTGCATGTGTGCCTGCTGGTTCCAGGGTGTTTTGCGGCTGATTATGCCTGCCAAACAACCCAAACCGTTGCAGTTTGATGCAAACAAAAGACCCTAAAGTAAGAACGCCGCAATTGCAAAACCCCAGTGGCCAACACCATCCTCTTCCTGGCGGTTGGGATGGCGCTGGCGTTCGTCCTGCTGCCCCCGGCGCACCCGCTGCTGCAGTTTGAGGCCAAGGTGGCAAAGCACGTTACGCCCATCGACGCCGGCTACTGCGTAGTGCTTTACCTCTGGATGCTGGTGGGCTGACACTTGGCGCCAACTGCGTGCGGCTGCTTGTTTCGTAGCATGGGGCGCGTGCGGTTAGGGCCGTGCACCGCAGCTACTACCTCAGATCAACACCCGCCCACCGCCCAGCTGAATCTCAAAAGGCATTGCCCTTTGCCCCTGCCTGCCAGCCCCCTCCGATGACCCGGCGTCTCCTTTGCAAACAAAACCGCCAATAACCTCCCCTCTCAGGTCGCCCGCGCGGCCTCCATCGGTGCCTTCCTCCCGCTGCTCTCCACGGGCCGGGTGGGCTACGCCATGACGCTGCGCACCGCGGCGGTGATGGTGTGGGCCGGCCTGCGCGGCGCGGTGGGCGTGGCGATGAGCCTTTTTGTGCTGTTCGACCCCCTGATAGAGAGCGAGGAGTTCAAGGTGCGGCGCGGGGTGCGTTGGGATACGCTGAGGCTCTTTGGGCGGGTGCACAGCCCTGGGGGCCTTGTTGGCTTTTTTTGTAGGGGTTTAGGGCGCGGGGCGCGTTGGGCCACGGCCGAGGTTTTTTGGGGGGGGGGCTCAGGGCCTTAGGGGCCTTATTGGCTGTTTGTGTAGGGGTTTAGCCCGACCGACCAAACCGAACCAACCGACGCCACCGACGGGCTCACCCCCCCAGGCCCACTGCGTATTCTACATGGCGGCGATGGCCTTCTTGACGGTGGTGGTCAACGGGTCAACCACCAAGGCGCTGCTGGGCGCGCTGGGCATGCTGAGGCGCACCCCCGCAGAGCTGCAGGTCCTGGAGCACGTCGTGGCGGTGGGTGCCGGCCGGGGGATTTCTTGGGTGGAGTTTTGTGTGAAGTTTCGAACGAATACATCCAGCAGTTTGGGGTGGGCTGAAGCGGCCAACAGTCGGCTTTGCTGTTAGACGGCCCGCCAATGATCGTTTGCCAACCCAAGCCATCTTTCAAACCCCAACCCCCAAACCCCAAACTCCGAACCCATCAGGATCTGGAGGCCATCCAATCCGATGCCATCGCGCGCTCACCCCGCGACCCCGTGCTGGGCGACCCCACCCCATCAGCCGTCCGCGCCTGGACGCGCCTCGACGCCGCCGCCGGCGCGCTGCAGGCCGCGCGCCGCCGCGCCGCGCCGCCGCGGCGGAGCGGCGCATTTATGCGGCGCGCGGTCGACGTGGAGGCGGCGGCGCCGGCGGGGGCGCCGGTCGGGGCGGGGATCGACATTGAACGGGAGGCTTCTTTGATTGCAGAGTACCGGAAGCGGCTCCTCTGCGCTATCAAAGCGTACATTGGGGACGAGTTTTGCTGCTTCAAGCTGGACACTTCGGAGGCCCTCGAGCTGCAGGAGGTCTGGGCCGGTTTGGGTTTGGGTTTCTGGCCCTTTGCTGCTGGTCGCTGCCTGGTCAAGACTGGCAAGCCGATGTTGACGGCGCTGCATGTATCGAATGCAGGATGCTGCAAACCGCCCAAATAAACAGGCCAGCCACGCTCTGCACCCAATCCCCCCATCTCAAAATCGTCCAACAAAACCGCCCAACAACAGGTGGCCAGCACGGCACTGGATCGGGCAGAGGCAGGGCCCCTGGCAACCTGGGAGCTGCTGCACGCCCGCCTCGCGCCCGCCTGGCCGATCGAGCGCGCCGCCGCGCTGCTCTCCCGCCTGCCGCTCCTCGCGCCCGCCGCGCGCGCGCTGGAGCGCCCCGCGGCCTGCCGGCGGCTGCTGCTCGCGTCGGCGCTCGCGCGCGCGCACCGCGCGGCCAATAAGCTGGGACGTGAGTACCTGGGCCAAGTGGCGACGGCGTCGCGCGACGGCGGCGACGACGACGCCATCTCGGACTCGGCGGCAGATCCGGAAGTGCAGCAGGCGGCCGCGATCGTGCTGGCGGAGAGCGCCGCGTGCGCGGACGCGGCGGCGGCGTACGCGCGCGAGAGCCTGCTGCCGGGGCACGCGCGCGGCGCGGCGCTGCTGCGGTCGCGGCTGGCGGCGCTGCAGATCCTGCAGGAGCAGGGGGCGTTCGTGGGGCGCCTCCAAGACGCGGGTGCGTGGCAGCTTGAGACGCTGCGCCCATGCAGCGTTGCCGTCTCGCTTCGGCCTCGCCGCCGTGCCGCCCTTGCCCGCACAGTGCGTTTCCCTCCTCTGCAGGGTGTGGCTTGCCGCAACGCAGCCGTTGCCGTGCGCGCGTAGCGCTTTGCCCGCCAGTTGCACCCCCCGAAACCGCCAGCCGAGCCCCCCGCCCACCGCCCGCCATGCCTCAACCCCGCAGGGCTGATAGCCGGAGAGGAGGCCCACACAATAAGGGAGCAGCTCTCAGATCACCTGGAGGCGCTGCTTGCAACGCCCAAGTGGCGCGGCCCGCCGAAAGAGCGCGAGCGGCGGCGGGGCGCGGCCAAGGGCGGCGGCGACGGCGTTGGGGCCGCCGACGCTGCAGGCGGCGCGCCCGCGGGCCGGCGCGTGGCGTCGGCGCCGTCGGGCATGGCGCGCACGGGGACGTTCACGGAGCCCCTGCGCATGGGGGCGCGCCCACGCGCCGACTGATGCGCTGTGGGCTGTGGCGCCGTGCACACTTACTTGGTCTGCACTTGGTGACTGATACGCTTTTACGCATGGTCCGCCGCCATGTCGACGGCCCAAACTGTTGCGGGCATTGAAAGTTGCTTTCCTAAAAGCCACTTGAAACACGCAGCGGCACTCGATACGTACTGCTGCGCGGCCTGCGCCCTGCACGCTGCTGATCTTCAGCCCCACGTCCTGCGGTCCCCTGCCCTGCCCTTTCCCGCCCCCCGCGGGCCTCATGGACGTGTATTGAGCTGCTGGACCCGCGTCCACGGCCCGATCGCAAGGTGGGCGCGCGTGTTGACGGTCCACGAAGCGGCCGTGCGCAGCTCTCCGGGCATGCGGCTTTCATGGCAGTAAGGCACCGTATCCCAGCGGCAATCCCAGCGGCCCCTGACGCCGCCCCAGCGGCCCCAGCGGCCCTGACGCCGCTCCCGCCTGACCGCCGCCTGCGCGCGCGGTGCCCGCCGTCTGTACAGCGATCGATGGTGCTGCGCCGCGTACCCTCGCAGATGGGCAGGCTCACGGAAGCGGAGCGTCGGCGGCAGGTGGTGGAGCACAAGCAGGCGGTGCGCACGGGTCTGTGTGCCGCCGGGCCTTGTGGGTGGCTGTGCTTCCAGTGGGTATGAGGGGTCCCCCCTGGTGCCCTCGCGCGCAGCATTATGCCCTCACCAGGCCGTGCCGCCCCTGGAAAAACAGGCCAAAAGGTACAAGGAGGATCGCCGTGTGCCGCCGGCAGACCGCCCAAACATCACCGCCTCTGCGTTTCAGCTGGGGCAGACCTATGGCGTCGGCGTCGGGTGGGCAGGGCGGGGCGGGCTGGAGGGCGCGCGCGCGCGCGGCACGGCCACCCCAGTTCCGGCCGCTGAGCCTGAGCCCCTGTAGCACCAGGTCACATGCACAGCATGCCTCTGCGGATCCCCAAACCCGGCTGTGATGGCGCCCGCGGCAAAGCCACTCAAGCCCGCCCCCGCCCTCGCCTCCCCCCCCCCCAAAGGCTGTACTTCAAGAGCCTCTCGTGGCTGCGCATCCTGTTTGTCTGGCTGGCCCTCGGCTCCGTCCCCTTCATCGTCATCATCACCAGCAGCAAGTTCACCAGCCCTGCGCTCGCCATCCGGGACGGCATGGCGCCGGCTGCGGGCGCGTCGGGGGCCGCGGCGCCGGCGGACTGGGACGCGCCCGAGACGGGCGTCAAAAAGTACAACAGCGTGAGCGGGGGCAGGGCCGGCGGGCAGATGCTTGCTTTGCAGTGCTTTGCAATGCCTCACAGCGCAGCGGGCCGCCAAAACAGCTGAAAAGGTGCCCAAGAGCCCAACGCCCAACACTGACCGCGGACCGCCCCCCCCAAAACCAGCTGACGCTGTCTTCGTTCACCTTTGCCGCCATCATGGACTCCCGGGAGGACGGCGGCGCGCTCAGCTGGCTGAACGTGCGGCTGCCGGGGTCGGCCGCCATCGGCGGCGTCGGCAAGAGCGACTTTTTGCTGGGTGAGGCCGGGCTGCGCCGGTCAAAGCTGGTCAAACACGCAAACCTGGGGCGTGGCCCGGCTGCGGCGGCAAGAGGCTGAGTGCGCTCGCGCGCCCCTCGCGCAGGCATCTCCGTCGCCGATGCCGTGACCATGGCTGTGTTCATCGTTTTCTGCACAGTGCTGCGCCACCGGTCGCGCCAGTTTGCCAAGGAGGTGGGCCAAGCCGCCGATGACATTTGCAGCGCAGCCGACCCTGTCGCCGCCGGCTTGCACCCCTGGCATGCAAGCGCGCACGCTCACATGCGCGCCATCCGCCCGACTCTGCACGCAGGTGGATGCCTTGACTGTGGAGGTGGCTGATTACTCAGTCGTGGTCAAGGGGCTGCCAGAGGTCGACCCAATTGAGGTGCGGCTGCGCGCACCAACTCGCGGGCGTTGTGTGCATGCATGTGCGCATAGCCAGCGCAGCGCACGCATGCGCGGCCTGCCTAAACGCAGCCGCATGGCACGCCTCCATGGCGGGACTGGTCAGCGCCCCACCGCCCTCAGAGCCCCTGACCCCCACCGCCTCACGCAACCCCAAGGTCGGCCACCACTTTTCCCGCTTTGGCCGCGTCATGGACGTGGTACTGGTGAAGGACTTTGGCACGCTGCTGCGGCTGGCGGCGCAGGCGACGGCGCTGGAGCGGCAGCGCGCGGCGGCGGGGCAGATGCTGGGGCAGCACTTTGCGCGTGAGCCTTGAGCGCACCGGCAACCACGCGGGTTCCTGTTGGCCCGGAGGCCAGTCAACGCCTGCGTGCCTGGCAGACCCACTCAAACAAACCACCCCCCTCAAATGGCTCAACCGCTGGCCAACACCCTACTGACACCTGCTCACACCCGCCCAAACGCGTAGGCGCCTATCAGCGGCGCGTGAAAAAGGCCGAGAAGCGGCTGCGCGAGTTCATGGAGCAGGCCGAGTCAGTCATAGAGCGCGCCGGCTGCCCCACAAAGGCGATATTCGTGACCTTCGCCACCCAGGCGGAGCGCGCCGCGTGCGAGGCGGCCTGCCCGCGGCGTGAGTTTGGGGGGGAGGGGCGTGGCGGCAAGGGGGGACAAGGGCCGAGGCACCTGCATGCTCCTAGCCAACCTGCTGCTTTGCCAAGTGCAGGTTTACTCCCCTGCTCAATCAAACCTGCGGGACGGGTGCCGAAAGCCAAATCTTGCCGACAAAACCCTCCCAAACCCCCTCCAGACTGGCTGGGCTCCTTCTTCCAGCCCCGCGACACCCGCTTTTCGGGCGCCCACGGCTACTGGGTGGAGCGCGCCCAGCCCCCCGAGGACTATATTTACGAAAACCTCAGCTACGACAGGGTCAGCCGCTGGTTCAGGCTGGTGCGTGGGTGCCTGTTTGACGGCCTTGCCTTGGTTTTGGGCGCACGTGTTGCTGGCCGCTCTTGTGCGGTGCGTGTACGTACATGCGTGTTTCAAGCCACCCCTGCGTCGCTCCTGTTGAGCGCTGGGGACGCGGCGCCGGATGGTGCACCGCCCCACCCGCGCGCTCACCCCCTCCACACGCGCGCAAACAGTTTTTGTCGCGGGCCATCGTGGTGGCGGTGCTGCTGGCGTGCGCGCTGGGCGTGACCAAGCTGATGAAGATGTCGCAGGACCTTTCATCGATGATCGTCTGGAAGCACGGCACGCTCAACGCCCAGGTGGGTGGCCGGGGGCAGCTGCCGCCACTCGGGTATGCACGCATGCGTGCGCATGCACACGTGCATGGAGTGACACGGCCATTTCCGCGCGTGCATGCTCAATAGCAGTTCCGCGAGCTTGCAGGCAGAGCCAATTTGCGCCTCCCGATTCCCCATGCGCCCACCGCAGGTCGCGGCGGCGATGAACGCGCGTCCCCCGGGCTTTGTCCCGCCCGCCCCCACCGCGTTCGGGGACGCGGCCTTCTCCAACGGTTTGCTCGAAGGCGCCGCGGCTTACTGCGACGAGGCCCTGCAGAACAAGTGCTCCACGCAGTGGTCAAAGTGAGGGGGGGCTGAGTTTGACCGGGTTTCGGGTTTGCCCATGATCTCATCCAAACCGGGGGGTGCCCGGGCGGCATGGCCGGTTTACTAAGCCTGCTGCAGAGTTTTCAGCCTCATTGCCCACACCCCCACAAGCACACGCCCACACACAAATGTCCCCTACCCACAGGGCAGTGAACGCTTCGGTGCACTTTGCCCTGACGGGGCAGGTCAAGTGGGAGCAAACCGCCTCGCGCTTCCTCAAGCAGGACTCCCTTTTTGCAAGTGAGGGAGGGGCAGTGAGAGATAGTGCAAAGGCGCTCACGCACCCTGCGGCTGAGTCAGCTGCATGTCGTGCCCCCCTGGCATCCAATGACCTCCTTGCCCGCTGCATTCTGACGCCACGCCCCCGCCACTCTCGCCTAAACCCGCATGAAAAAACCAAGGCATGTCCATCTGCGCCGCCAAGGGCCCCGGCGGCTGCGGCCTCGCGGCGTGCCACCCCTGCTACTGCGGCGGCCTCGCAGCCGTCGAGCCCTCCTTTGCCGGCGACGGCGAATGGCTGGACGCCGCGAAGAAGGCGTGCTCCCCCTACATCGACGCCTTTGACGTGCGCTCCACCTCGGTTCGCGCGGGCATATCGTGCCTCATCGTGCTCATCAATTACGTGCTGACGGTGCTGATGCAGGTGGGGGGGCGGGGGGCGCCGCGCAGGCGCGTTTGCCGCTTTGTTTGGCGGGGAGATGGGGGCGTTGACGCTGGCGGGGGATCCTTATCATTGGGCGCCAGCGGAGGCCAACAAAGGTGATCCAATTTGCTTTGCATGAGTCTGACAGCGCTCACGGGGCCGCCAACCCACCCCCCGCCGCCTGCCCAGGTGCTGGTGGGCTTTGAGAAGCACTGGACCAAGTCGGACAAGGAGCGCGCCTACGCGGTGGCCGCGTTTGTGAGCCGGATTCTAAACTCAGTGCTGGTGCTGCTGGCGGTCAACGCGCAGGTGGGCGCTCAGCGCTGCGCAGGAGGGGGCGGGGAGGGGCTGATTAGCAGGGTTGCAGCAGTGTGTGGAGCCAGCCTTGACAGGCTGCTCTGGACGTTTGCACAGCGCGCCCCTTGCGACTCAAACCGCACCGCCTTTCACGAAACACAAACCAAACCCAGATGGGGTCTGTGAGCTCCGCCATCAACTCTGGGCTGGGCGCCTCCAGCAAACAAGGCGCCAGATGGTGGGAGGCACGGGGGTGGCGGGCTCACTGCGCCAGGCAAAGTGCTTTGCCGGCAACCTGCCTGCTTTACTAGCAACCTGCCTGCTTTGCTGGCAACCTGCCTGCTAGTCCCCGGATTCACGCCCGCCGGCCTAAACCTGGCCTCCCCGTCCCTCTTTGCCCCCCCCGCAACCCTCCACCAGGTTCCAAAACCTGATACTGGCGGGGTCCTACCGGGACTTTTCCCCTGGCTGGTGCGTCGTGAGGCGGGTCCAAGGGGGCTCAGGCACCCCATCCACTCCTGCTGTTGTGCATCTTGAGCCTTGACAGCGATGCTTGGGGGGCATTAGCAATTGACGCCCCGCTTCCAAACCTGACAAGCATAAACAGCAGTCAGTTAAGGAGACCGTTGCACCCCCCCTTGCCATTCCCACCACCCAGGTACGAAAACGTGGGCATGTCGCTGTTCCTCGTCGCCGCCCTGTCCATCGTGCTGCCGCCGTTTTTCGCGCTGCTGTTCTGGGGCATCCGCAAGGCGCGCCAGGCCTGCCTCGTGAACTGCGTGGGGACGGCGTCGCAGGACATGTACAACGCGGCGTGGCTGGGGGACGCGTTCGAGCTGGATTACAGGTGTTTTTTTTGGGGGGGGGCAGGCATCTGCCGCTGCAGGGCCCGCTTCCGGTGGTCAAATCGGCCCGCGCATGGCATGTGATGAGGTGTGCGGCCGCACCGCTGCGCCGCTTTCGCCGCTGCCCAAAGCCAGGGCAAGCAAACGGCAGACCGCGTCGCGTCGCAAAGCGGCTTGCTGCCGCCCCGCCGCCGCCCTCGCAAACACCCCAGGGTCGCGGACGAGATGTTCAACATCTGGCTGATCCTGATGTTTGGCAGCGGCATGCCCGCGCTCTACCTGGTGGGCGTCGCGTGGCTGTCGGTGACGGAGGCGCTGGACCGCCACGCGCTCGCGAGGCTGTGCAAGCAGCCGGCGCGGTACGGCCCAAGGCTGCCCTACCTGCTGCTCGGTGGGGCCGGGCGCGTTTGGGGGTGCTGCTTATTGGGCGTTTAGGGGAGGGTGTGCAGTGCTTTTTCGCTTGCGTCCAGGCAGCAAGCACTCGCAGCAAAAGCCCCCTTGACCCTGGCTGCCAACCCCTGCCACACACCCCCAGACGTGCTGCCCTGGGCCGCGGCTTGCCACTGCGCCTTTGGGCTCTGGATGCACACGTACTTCCCCGCAAAGGGTGGCGACCTGTCCGCCATCGAGCTGTCTGTGGACAGCGGCAACGCGGTGGTTGCGTACGTGGCGCGCAGGCAAGCAGGAGGGGGCTGCCGGGCGCGCTTTGCTGGTCGGCGGGGATGCATGGGCGGCCCTGCAGCCGTGCGTCACTGGCAGCGCTTGCCTCGTTGTTCCGAGGCTGCAGGCCCTGCCCTCTGCACTGCGCTCAAAGCCTGACTCGGAGTCAAGCCCATCTTCTCTGATTGAAACCACCAACGCATCACACCGCCCCGCCCCGCAGCGGCGTGTGGGCGCGCATCACCCAGATCAACGGCCTGCCGCTGCTCTGCCTGCTGCTGGTGCACCTCATCGCCTTTGTCGTGGTCAGGTGCGCCGGGGCTTTTGGGGTGGCACTGAACGCGCGGAGTGGATCTGTTGTGCGTGCTGCAAACGGCGCCGCTGCGGACCGACCCTTTCAAGGCACGCCGCGGCTGGGGTTTCACAAACCCCAGGGCCTACCTGGCCCATTGCTTGGCACTAAGCGTGGGCCCGCCCAACCCCGCCACCGAAACTGCCCAGCGGCATCCTGTATGGCGTGGTGGGCCGCTGCCTCGAGGCCCTCTGCGGCTGCAAAATCATCGCCTGCGCCGACGCCGGCGCCGGCGGCGCGCCGGCGGTGTCGTTCGACGCCGCCCTCGTCGGCGCGGGCGGCACAAAGCTCTGCGGCACGCCGACGTACCGCATGCCGCGGCACCCCGATTACAAGGACATGTTCACAAACCCGATGTACAAGCCGATCTGGTTCAAGGCCTTCGGGCTGACCTGCTTCACGCGGCTGGTGGGCCGCCGGCAAGCGTTTCCAATCGTGTGCCTGTCTGCTTCTGCCGCTGCGCGCGCCGTGCGCGCTGGGGGAATGTGCCTTGGGATGCTCCAGGCCCCTGGGCACGCTTGATGCCTTGCCTGACGCGTGTTTGAGCGCCGCGCCTAAGCGCGCGCACCGGGCCTGCGGCAAACGCAGGTATCCCGCAAGGGCGGTTTCCTGGTGACGGCAGACCCGGTGCTGCAGCACGCCACGGCAGACCTGGAGGAAACGATCGCGCAGGCGCGTCGCCCCACTGGTTTTGCTTCCGTAGTTTGCAGCCTTTCGCCGAGATGGCATCTCACTGCTGCGCCCCTGCTCAGCGCCGTGGCTGCTGCCTGCCTCGCGTCTGCCTCGCAGCGCTCACCCGCCAATGCGCCCTTCTGTGCACCTCTTTCTCAACGAAACGGGCTCGAACTGCCCCTTTCACGCCTTTGCAGATGTCTCCAGAGCTGGCTGCTGCGGCGCGCAAGCTGGCGGAGGGCGGGGAGGAGGGCAGCCTCACCTCCAAGGCAAGCGCGCGCGCGTGCGCGCTCACCTCCGCCGCCCCTGACGCGCGCGCCGTTCGCCGGCCGCGACGGCGCCGCCGCTCCCAGCCACTCGCACAGCCCGCGCCGACGCCCGCCGTGAACCGCCCCGCTTCCCAAAAAAACTTCCAGGGCAGCAAGCGCTCGTCGCGCGCCGCCAGCGCCGGGCTGGTCGCGAGCAGCGCGCCCTCCGCGGCCTCCCTCGGCCGCGCCGCCAGCGGCGCCGGCCTGCGGGTCGAGGTCGCCGCGCTCGCCGGCTTTGACTCCAGCCCCGGCTCCGAGGGCGGCAGCGGCAGCGGCGGCGCGCCGTCGCCGGCGGGGCCGTCGTTCAGCGGGGGGGCCCGGCCGAGCAGGCTGGCACCGCCGGGCTTCGCGACGCCGACACGGCTGGGCTCTGCCGGTTTGGTGGCAGGTGCGCGGGCGGTTTTGTGCCAGGCAGCTGCCGGTGCTGGGTTGGGGGCGCACCTGCCAACGGCACCTCTGCCACGTGCGTAACGTGTGCCGGCACAAACATCTGATGTTTGTTTGCAAATTGCAACCGCCCGCAGGCTCGGGCGGCAGCTACACCGCCGGCGGCAGCCGCGGCGCGAGCTTCAGCGGCCCTGCCGCGCCGCCGCAGCTGCTGCACGCGCGCGCCTCGCCCTCCCCCTCGCCCTCGCCCCACCCCGTAGTCGCCGCCGGCTTTGGCTCCCTCAGCCCCGCCGACGCCGCCGCGGCGGCCGCGGCCGCCGGGTTTGCCGGCGGCAGCCCCCACCAGCTGGACGCCCTGCAGCAGCAGCAGCGGGCGCTGTGGGAGCAGCAGCAAATGCAGCAGGCGGTGCAGCAGCAGGCCAGCGCGTTTGACTTTCGGCAGCCCGCCTCGCTGTCGGGCGGCTTTGGCGCCGGGGAGATTTCGCCTGCCGGCTATGACGAGGGTTTTTTGGCGGCCGGCGCAGGCAGCGGCAGCGGCGGCGGCGGCGGAGGCGGAGGCTTTGCCTTTCCCCCGCAGGCGGCCGTACCGCCGGCGGCGCAGTACCCCGCGTCTCCAGGGGGCTACCCGTCAGTGCACGCCGACGGCGCCGCGCCCGCCACCGGCTGGGACGGCGCGCCCGCCGCCGGCGCGGGCGGCTGGGGCGACGGCGCCGCGCCGCGTGGCGGGCAGCCTCCCGCCGGTGGCTGGCTGTGGGACGGCGCCGTCGCGGCTGCGGCGGCGCAGTTTGTGGGGTCCACTCACTTGGCATCCGGTGAGCTGGCTGTGCCGCGGACTGCATGCGCTCTGGATGTGCTAGGAAAGCAGAAGCCTCACAAATGCTTCTCGCTTGCAGTCAGGCTCTTTGACAGCCTCCCCCTGACACGTCCTCAACCCCCCCCTGAATCAAAACCAGGCGCCCCGCCCCCATCGGTGTCCACCCTCATCGCAAACGCCCCAACGCGGGCCTCCGCCGAAATCAGCCTCGCCGGCGGCGTCGCGGCGGCGGCGCCGGGGGGCTTTGCCTGGGGGGCGCCGCTGTTTGGCGGCGGGCCCGGCGACGGCACAGAGGCTGGCTATACCTCAGTCCACCTGACCACAGTGGAAGCCCCCATTTTCGTGCCCCAGGTAGAGCCGCCGCCGCCGCCGCCGGCAGCCGCACCTGGGCAGGAATCCAAGCCGGCTCCGTGGTTTGGCGCGCCCCCGCCCGTAGCGGCGCCGCCAGTCGCGATGCCGCCCCTGCCGCCGCCGCCGCTAGTGGAGGCGCCCATGGCTGCCTCGCCCGTGCGGTCCGAGGCGCAGCAGGGCTGGGGAGCCCTCGCCTCGCCCCCAGCTGTGCCTGCACCGCCGTCGCCGCTGCCGGCAGTGGCGGCGGCAGCGCCGCCGCCGGCCCCCGCCGAAGAGGCGGCAGGGGTGGCCTGGCCCGCCTTGGGACCGAGCGCCGGGGCTGGTTGGGAGACGCAACCAGGAGCTGCAGGGGAGGCGGCTGCGCCCGCGGCGGCCGGCTGGGACGCGGCCCCGCAGGCGCAGGTGCCAGACGCGGCAGCTTATGCGCAGGCGCAGGCGGCGGTTCAGGCGGAGGCCGCCGCAGCCGTGGTGGCGTCTGCGGCAGGGCCGGAGCCGCGGCATGCTGCCGGCGGCAGCGCAGAGGAGGAGCGCGGCAGGAGCGTGAGCAGGGGCAGCAAGCACGGCGGCAGCGACAGCAGCAAGAGCAGGAGCCGGAGCAAAAGCAGCCGCAGCAGTTCGAGCAGCAGCAAGAGCGGCGGCAGGGCGGAGCGGTCGCCCCAGGGCTCGGGGTCCGGGGCAAAAACCCCAGAGTCGGCCAAGGAGTCGAAGAAGAGGCGGAAGAAGGCCAAGAAGAAGAAGCGCGGCAAGCATTGACCGGGGCTTTGACCGGGCAGTGCCGTGCGGTTTTCTGTGGGGTGTGCTGCGCTGCGCTGTGTTGCTGGGGGTCAGGGTTGCGGCGTGCGATCCACGAGCAAACACTGTGCTGCTGGAGAGGAGTTCGGCTGAACACCGAGGCCAACGTGTGCAGACCGCTCGTCACCCGACACACCGGCGGCGGGTGGTCCCTTGAAGCAACGCCCTTCCCCTCAGCGACAGCTCATTGCGTCCAGGGCGACCCGAATAAGCTTTCCCAGCGCGTGACGGGTCCCGCAGCGTGCCCTGTGGCAGAAAATGAAGGGCTCGTTGCCGTTCTTCGCGCCTCCCGCGGCAGCATGCAGACATAAACAGCTCCAATTACAAGCGCGGCCCCGATGCGCCGCGCCAGGCGCGCTGCGGCGGGGCCAGGCGGCTAGGGGCGCAGCGGCGCGGTCGACTGCGCCCGCGCCCGCCGCTGCCGCCGCCGCCGCCGCCGCCCCTGCCGCCGAGTCGGCCGATTTGTACGCGCGGCTCGTCCGCTTCGCATCAGACGGCGTCCACCCGCCCCTCGTGGCCGTCGCCGAGCTGCCCGGCGCCGGCGGCGGGCGCGGCCTGGTGGCGGCCGCGGACGCCGAGCCCGGAGCCGTGCTGCTGTCGGTCCCCTTTGACCGAGTTTTCGCCAGCGCCCCGGAGGAGGAGCTGGCCGACGGGCTCCACTGGGCCGCAGAGATGGGGCTGCGCCTGCTGCAGGCGCGGCACGCGTGCCGGGGCGGCGGCGGCGGGGGCGGCGGCGGCGAGTGGGGCCCCTGGATCGAGGCCCTGCCCTCGCGGGTGGTGACGCCAGCCGAGTTTTCGGCGACCGAGGCGGAGCGATGCGGCGTGCCATCCACCATCCAGGTGCGCCGGGGATGGCGGGGGCTAGGGTGGTGTGCTGGGTTGAGCTTGCCGGTTGGGGGGACGGCACTGGCCTCTTGACGGCCCCCTTTTGCAGGCAGCTGCCCTCCCCGAGTCCGACCCCCCAAACCACCAAACCACCAAACAACATGTGCCAAAAAAAACTGAAAAATACAACAGGAGATAGCTGCGATGCAGTCTTCCCTCGAAGAAGGCTACCGCGAGCTGGCGCCGCAGCTGGAGGCCGTCGGCTGCGGCCGCGCCGACCTCTTGTGGGCTGTGCAGGTGCTGCGCTCGCGGGCCGCGGGCGGGTCGGGAGAGAGGGCCGAGGCGGACGCGCGCGCGCGCGCGCCGGCGGAGCGGGCGCGGCAGGCGAGGGAGGCCGAGAAAGGCCGGCTGCAGGCGCCGCGGCGCCGCCGCTGATTGCCAGAGCAGTCCAGCCCAAACCAGCTGGAACCACCAGCCGGAAACCTCGACACACTGCTGACAAAGCACCCACCCGTCACCAGGTGCTCCACTCGCGGTGCTTCTACGAAGCCAACCTGGGGCTGCACCTCTCAGTGCCGGGTGGGAGCCTTTTTTGCCTGTTTTTTTTGGGGGGGATAGGCAAGCAGAACCTAGAACGCATAAGCACAGAAGATGGGGACACAGCACGGGGGAAAAAGGGGGCCGTTTGTGAACAGCCGCTTACCGTTTTTCCTGGCGCAGCGGCCAGAGCGCCTGCATCCACAACCCACCCGACGCCCTCCGCGCCGCGCCGCGCCGCGCCGCGCCGCGCAGGCGTGGACATGGCAAACGACGGCGGCGCCGCCGCCAACGCCACCGTCAAAGTCGTGCACAGCCCGGACGCCTCCCAGGGCGCCGCGGCCCTCGAGGACATCGCCCCCCCGCCCCCGCCGGGCGCGGGCCGCTCCGGCAGCCTTTTCCAGTTGGTCGCCGGCGCCGGCGGCGTGGCGGCGGGGGAGGAGGTCCGCATCGCCTACGGCTGGGCGGCGGGGTGGCCTGCCGAACCTTACTTTCTGATGTTTGGCTTTGTGCCGGAGGGCAACCCCGCGGAGAGTGTGGTCGCATACTCTGACCTACAGGACCTGGCCCGCCACTTTTGCAGTCACTTTGCCGCCCAAATCGGCGGCGGTGGGGGGGCCGGCGGCCCGGACGAGCTGTGGGAGCGCGTCGCCGCGCGCGCCGAGGAGGCGGCGGCGGCGGCAGCGGACGGGGAGGGAGCCGGCGGCGGCGGCTTTGAGCGGTTGGTGGTTACGGCGCAGGGGCTGGACCAGCGCCTCGGCCCCGCGCTGGGGCTCGTGCGCGCCGCGGCTGAGGCGGAGGCCGGGGCGCGGCTGTCGGGGCTGCCGCTCGGCGGGCTGATCGCCGACCGGCTGCGGCAGCTGCGGCGCGCGCTGGGCGGCGGCGGTGCTGGGGTCGGCGCCGGCAGCAGCAGTGGCGGCACCAGCGGCAGCACCAGCGGCAACGGCAGCGGCATCGGCGGAGTTGGGGGAGAGAGGGATGGCGGCGGCGAGCGCGGCGGCGAGGGCTGCGAGGAGAGGGCGGCTCTGATCGAGGCCTATCGGCGCGCCAAGCTGGGGGTCGTCGACGCGGCTCTGGCGGCCATGGGCGGCGGCGGCGGCGGCAGCCCCGGCGGCTGAGTCGGCCGCCGCTGTCGCCGTCTTGTAAGGCGATGCAAAAGCAGTTGGAGCGCGGCGTTTACAGCTTGCAAGCTTACCAACAATGCCAGCAGCG
This sequence comes from Raphidocelis subcapitata, assembly GCA_003203535.1. Lineage (NCBI taxonomy): Eukaryota > Viridiplantae > Chlorophyta > Chlorophyceae > Sphaeropleales > Selenastraceae > Raphidocelis > Raphidocelis subcapitata. Next base: position 569,924 of record BDRX01000001.1, read on the forward strand.
AGCCGAGGCGAAAAAACAAATTCAGGAGCTGCCAAGCATGCGCACGCCCAGCGCAGTCCGTCCGCGCGCCTGGCAGCGAAACAGTCGGTGGGTGGGTCACGGCGCCAGCAAGCGGTCAAGGAGTGCAGCCCAAACCCAACCGCGGGTTCAATCCCACTGCTAGCCCCCATAAGAAGCGGGTGCCCTTTTGCCCGACAGCTGGCGTCCGCCTGCGCCGAAAGCGAGGCGGCCGCTTCAAACCGAAAAATACAGGCCTCCCCTGGGCTGGCACCCACGGGGGCACACCAAGAGGGGGGAAACGGGTTCTGTGCGCCGCAAGCGGCGCTTGCCGCAGCACGGCCGTCGCTGCGGCAACGGCCGATGTGCGGCGCCTCCTCACATGCCACCAAACCTCCTCTGCTCCTCAGACTGCGCCGCGGCGCGCTGCAGCACCGCCAGCAGCGCCGCGCCCGCCGGCTGCTGCGCCGCCGGCTGCTGAGGTGGCGGCGCCACCGCGTGCGCCTGGCCAGGGTTGGCGGCCGCGTTGCTCAGCAGCGCCGCGAGCGCCGCGCCGGGCGGCGGCGCGGCCGGCGGCGCGCCCATCGGCGCGCCGCGCAGCAGCAGCGCGGCCAGCGGGTTGGCCACGGCCAGCTCGGGCTGAGGCGGGGCCGGCAGCGGGGCCGCCGCGGGCGCCGCCGGTGCCTGGCCCTGCAGCTGCGACAGCAGCATCGCGCCCGCGCTCATCGAGCCCTGCGCCGCCTCCTGCGCCTTCTTCTGCGAGGCGGCGCGCAGCAGGCCCAGGATCGCGCCGCCGCCGCCGCCGCCGCCGCCGCCGGCGGCCGCGCTTGCGCCCGGCAGCTCGAACCCTGGGGGCGCGGCCAGCCCCAATGGGTTGCTGCCGCCCGCCGCGGCCGCCGCGCCGCCGAAGGGACTTGGCGGCGCCGCCGCCGCCGCCGTCGCGCCCGGGGCGCGCGGGCCGGCGGCCGGCTCCTCCGAGGCGGCGTCGCCGCCGCCGCTGCCGGGCGCCCCGGGCGCGCCGCCGCCGGAGGAGCGGCCGCGGCCCAGGGTGAAGCCGCGGGTGCCGTCGGGCATGCGCGGGACGTAGGGCGGGGCCTCCTTGCCCTTGGGCGTCGCGACGCGCACGCGCCCGCGCCCCGCCGCCAGCGGGCTCGCGGCCAGCGGCGAGGCGGAGCCTGCGCTCGGCTCGCCCGCGCCTGCGGCCGCATCCGCGGCCGCGTCCGCCGCGGCGGGCTCGCCGTCGGAAGCTGCCGCCGCCGGCGCAGAAGCTGCCGCGACCGCGTCCTGGCCGAGCACCTTCAGGCTGAGGCTCCTCTGCGGCTCCGGGCCGCCGCCGCCGTCGCTGCCGCCGGCCGCGTCCGCCTCTGCGGCCGCCTCGCCGGCGCCCTCAGCCGCTGCGGCCACCGCAAACGGCGTCGCGGCCGCCGCCGCCGCGGGCGCGGCCGCCTCCTCGCCCTCGGGCTGCGCCGCGTCCTTGGCCGGCTGCTCGCTGGCCTCGTCTGCGGCGGCCGACGCGCCCGCCTGGCCCCTCTCCTTCTTGGCCTTGTCCTCCTTGTCCTTGTCCTTCTTGGCCGCCGGCTTTTCCTTCTCCTCCTTCTTCTTCTTGCCGCCCAGGCTGAAAAAGCCGGTCACCCGGGACAGCAGGCCGCCGGGGCTGCCGCCGCCCTTGCTGGGAGACTCGGGCGGCGGCGCGGAGGCGGGCGCCGGCACCGAGACAGGCGGCGGCGCCGGCGGGGCGGCCTCGGCCTCGGCGGGCGCTGCCTTGGCCGCCGCAGCCCCCCCAGCGGCCTTGGCGGCAGCCTTGGTGGCGGGGGCGGCCTTGGCGGGCGTGGCGGCCTTGGAGGCGGCTGCAGCCTTGGTGGGGGTCGCAGCCTTCGCCGGCGCCGGCTTGGCGGCGGCGGGGGGCGCGTCCTGGCCGGGCTCAGCGCCAGCGGGCGTGACCGCCGCCTCCACGGCGCCGGCGTCGGTCACCCGCAGCCGCAGCCGGACCAGCGGCTCCTCTGCCGCCGCCGCCGCTCCGTCTGCCGCCTTTTTCTTCTTGTTCTTGTCCTTCTTGGCGGCCTCGTCCGCCTTGGCGGCCTTTGCCGGCGCGGCCGCGGGCGCGGCGGCGGGCGCGCCGAAGTTGAGCTGCAGCCGCACGCCGCCCTCCTCTGTGACCGTTATGGCCGCCTGCACCTTCGAATCGCCGCGCCTCCTCGCGGCCGCCTCGCCGGCGGCAGGGGCGGGCCCCGCGGTCGCCTCCCCCTTGGTCTTCTTCTTCTTGGCGGACTTGGCCTCGCCCACCGCCGGCGCGGCGGCCGCCGCCGGCTGCGCGCCTTCTGCCGCCGGGCCGTCCTTGTCCTTCTTTTTCTTCTTCTTCTTGCCCCCCTCGGCGCCGTCGCCGGGTGCGGTGCTCGCCGCGTGCTGCGGCGCCTGCTGCTGCTGCGGGGGTGGCGGCTGCTGGCGACACTGCGGCTGCGGAGGCTGCAGCGCGTGCCCGTGGGCTCCGCCGCCGACGCCCTGCTGGCCCCGCAGGGGCGGCGGGGGCTGCTGCGGCTGCGGCGCGACGGGCTGCTGCCCCGGGTGCGAGTAAAACTGCTGCTGCTGCCAGTTGAGCTGCGCCGGAGGCGCCGGCTGCTGCTGGTTGTAAGCAAACGGCGGCTGCTGGCGCGGCTGCTGCGCGGAGTATCCAGGGGCAGGGCCCCCAAACTGGCCGCCCTGGTGATACTGCGGGTGCTGCGGCCGCGCCGGCTGCTGCGGCGGCGGGGGCTGCACGCCGCCGCTGCGGCTGCGCTGCAGCATGTTGAGCAGCTGGGACGCCGCATGGGGCGGCGGCTGCGCGGGCGACACGCTGAGCGGCACTGCGGCAGACGGCACGGCGCCGCGCCCGCCGCGCGGCTGCTGGTGCCCGGCGGGCGCCGGCTGCTGCGCCCAAGCCGGCAGCGATGCCGGGGGCGGCTGGTTGGCCGGCGCCGGCCGCCCGGCCTGCGGCCCGGCCAGCAGCTGCTGCTGCCAGTTGAGCGCCTGCGGCGCGGGCGCCTGCTGTGCAGGTGCATGCTGTGCGGGCGCCTGCTGCGCGTATCCGGCCCCCTCGTATCCACCGCGCCCCCGAGACCCCGCCTGCTGCAGCTGCCGCGGCGGCGGCAGCGGCTGGCCCGCGGCCGGCAGCACGGGCCGCTGCGGCGCCGGGAAGCCGGAGGGCGCCTGCCAGCTCTGCGGCAGCGCCGCCGCGGCCGCCGGCGCGGCGCGCGCGGCCGCCTGCTGCGGCGCCGGCTGGGGCTGCGGCTCGGGCTCGGGCTCCGGCTCCGGCGGCGCTGCCGGCGCGATGGCCTGCGGCTGCGGCCGCGTCGACGGGCGGCCCTTGCACCACGGCGCGAGCACCGCCAGCGGCGTGGGGCGGCCAACGTCGTGGTCCGCCTCACCCTCCTTTGGCGGCGGCGGCGCGGCGTGCGGCGCGGCCGGCGCGGGGGCGCGCATGCGGCGGGGCATGTCCTGCTTGGTGGGCATGAACACCTTGCGCTGCTTGGAGACGTTCAGGAGCTGCGGTTGGTTTGTTTTGGGAGGGCGGTGCAGCTATATCAGATGAATGGTGGGGAGGGATTCATGTCCAGTGGCTTGCAAGCGAGCAGGTGCATGCGCAGGTGTGCATACAGCGAAGCAGACCCCATTGCGGCAGGGCAGTCCAAAGGGGGGCCCACCTGGTCCTTGGGGACGGTGGCGCCGCGCGGCAGCCGCAGCCGCCCGTTGAGCGTGGTGGCGCCTGTCAAGGCAAGGGGGCCGCCGGGGCGGTTGGCGGTTGAGCGTTGTATGCAGCGCCCTCCCCCGCTCAGCAAGCCTTGCAGCAAGACGAAGGGCACGTGGGCGCGCTGGATTTGCGCCGCAGGCACACACAACACCGCCAAGCCCCGCCGGGCTCTAGCCCCCTGGGCCCAAAGCCCACCCACAACCCCAATGCACCCCCACAACACACAACCCCTGCACTCCAACCTTCCCAACCCCCCTGCACCCCACACCCCCCCCACCCCCCCCTACCCGGGAACTCCTGATCCATGAGCAGCTCCACCGCGCCGTCAAACACCGCCACCACGGTGCCCCTTGCGCCAAACGGCGGCGCTCCGCTGCCGCGCGCGACGGCGGCGCGGTCTCCCAGCTCGAAGTCCCCCCCCAGCAGCTCAGACAGCGGGCGGGAGGGGTCGTAGGGGGGCAGCAGCAGCTGGGGGGCCACGTTTTCGTAGTCCACGGGGAGGGCGGCGCCCGTGCCGCGCGGCAGCACCGGCGGGACGGTGGCCTGAGGGGGAAAGGAGGGACAAACAGGAGGGGCGTCGGCGGTTGGGGAAGTGCGGATGGCCCACGGCCTGCACTGTGACGGCAATCGAGTGCTGCAGCCGCGTCTAGAGCGCAGCCGCCCGAGTCTCAGCCCCGCTGCGCCGCAGATCGGTCCGCGCCCATCCCGCAACCGCCGGGGGCCCAACCCCTCCCACCCCCAGCCCCGCCCCCCCGCCCCCTCACCAGCAGCACCTCCAGCGCCCTGTCGCTGGCCACCTGCACCCCCGCCTTCATCAGCGGCCGCTTCGCGCTGGGCAGCCCCTTGAGCCACGCCGTCACCGCGGCGGCCTTGGCAGACCGCTCCGACGGCGTCGGCGCGATCGAGGGCGGCACCAGTGACTCAACAGTCAGCCGCGCGTCGGCGCCGCTGTTCTCGAGGGCCGAGAACACCCAGGGGAACTGGGCCCTGTACTGGGACACCAGGTCCAGCAGGGGCTGGCTGTAGGACCAGCCGGTCTCGTCGGGAAGGGGCATGGCGAAGCCTGCGGGGGGGGGGGGTTGTTTGGGAGGGGGGTGAGTGGGTGGGTTTGCGAGTGGGCGTGAAGGTGGGGGCGTGAGCGGTGCGCACGTGCATGTGCGTGTGTATTGGCTCCACGTGCGCCATGTGCGCGTCTTGAGGAGACGGCCGACCCCCCTGGACGCGCGCCGCAAGCCCTCGCCGCGGCCCCCCCTAAACGCGCCTGGCACGCAGACGCCCTGCTTTGCGTTCTTCACCGCCAGCCCGATGTCGAGGCGCGCCTCCCCGTCCCCCACCCACACGTTGCCGGTGATGCGCCCCAGCAGCCGGGGGTTCATGCGCAGCATGCTGGGGTTTTGGGGGGCGGGCGGGCGGGCGGGTGGGTGAGCGCGCGCGCCCAGCGAGGCCCCCAAAACGCCAAAGGCAGGCAGCGGGCGACCCTCCGAGCCGCCCCCTCCAGCGCCACCCCAACGCCGCCCCCAATGCAGTCGCCCCCAGCGCCAACCAAATTGCCAACCAACATCCCAAAGGGGGGAAAGGGGCGGAAAGGAGAACCCCGCCGCGCTGCGCCGCGCCGCGCAACGCACCGCGCCGCGGAGCCGCTGGGCGTGTACTGGATGGGGTAGTCTTTGACCACCTGCTTCGCGCGCTTGACCGCCCCCGGCGCGTCGTGCCTCGGCGGCGCGACGCGCACGCACGCGCGCCCGCCGGCCGAGAAGGCGGGCAGGCGCTTGCCGTCGGGGCCGAGGCCGCGGCCGGGGTCGGGCAGCACGGTGGCGAAGCAGCCGTAGTGGTCCCCCCCCAGGAAGAGGGTGCGCGCGCCCTCCTCAAGCTCCAGGGGGCGGGGCTGGTCCGGGTCGTGGAAGCCGGGAGGGGGGCGCGGGCGCTGGCGCAGCACGGCCTGCGCGCATCCGATAGGGGAGGTTGGAAGGGGGGGAGAAGGGCATGTGTAAGGGGTAGGGGAAACGGGGGAGGCGTGTAAATTAGTGGCCTCTGGGGGGTGAGTGCGTTGGTAAACAGCGCAGGGCAGGGCGAGGGGTGCGGCCGCGAGCCGCACGCGCCCGTGGCAGCGGTCAAACGCGCGGTCAAACCTGCAGCGGGTAGGGCGCCTCGTCGTCCATGTACCGCTTGACCACGGTGCCGTCCGCGTGGCGGACGTACCTGCGGTGGGAGGGGGGGGGGAGGGGGGGACCGGTGAAAGGTGCGGAAAGCGGGTGAGGCCCAGGCGGGCAGAGGACAAAGCTTGCAAGCAACGGAGGAGCGCTTGCATCCCGCGGCGTGAGTCAAGGAGCGGCTCCTGCCCTTCCCGTTGAGTCCTCACCCCGTGCAGGCCTTGACGTGCAGCATCACCGGCAGCGGCCCCGTCTCCACGCCCTGCTTAGTCAGGAACAGGTTGCGCGTGCGCCCCGCCAGACCGGAGAACGCGTCCGAGTCCTCCTTGCCCAGCTGGCGCGCCCCCTGCTGACTCAGCTCCTGGGTCGCGTCCGACACGCGCAGGATCTGGGGGAGGGGGGGGCGGGGCGGAGGGGGTTCGTTTGTTGGTGTGGGTGTGGGTTTGTGTGAGGGTAAGGGGGGGCAGTCGAAGGTAAGAGTTGAGGCTGCGGTGAGCTGGAGGCAAACAGGTGCGCCATGGGCCGCATCGCCCACCCCTCCCGTACCGCCCAGCCCGCTCTGTACCGCCCAGCCCGCTCCGTACCGCCCACCCTGTTCCGTACTGCCCAGCCGGCTCCGCCCCGCCCACCTGTGCCTCCTGCAGGTATGGCCACTTGACGTAAACACGCTCCCCAATCATGCCGGCCACGGCCGCGGCGCTGGTGGACTCGCCCAGGGCCTGGGGGGTGGGTGGGTGGGCGGGTTGGTGCTTTGTTGGTTGGTGGGTGAGTGGGGAGGTGGGTGGGAGGTTGGTGTGTAGATGGAAGGGGTCGGGGACACAAAAGCAGGCGCACGCAAACCGTGTCAACGGGCAAATGGAAAAGTGTCCTTCAAAAGCGCCCCAAGCACCCTCCCCCTGCCGCTCGCCTGCTGGATGTCTGGCAGCGTCAGCACGAGGCTCTCCTTCTTGGTGGCGTTGCCAAACACGTTGATGCCCGCGTTCTTCAGCTCGACCGACAGGATCTGGGGGTTGGTAGTTGTTTTTTGTTTTTTGGAGGGGGGCTGTTGCAGAAAGACCTTGGGGTTGGGGAGAATGGGCGGGGTTGGGTTTGCAAAGAGGGGGTGGTTGGAGTGTTCAGGTGGGGTGCGGGTGAGCGTGGCAGCAGCCGAGTTGGGGAGGGGGCTGCAGCGGTTCTATCAAGCAGCAGGGCGCGGAGCGTGAGGGCAAAGGGCCCCGCGGCCGCACCTTCATGGTGCGCAGCGTGGGGAAGCCCGGGGGGTTCTTCTTGCCGGTCAGAGTGCCCTTGATCAGCGCGGGGCGGAAGCCCAGCTGCGCCGGCGGCAGCGGCGGCGGCGGCGGCACGTGGCGGCAGCTGCTGTGCGCGTGGTGCACGGTGGCGCCCCACCTGCGGGGTGGGTGGGTTGTCGAGGCGGCGGCGGCGGCAGGTGTTTAGGAGATCGAAAGCAAGGCTCAGATGACCAGCACCGCCGCCCGTCAGGCATGACTAGATCCAGCTTGACCTCCCTCGGCCCCAGCCCACGAAACTCGGCGAGCGTCGAGCGGGCGTGAAAAGGTATCCCCCGCGCCGCCGCCCCCCCCCCCACCCCCCCTAACCTGGGCAGTGTGCTCTCGCAGTGCTCCGCCTCGTGGCGCCCCGGCACGAACTGGAAGAGCAGCACGTCGCCGTGGCTGTTGCGCCGCTGCTCGTCAGCGGTCAGGCTGGGGTGGAATGGGATGGGGGGCAGCGGGGGCGGGCTTGTCATCAGCGGGCCAAGCCGCCGCGCCAGGGCGGCCGGCGGCCGGCCAGCTTGCGCAGGTGGAGCCGGCGCTGCGCGGAGCGTCCAACCGACGACGGCGCGCGGCGCTCCGCAGCGAATCCACCAAAGGCGAGGTGCCGGCGGCGGCGAACCCCCCCCCCCCCCCCCCCCCCCCCCCCCCCGCGCCCCCGCCGCCGCTCACAGCTCCTGCCGCACGCTGCGCGCCGCCTCCAGCAGGCGCTCCTCGCTGATGAAGGGGATCTTCACGACGCCCTCCCACTCGGCGCGCTTTCCCTCCATGTCAATGTCGAATTTGACGGGGTAGAAGTCGCGGATGGGGCTCTGGGGGGGGGGGTTAGGGTTTTGGGGTGTGTGCGGGGGGACACAGGGGTTGGGGGGTCGCGGATGGGGCTCTGGGGAGGCTGGGTTTTGGGGGGTGCGAGTCTGGGGGGGGGGCCACAGGGGTTGGGGCGTTGCGGATGGGGCTCTGGGGGGGGGGCGGGCGTTTGGGGTTGGTTTTGGGGGGTGTGAATGTGTGGGCCTTGGCGGCACCTCACCCCAGGGGTTGGGAGGTCCTTGCACCCCTTGCATCTACAAGCCCAAGCCCCAACCAAAAAAAACCCTGCCAGCAGGAAAAAGAAACCACCCACCGTGGCGCTGGTCATGAGGTAATGGTAGGCCTCTGGCAGCAGCTTGCAGCTGGAGGCCGGCTGCACCGCGAGCAGCTGCTCATAAGGCAGGAAGGGCTTGCCGGGGGTGAACGACACTGCGCGGCGAGGGGTGGGGCGCGGCGAGGTTTCGTTTGTGCTGTAGCCTCACAGGTGCATGTGTGAGTGCTGGGGGCGGTGAGGGCGCTGGGCCGAGCGCGCGAGCGAGGCGCGTGCGGCTGCCGTGCCGCGTGCCGCATGCGGCCGAGGCACAGGCAGCCAATAGCCAAACCCCGCGGCGCGCCCCCCCTCCCCCTCCCCCCCACCGCTGATCTCCCCCAGCGCCTTGAGCTCCGAGGCCATGGGGGCGTAGTGGTAGGGGTAGAACCAGTCCCAGGAGGCCACGCCGCGGTAATAGTACTGTTTTGGGGGTTTTGGGGAGGGGGGGGCAAGCGGGGTTTAAAGAGCGTGCGCTTGCAGTGTGGGGTGGCGGGCAGACGGGTCAGAGTGTGCAGTTGCAAAGCGCATCTGTTGCGCCCCCCTCCATTTGCGGCGCGCCCGCCTGCAATCGCACAGCACGCACAGCAACGCAGCGCGCGTCCGTTGGGGCGCCCGCACCGCACATGCGCCCAACCCCACCCCACCCCCACCTGCAGCACCCAGTGCAGCCCCTTTATGTACTCCTCCGACACCGCGCGCCGCCGGTCGTCCGGCATCTCAAGCTTCTCGCGGTAGTAACGCGTCTGGGGGTGGGGGGGGGGTTGGGGGGTGGGGGGGGGGTTGGGGGGTTGGGGGGGGTAAGGGTGGGGGCACGGGGGGTTGGGATTTCAGGGGGGGGGGGCAGTCCTTTGGGCCCCAGTGAACCGGGGCCAGCACCGGCACTCTTTGAGGGCGCTGCGAGTCCAGCTGGGGCTTCAGTTGCGCAACGCTCGTGCGCCTGCCTTCATTCCACGCGCAGAGTGCGGCCGTCCCTGTCCCCTTGCTAACCCCAAACCTCAAAACCTCCAAACCCTCCCAAAACCGGCCCCCTCCCAGCGCCCACCTTCCAGGCGTCCAGCGCCGCCGTCCCCTCCCCCGCCAGGAACATTGCGCGCGCCTCCTTACTCATCATCGTCGGCTCCTGCGGCTTGGCCTCCTCCTCCTCCTCGTCCTCCAGGGGGGCGCCCGCCAGGGGGTCCAGCAGCGCGCCGGCCAGCACGGCCAGCGAGGGGTTGCTCGGCTGCGCGGCCGGGGGCGAGTCGTGTTGGTTGTGCATGCGTCGCGCTTTGGGTGCGGGCCAGTTGCAGAGGCCGACAGCATGCGGTATGCATGGCGCGCGCAGAAAAAGCAAAACCGTCCGCGAGCCCCCCCCCCCGGACGAAACTTGCCTTCCCGCCGCCGCCGAGGCTGGTGCCCGTGCCGTCGCCGTTGCCGTTCCCGTTGCGGGGGCCCCGCCGCTGCCGCTTGTTCTCGAACCACTCTGTGTCCTCCGCGCGCTCCTGCGGGTCGGCGAGGGAGGGGCAGTCGGGCAGGCGACGTTTGCCGCTGACCAGAGCGCCTGTTTTGCAGTACCAAAGCCAAAAGCATTGCCGCTACACACAAGCCGGCATGCGCTCCGCACGCAAAGCCGCTTTTCAAAGCGCCAAGCGGCAGGGTTGGCAGCTCCCAGTCCGGCCCCCACCTGCAGCGTGTCCATCTCCAGCTCTGCCAGCTGCCCCAGCAGCAGCTCCAGCCGGCCGTGGTGGAGGTCCCCCGCGTCCGTCAGGTAACCGCCCAGCTGCGGTTTCGGTTCGGGCGGGTGGAGACGGCGGGGTTTATGGGGTGGCAGGGTTTTGTCAAGATGCATCAGCGTTGGCGAGCGGTCGCGGTCGCAGAGGGGTTAAAAAGCCTGGGTCAGACAGGTCAAACGGGTCAAACGCCGGCCGCACCTCTGGCAGCGCGTCCTTGTACATCTGGATCAGCTTGTTGAGGCCGCCCTCGGCAATGTCCATCGTCGGCAGGGCTGCGCGCGCACGCAAGGAAGGGAAAGCGAGAGGGTTTAGTGTTTGTGCATGAGTGCGTGCGCGTGTGCAGTTGTGTGCATGTGTGCGCGTCATGTGTGCTTGTGTGCGCTGTCTTCCCTCTGCGTGCGAAGCAGCAGCACGGCAGGCAGTGCGTCAAACGCCGCGGCTCAAGGCTGAGCGCCCCTTAAAAGCCCAGGACCTCCCCCCCCACCTGGCAGGAAGTCGTTCCCGACGAGCATGCAGAAGAGCACAAAGTCGTCCACGATGCGCTCCACATCCACCACGCCGTTGGGGGCCCAGGGCAGGTGCCGCACCAGGCTGAACTCGACCTCAAAGTACTCGCGCAGCAGACTGGGGCGGTTTTCGTGGGTGGTTTTGGTTAAGTGGCGGTTTCTTTCGGTTTTCCGGGGCGGGTTGGCCAAGGTCGCACTCAGTGGCGCACAAGCGGCAGGGAAGGCAGAGCAGCCCCGCTTTCCACCCAGGAGCCCCACCCGATCTGGAAGAGCAGGAAGTTCTCTGCGCAGGGGTTGTCCAGCGTCTCGCGCGTGGGCTGGCCGCGGGAGCGCCCTGAGAACGACACCACCTGTGCGCGCGCGGGGGCGGGCAAGGGGCGGGCCGCGCAGGGGGGGCGTCAGGCTGCGCTTGATGCCTGGACTTCCCAGCTCTGAATCGAGCAGGCCAGCCTCTGCAGGGCACTGGCACAGCCCTCCGCGTGCTGTTAGGTCTTGACGCCAAGCAGCCGCCTTCTAGCCTGACCCGCGGGCCGCCCCGCCGCTGCTGCGCCCCCGAGCGGCTCGCCACGGCCGCCCCGCACCCACCTCTCTCAGCAGGCAGAAGTGGGGCTCGTGCGTCACCAGGCTGAGCATGATGAGGTCGGCGTCCAGGCCGTACATGCAGTGACGCTGCGGGGGCGGGTCACGGCGGGGGCGGGGCGGCGGCATGCGTTCGGGGCTGGCGCAACCAACGGCATGCTTGGCGTGGGCTGCCGCGGCAGCATGCGGGCTCGGTGCAGCGGCGGCCGCACGCGTCACACCCCTGCCAGCAACGGGGCGCTGCGCAAGCCTTTAGCGCAGGCCATCGGGCTTGCCTGGTTTGGCGGGTACCCCGGCTGCAGCTTCTGCCAGCGGATGTACTCCATGATCTTGTGCTCCCCCTCGCCAGGCACCTCGTGGCCTGGCAGCATTATGAGGGGGGCCGGGTGCAGAGTTGGTGCGTCGGCGGGGGTGCACAATCGCAGCCATTGCGCAGGTGCATGCCACCTAAAGAGTTGCAGCAAGCAATGCAAGCCTGGCCCCAAATCCGCGTCTCAACCCCACCCTTAACCCCCAACTGCCCACAACTGCTTCCCCATCCGCTGGACATGACCGGCCCCACCCCCTCACCGCTGAAGATGACGTTGGGCTTCTGCCAAACCGGGTCCTCTGCCATTTTGCGGCGGATCTGGGAGAGGGGGCGTTTCGGCGCCAGCGCCGGTGGCGGGGCGTCAGCGAGCCCGCAGCTGCTGGGTGTGTGGCGGCAGCCGCTCGCGCGCCGCCCGGGCGTTGCATGCGCCCGCCCGCTCCTGGCGCCCATGCAGCCCGCCGCCCGCCCCGGCTGCCGCCGCTGCAAGCCCCGTGCAAACCCAGGGGCCCCCCCTCTGCCCCCCCAAAAGCGTGGCTCACGAAGAAGCGCAGGTGGCGGCCCAGCCTGTCCATGAAGGGCGTGCCGGGCGTGATGCAGTTGGAGTCAAAGTGGGTGGCGGGGTCAATCGCCTCCCCCCGCGCCAGCATCTCCGCCTCGTGCTGCGGGTTGGGGCGGGCGTTTGGCGTCGCGGTGGGTTTGGAGCGGGGCACCCTTGCGGGGCTCAAGGCCCTGGCAGGCCGGCCTGTTGCTGGGGCGCGTGCGGAAGGGTGCGCCGCCCACACCGCTGGAGGCGCTGCCCCCACCCCCGCCCCCGCCCCCACCGCGCAGCCCAAACTCACCGCCTCCCGCTCCTTGGCCGACTTGAAGCGGCGCGCACGCTGCTGGTTCATCTTGGCGCGCGGCGCGACGCCTGCGCGGGCGGGGCATGGGCGGCTCGCGTGAGCGGCGTCTGTGCGCGGCGCCAAACCGCCGCTGAGCCCCTTTCGACGCCGCTGCCGTATCTCAGGTTCAAACGCATCTGCACTCTGCAGGCATTTGATGCGTTGCCCCTCCTTCCTCTACTGCCGTCCCCTCCTCTGCCGCTGCCGCCCTTCTCCCTCCCCCTCCCAATGCGCACGCACCGTCGATGGCCATAAACACCAGCCGCTGCGGCTTGATGATCTGGATCAGCCTGTCCAGGTACGTGAATATGCGCACCACCATCTCCGTCTCCGTCAGCTTCAGGTTTGGGTCGTTGGCGTGGGTGCAGTTGTGGATGATGCCGTTCATATCGAGGTAGAGGTTGTCGATCTCGGGGGGCGCCTCGGTCGCGGCGACCGACATGTTGAGCAGCGGGTAGCGCTCCGAGAGCCAACGGTAGAACTTGGGGATCCCTGCGGCGGGACGGGGCGGGCGGCGGCGGCGGGGGGCGCCGCGGTCGCGCGGGGCGGGGGGGCGCAGCGGCTGCAGCACGGGCGGCAGCAGCGGCCCGGGGGTCGCATCAGCGGCGGCGCCGCGTGGGCGCAGCCTCCCCCGACTTTGCGCGTGGCAGGTTTTCTTCCGCGTGCCTGTACGCTTCGTGCTCGCGGGCGGGTTTCTGCCAACACAGGCCCCGCGCTGGGCTTGCGTGCCACGCAGCACCCGTCCCCCGACATCTCAGCTCACCCATGGCCCTCGATGCCCCGAAGGGCGGCTATATCAAGGTGGTCTGCTCCTCCTCAACCTCTCTCCACCATGTGGGGCGCCCTGGCGACGCTGCACGAGGCTGTGATCTGGCCGAGCGCGGCCGGAGCGATATCTCTGCGGTTGCGGCGCTGCGGTGGTTGCAGGTGCCGCTAAAGTGCAGGAACCGAACATGCAAAGGTAGATCGAGGTGTCACCCGCACCGCAGTGTGGGAAGTGGGACTGGGAAGAAGAGGCGCTGTATATGTCGCTGCCAGGACCTCAAAACCTTTTGCTGCTGTGAGAAATTATCAAAACGGGCGGTGCGCACCGACCTTGGCGCCTGCTCTCGGACGATCTCCGCGCCGCCGCCGCCGCCGCCGACGCTGGCGCTCGGACCGCCAGCCGCGCGTCGATCTCCCCCGCGGCCGCGCCGCCAGCGATGCCCGAGCGGCTGAGCGCGGCGCTGGCGCGGCTCGCGCGCGCCGCGACGCTGCCAAACGCGCTCCACGCGCTGCTGTCGGTGACCGCGCTGTCGCTGGCGTTCCGCTGCTTCGACGGCACGCTGTTCGGGTGGCACCCCTTTTCCATGTCTGTGGGCTACATCTTCTTCATGGCCGAGGGCCTGCTGTCCGCGTGGGCGCTGCGGCCCACCGTTTCCGACGAGCGCGTGCGCGGCATCGAGGCGCACGCGCTCATGCAGGTTGTGTGGGCGGGGGGCAGGGGCGGCGCCGCTGGCGTGGGCGGCCGCGGTTTTTGCAGCCGCGTGCCGGCGAGCTACAGCGCGCGCGCAGCGACAGCACGCACCGCCGAGCAAGGACTGACCCTTTGGCTCGCTGCCGCGCACGCACCCCCAACCCCCAAAAGCTGCGAGGCACGCTCTTCATCGCCATCGGCGCGGGGGCGATCATCTACAACAAGCACCGCCACGGGAAACCGCACTTCAGGACGCTGCACGGCAGGGTGCGCGGCGGCCCGTGGCTGCTCGCGCTTCGAAAGCACAACCCCGTAGCCGCCGCAGCCGATGCGCGCACAGCCTGGCCAGAGCCTTGGGGGCTCCTTGCTTCTCAAAACGGACCCGCCGCCCCCCCCCCCCCTACCCGCATGGCGCGCGCAGCTGGGCCTGTTGGCGCTCATCCTGTCCGCAGCCGCGCCGCTGCTGGGCGCCGTGAGTTTCCGCAAGCTGGGCCTCATACAGCGCTTCCCGGAGGAGTGGCACTACACCATCAAAAAAGCGCACCGCGCGGTGGGCGCGCCCTTTTCGCTGTTGCTCCAGTGGCCACCCGTTTGCAGCCCAGCGTCCGTGTTGAGCCGGCTCAGCGCGCGCCTGCTTGCATGCTCCTCTTGCAATGCCTGCCTTTCGCCGCCTGCTCACGCCCTGCCCCTTCACGCCTGAGCGTCCGCACCGCATTTTCTGGCTTGCCGCGTTCAACGCAGCTTGGCGTGGTGACGTGGGCGCTGGCGCTGGTGACGATCGAGGTGGCCTTGCCCCACCCAGCCGTTTACAAGGTGGGTAGGGATAGTCAATCTGCATCGTGTGCGGCAATTTGGCGCACCTCCGGTCAACCGGTCAACCGGTCAACCGCATTCGCACAACGCGCCTGCTGGTCCGCCTCCCCCCCGCGCTCCGGCCCGCAGCCCCTCGCTACGCCGCTGTGGCAGCTGTCGGCCGGCGCCGCCGGCGCCCTGATGGCGCTGCTGCTGTACGGCCGGCAGCGGCGCGGTGACCTGCTCAAAGGCACTTGAGCAGCGCCGACGGGCCGAAAAGGAGCTTGCTACCCCTGCCTAGATAAGCACCCAGCTTTTGAAGCCGGAAATCTCTGAAGTCTTCAGAGCCTGAGCCCCAGGCTGAATTCTGCACCCCAAACTGTGCTGCAAGAACTGCCGGCGGCCGCACTCGGCCAGCCTGTGTGCGCCGAACCCCCCCGAAGACACGCCCGCCAACCTCTGTAACAAAGCACGCCACGCAACTTTGTCCCATTACTAGCGCACGACAGGCGGGGAGGGATAGCCAGGCGGGCGCGAGCGCCGGCCAGCAGCGCGGCGAGGGGTGCGCTGCCGCGCGGCCGCCGCCCCCCCTCACATCGCCATCGGCTGGCTGTGTGAGATGTGCGCCTGCGCCGCCGCGTGCGCCGCCGCGGCCGCCGCCGCCGCGGCCTGCTGCTGCGCGGCCGCCTCGATCGCGGCCGCGTTTTTTACGGCGGCGGCCGCCATCGCGACGCGCTGGCGCACCTCGTTGATCTGCGCCAGCTCAGCACCCTCGAAGTCCGGCCGGCCCGCGTGGGGCGCGATGATGGAGGGTACAGTCAGCGCGCGCGGCGGGGTGGACATGACGCGGCGGTAGAAGGCCTCGTTGGGGTCCACAAACACCAGCTCCTCCACTTGCTCCTGCGGTTGCGTTTTTTTGGTGGGCGGGTGGGCGTGTTGGCCGGTGGGTGGGTGGGTGGGCGGCCAGCCCGGCGGGCGGGTGGGTGCTTCGGCAGCGGCTGCGCGGCAGCGGCTTGCGCGGCAGCGGCTTGCGCGGCAGCGGCTGCGCGGCAGCGGCTGCGCGGCAGCGGCCCCTGCGGCAGGCTCACGCTTATGACGGGCTTCTTGTTGGCCGGCAGCGGCGCGCCGTGCGTCTCCCCGTCCTCGTAGAGCCTCAGGTGGTGGGCCACATCCACGCTCTGCTCCTGCGCGTCCGGCTGGAAGTGGATCTGGTGTTTGGGGGGTTGGGGGCGGGGTTGGGGGTCATGGGGTGCTGCGGAGGCAGTGTTTGAGGAAGGGCAGGGGTGCCGCGCGGTCGACAGGGCCGCGCGCGTCGAGGCCAACGGCCGCGCGGGGCCCGCTGCGAAGCGCCTGCCACACGCCGCCGCGGCGCGGCCCCAGGCCCTCACCATGACCACCACTTCGAACTCGCCCCAGCCCTCCTCTGACAGCTCAAACGGCGGCGCGTGGATGACGCGCTGGGGGTTGTTGAACGACAGGTGAAGGTTGAAGGTGACCTGCGGGGGGGGGGGGGGCGGCGGCGGCGCGGCAGGCGGGGAGAAGGGGCGTGCGTTTGCGTTTGGTTTGATCGGGCGGCGGGGCGGCGGCAGTGGATTTGCAGCGCCGCTGCACGGCTGCCCGCCGACGGCACGGGCTGTCTGTGCGCGCCCCTGCCATGATGCCTGCGCGTGCCGCGAGTGGCTGCCCTTGCGAGCGGCTTGCCCTGGGCGAGGCGGGAAAGAAGGGAGCAGCAGCTTTTGAGTTCGCACCTTTTGGATGATGGGCGAGAGGTCCTCATTGTTAATGCCCCGCACATACACGGTCCAGCGGTGCGTGGCCGCGTCGTTGGCCTGCGGGGGAGGGGGGGGGGGGGGGGGGGGTGGGGGGGGGGGGGGGGGGGGGGGGGGGGGGGGGGGGGACAGGGCCGTTTGCGAGGCGCGCCGGCGCTTGCTGGCTGCGGGGGCCGCGGTGAGCGCAGCTGCGCGCGGTGCTGGCGGCGCGTGGAGTGGCGCAGAAGGGGAGAGGCCCGATTTTCGAACGCCGCTGAGCGGCGTCAAGCAGCGAGCGCCGCCCCCGCCGCCGCCGCCACTGCCGCCGCACCTTTTTTCCGAGCGCGAACGCGATGGTTCCGACGACTACGGGGTAGGTGAACTCGGTGCCGCGCATCCGCCCGGATCCCTGCGGTCGCCGAGAGGGGGCCGACGGAGGCGGCGGGCAGGCAGTGTTGAGCGCGCGCGCGCGTGCGGAGTGCCTGGGGCGCGCCTCCCTCCGCGGCTGCGCCGGGCGCGGCTTTTTGCGCGCGCCCCCACCCACCGGCACGGGCGGGAAGGCGACGGGAGCTGGAGCTCCCGCTCCCGCCGCCGCCGCCGCCGCCGCCGCCGCCGCGTACGGATCCATCGCTGCCGCAGGCGCGCCCCGCGGCTGCACGCGCGGGCGCGGCGCAGCGGCGCGCACGAATTCGCAGAGGCGCGCGGCGCGCGGCGCTGCTTGCTGCCGCTGCTCGCGAGGAGCGGGTGAAACAGGGAGGCCGTTCAAGCGATCGTGGCCAGCGGCGGCGAGGGCGGTGGCGAGGCGCAGCTACGTCGATCAAGCGATCTGGTTTTTGTCTGCCGTATTACGGTCGCTAGAGTGGCTATTTGGTTTCAGAAACCCTCCACCAAGTCAAGTAAACCCGCCCGGCACCGCCGACTCGCCACCCGCCGGGCGCCGCTCGACCGTGCCGTGCCCGCCCAGCACCGCCGCCCCCGCCGACGCGCCTGCCGACGCGCCCGCGGCCGCAATTGGCGCCGATGGGCGCCGCCGCCTCGACATGTGCCGCCGGCGCGGTGGCACTCGGCCTCGTGCGCGGCGTCCAGGCGCTGCGCGACCGCGGCGCGCTGAGCGCCGTCGCCGCGCGCAAGACGATGCACACCGCGACGGGGCTCGTCTTCATGGCGCTGTGGCCCGTCTTCACGACGCCCGCGGCGCGGTGGTGGGCCGCCGCCGTGCCGGCGGCGCTCACGGCAAAGTTCATCGCCGTCGGCAGCGGCGCGCTGGACGACCCAAAGCTCGTCGCGTCTGCCACGGTGGGAAGGGCCCCCTGCCGCGATTTTAAGGAGCAGCAGCGGCAGCAGCAACAACAGCAGCAGCGGCAGCAGCAACAACAGCAGCAGCAGCAGCAAAAACAGCAGCAGCAGCAGCAGCCGGCAGCCCGCCGCTGCGCGCGCGGCTTGCCCCCTGCCCTCCCGCGCACGCCGACACCCCTGCCTGCGCGCGCCTCGCACAACCCCAAACGCCCGCCGCCCGCCCGGTCCCCGCCCCACGCGCGCCCCCCACGCCCGCCCCCTCCCACGCGTGCCCCCCCGCCCCACGCCACCCCCGCTCCCTCCACCCCGCAGCGCACCGGCGACCCCCGGGAGCTGCTGGCCGGCCCCGCGCTGTATGGAGCCGTCCACGTCGCCGCCACGCTGGCCGCGTGGACGGCCAGCCCCGCCGGCGTCGTCGCGCTGTGCGCGCTGTGCGCCGGGGACGGGCTCGCGGACGTCGCGGGGCGGCGGTTCGGGCGGGGGCGGCTGGGGCCGCTGCCGTGGAGCAAGCGCAAGGTGGGGGGCGGGCGAGGGGGGGTGGGGGGTGGGGACGCGCGTGGGCCGTGCGGGGCCCGTTGGGGCGAGGGGAGTGGGCTGCCTGCAACGGTTGTGGGATCCCACAAGAGGGATCAGATCAAGCAGGCGCGAACCACGGCGCAGCCCCATCACACGCCCGCCGCCCGCCGCCAAACCCCGCAGACCTGGGCCGGCAGCGCTGCGTGCTTTGCGGGCAGCGCCGCGGCGAGCCTAGGCATGATCTCTTACCTCCGGGCCGCGGGCGTGCCGCTTGGGGTGGGCTCCCTCAGCCACGCGCAGCTCGCGCGCGGCTGCGCCGCGGCGGCCGCGGCGGCGGCGGCGGTCGAGTCGCTGCCGTTTCAGGAGGTCGATAACCTGACTGTCCCGGCCGCGGCGGCGCTGGTGGCGCGCGCCGCGCTGGCGCCGGCGGCGGCGCGGTGACGGCGGCGGAGCGCGGACGGGACGCGATGCTTTACGGCCCCGCGCCGCGGCGCGGTGGTCGCCCTGCGGTAGAAGCCCGGCGCGGGAGTCAAGTCAACGGACGGTCTCGCCGCCGGCTGGCCACACAGAGTGCCTGGCTTGCACCCACTGTATGTAACCACCTCTGGCTGTGCGTGGGGGGCCCCATCAAACAGCAGCGGGGCCTGCGTGCAGTTGGCGGCGGGCACACCGTCCGCTGGCACCGCCCAGCCGCACGACTCCCGCGCGGCAAAGGGGGAGGGGTTCGCCACCCGCCCCCTTCGCCCTGCAGACAGAAGGCAGCAGGGCAGCGTGACGATCTAGCATCCAAACCAACTCACCCCCGCTAGGTAGGCAGCAGCCCGCTGGAGGCTCGTGCAGCGCAGCGCAGGCTTTCGATACGGTAGCCCGTGCGAGCAGGTCCCCGAGCTCGGTGCACGTAATAGGTCCCAAAACGCCAACCGGAGACGTTACAGGTGATGCGCGCCGCGGCAGCGGCGATCTGCCGGCGCTGCGTCAGCCCGCGGCCGTGCGCCACAACGCCGGGCGCGCACTGCAGCGCGGCGCGCGGCACCGCAGCCCGCAGTCCCCGACGCCTCCTCGCACCTCCCGCCCCCCGCCAACAGCCCCATGGAGCCGCCCTGGGCGTACGGAGGGCGCCCGCCGCCGCCAGGGCGGCCGCCGCCCTACGCGATGCCGCCGCCGGGCCCGCCTCGGTACGGCGACGTGGGGGGCCCCCCCTCGGCGTTTGCTTTCGACTACCGGCAAGCCCCGTATGGGGGAGAGCCCGCGGGCAGCTGGTTCGGGTTCCCAGGCGGCGGCGGGGCGGGCCCGCCGCCGCGCGGGCCGCCCGCGCGGGGCGGGGGCGGCGGGCACGGCGGCCAGTTCCCGCGGGGCGCTGGCGGCGGCGGCGGCGGTGGCGGCGGTGGAGGCGGCAGCCGTGGTCCGCGCGGCCGCAAGCGGTCGCAGGGACAGCAGCAGAAGCACAAACAGCAGCAGCAGCAGCAGCAGCAGCAGCAGCAGCAGCCACAGGATGGGCTGGGTCCGGCGAGCCTGAGCGAGCTGAGGAATGAAAACCGGCGCAAGACGCGCCGCCACTTTGGTGCGGGGTGGGCCGACGCGGCTGGGGCTGGCCAGCGCGTTTGGGCGGGCGACCCAGTCAGCAAGCTGTTGTAGCACCTGCAAACCCCAAAACCCTACCCTCTGGCATACTCAGCTTGGGCGTCTCAATCGTGGATTTCAGCAGTCGGAACTGCAACTCGCAGCAACGCCCCACCCTCATCCGTTTGCCGCCCCGCAGACCGGGGCGTGCAGGCCGGCGGCGCGGCCAAGCGGTCGCCGTCTGTCGGATCCGTCCCGGCGGCGCCGCACAACGACAACCGCTTTCTCATGTCACAGAGTGAGCCTTTACCAACGGGCTGAGGGGGCGGCGGAAGAGGTGGCGGGGGCAGCGCCTGCCGTTGCAGGGGTCAGGGGTGTCCTTCCCCCAATGTCTCCCTCGGTCTCTCTCGGTCTCCACTAAACCGACCCCGCCTCCCACCCGACCGCGCGCGCCGAAACAGACAGCGGCGCGTTCATCGACGCCGTGGCCCACACCCCTACGAAGGACCCCCTCGACGCCAAAAACGCTGCGGCGCGGCTCACGCCGTCCAACTACGCCCCGGGAGAGTGAGTGGGCAGCCGCCGGAGCGCCCCACACGACAACCGCACGCGCGCCCCAGCTGCCTGCCTGCCTGCCTGCCTGCTGCCTGCCAGCCTGCCTGCCTGCCTGCCTGCCAGCCTGCCTGCCAGCCGGCCAGGGAGCAAAAACAAAAACGCGCGGGCACAACCAATTCAAGGCCCCCCCCCTAAACGAATCCCCCCACCCCCCCAAAGGTACTGGGCCAGCAGCTTTGCCACAGCGGCAGACATGGAGGCGGCGGACGTCGCAGACGCGGCCGCCCTCGGCCACGCAGGCGCGCGCGGCGGTTTCTTTTTGGGGGTTCCGGGCCGCCGTGGGTCGCGGGCAGGCGCCTTGCGTGCAGCCTAGCAAACCCTGGAGTGTTGACGCAAGCACGAGGTAGTCATGATCCGCTGCCGCAACCGCGCAAGGCGCGAAAAGCAAACAGCAGGCAGCAGCCGCCCTGAAATGCGCACCAAACGCGCCCCGGCGCAGGCGCGAGCATGGGCCTGCTGGGCTTTTACGGCGCGTCGGATTCCGCCGACGACGACAGCGACCACGGCCTGTCGGAGTCGGAGGACGACGGCGGGGGCGGCGGCGGGGGCGGCGGCCGCGCCGCGGGGGGCGCCGCCGCCGCGCTGGCGCTGCGGCACCAGATCGAGGTGCAGGCGGGTGAGATCAGCGAGCTGCAGGAGAGGGTGCAGGACCTGCTGGAAAAGGTGGGGGGCTTTTTTCCGGTCCTGGAGGCTGTCGGGGGCTTGGTTTGGAAGGCTCTGAGGCCTGGCGGTGCATTGCGAGGGGGCGGATTGGTATTGACAGCCGCCCTCATTAGAGCTGCCGCACTGTTGTGCCCCCAAGGGGCACGCACCCTCACTCACGGCAATCCGCCCAACCCCCCACGCCTCCCACCCCCTCCTCCGGCCGCCTCCCCTTCCCCGCCGTGCAGCTGCACGACACGCGGGAGGGAAGGCGCGAGGCCGAGGACCGCTTGGCGCGCGCGCAGGAGCGCCTCGCGGCCGCGGCCGACCTGCTGCGCGACCGCGGCGTGCATTTCGAGGTCGCGCCCTCGCCGCCCGCTGCAGGGGACGAGGACGAGGGCGCCAGCGAGGCGCCCGGCGGCGAGGCGGCCGCGCCGCGCGGCGGCGAGGGCGGCGGCGGCGGCGAGGGCGGCGCGCGCGCCGGGCCGGCGGACAGCGCTCGGAGCCTCGAGCATGGTTGGGGCGAGGCGGCCGCGCCGCCGCATGCGGGGGGCGATGGCGGCACGGGGCCGGCGGCGGCGGCGGCGGCGGCGCAGCGGACCGCTTCGAATTGGAGCGAGTCGCCCGCGGACGGCGCCATCGCGGCGCCGCGCGCGGCGCGCGAAAGCGACGACGCCGCTGCGAGCCGCGTGCGGCGGGTGAGCGAGGCGGGGGCGGCAGGGCCGGAGCAGGCACCTCACGACCAGCAGCAGCAGCAGCAGCAAGAGCATGCGCAGCAGACCGCGGCCGAAGGGCTTGGCGACTCCCACCAGCACGTGGACGCGCCGTAGCAGACTTTGACCCCGCAGCTTTGAGAGCCCGCTTGACCGCCCCGCTTCTGCAAAATGAAGCCGCAGCTTTGCCATGCCGTTCCTGACTGAGTGTCCTGCTGATTCGCGCCAGCGCGGCGGCCGTGCAAAAATCTGCCGACTGGCGTCACTTGCGTCACTCGCGGCGGCCGCGTTGACCTGCGCGCGCGGCGATCATGCCCGTTCATTCCCGCTCCGCCCCCGGCCGGAGAATCCGGAACATCAGCACGGCGTTTGCCGCGATCCGCGGCCGGCCAGCGGCTCTGTAGAGCGGCCCTCCCTTGCCCAGGCCTCCTTTCGAGGCCGCGTCTAGCGGGGCCGCATCGGTGAGCATAGTTTCCACGGACGACATAGCTTCCACGGAGCGCAGGTGTTTCGGCAGCGGCGGGGGCGGAGGCGCGTGTGCGCAGCACGGCGCAGCGCGCAGCAGCGAGGCTCGGGCACACACCGCAATGGCCGAGCCAACGGGGGAGCCGTGCGTGCTCAACGTGAACATCGGAGTCATGGGGCACGTGGACAGGTGCGTTCAACGGCGCGGCACACCCCCTTGCCGCCCCCGCGGCGCCGACGCCGCCGAGCTTGCCGCGCAGCTCGAAGCGCCAGCACTGCACCGCACCCCTCCACCGCAGCAGCAGCAAAACGCATCAGCCGGCCCCCCGGCAACTGAGCCCCTCCGCCGCCCCAGCCTCCGCCGCCCCAGCCTCCGCCGCCCCCCTCCCGCCCCCGCCCCCGGCAGCGGCAAGACCTCCCTGGTCGCCGCGCTGTCCTCCACCCTCTCCACCGCTGCGCTGGACAAGCACCCCCAGAGCCGCGAGCGCGGCATCACCCTCGACCTCGGCTTCTCAGCGTTTTCGGCGCCGCTGCCGGAGCGGCTGGGGGGGCTGCCGTTTGAGGCGCTGCAGATCACTCTCGTGGACTGCCCTGGGCACGCGTCCCTCATTCGCACCATCGTCGGCGGTGCGTGCGCCGGCTGCGGCGGCTGCGGCGGCGGCGGGGCGCTGCTGAACGTGCAGGCTGGGGGGTGATTAGCGTTTGCGCCATCGAATCGCATAGAAAAGATCCCTTGGGACCTTCACGCGTCAAACGACTGGCGCATGCGCCCCGGCGGCAAACTGCGCTTGAGCAAAGGGCCTGGACCAATCCGCGCCGCCCATCCCCTAAACCCAAAACAACGACCAGGCGCCCGCATCATCGACGCCGTGCTGCTAGTGGTCGACATTACTAAAGGTGGGTTGACTTTCTTACGTAATCAAAGTCCCCGAAATCCATCCAGTGCTTCGACTTTGCAGCGGCACTTGCTTGCTTGGGTGCGCACTTGCTTTTTCTGTCGGCGCAGCGCTCGCCCACGACATGCACCCCCAACCCGCATCTGACCCTCTCCCCTCAAAACCGCCGCCAAATCGGTGCCCGGGGCTGATGTGCCCCGCGCAGGCCTTCAGGCCCAGACGGCCGAGTGCCTGGTGGTTGCTGAAATGGCGGCGCAGCGGCTGGTGGTTGCCCTCAACAAGGTGGGCTGGGTTACTTTGCTTCGCTTTTCTGTGTTAGCAGGTTTTGCGGCTGAGCACTTTGCATTTTTAGGCCGGCAAGTATGATTTGCCGGGCAGCTGGAACAGCAGGGGCCAGGTTTTCTGGTACGCAGCTGGGCCGTTTGACCAACGCCCCCGCATTTGAAATTGCGGATGGGCCCCAGGTGGACCTGCTGCCGCCAGAGGGCCGCGCGCGCGCAGTCCAGAGGGCAAAAAAGCGGCTGGCGGCCGTGCTGGCGTCGACGCGGTTCGCGGGCGCGCCAATGGTGGCCACCTCCGCACGGCCGAGCGGCGGCGGCGGCGGCGGCGGCAATGGCGGCAACGGCGGCGGCGGCGGCGGTGATGCGGGGGCAGCAGCAGCGGCGGCGGCGGCAGCAGCAGCGGCGGCGGCGGCGGGAGGAGGGGGCCCGGACGGCATTGAAAATCTCAAGGCGGCCCTCCTCGACGCCGCAGAGCCCAGGGACGGCGCAGCCGCCGCCGCGCCGCTGCTGTTCGCGTTTGACCATTGCTTTTCGGTCAAAGGGCAGGGCACGGTGCTGACCGGGACGGTGCTGCAGGGGCGGGTGGAGGCGGGGCAGAGCGTTGAGCTGCCGGCGCTCAAGCAGACGCGGCAGGTGGGCGGGTGGGGGGGGGGGGGACGGCAGCGGTCAAACCGCGGTCGACGGGCGGCCGATGCGGCCTGTTGAGCATAGCAAGAGGGTGCCGAGTGCGCCGAGCCCCGGAAACAAGTTTGCCGTTAGCACACCCTTCGATTTCAAGCCAAAATCAACAACCAACCAATGGGTTTGAAACGCACAGGTCAAATCGATCCAGATGTTCCGCCGCCCCGCGCGCTCCGCGTCGCGCGGCGACCGCGCGGCGCTGCTGGTGCCCGGCCTCGACGCCGCCGCGCTGGAGAGGGGTCTTGCGGCGGCGCCTGGCAGCGTGCCCACGTTTCGGGGGGCGGTGGCGGAGGTGGAGAGGGTCAGGTTTTACGCGGGTGCGGGGGGTGGGGGGTTGCCGCGGGGTCTCGGCGCGTGCGGGTGGTGTTGCGCCACCGAATGCAGCACCCTCTGGCTACGCAGCTGCCCTGTCGCCTGCCGCGTGAAGCCCCAATGGCCCCAAACGTGCAGCGGCCCGACACACATTCAAACCACCCCATTTTTGGCTATCCCGCCCCCTGGGATACCCCACGAGCCCGCAAACAGAAACATAAAGCGCCCGAAACGTAACGCCCCCCAGGCCCCGTCCCCTCCCGCGCCAAGTACCACGTTATTGTGGGCCACGACACGCTGATGGCAGAGGCGGCGTTCTTTGGCACCCCGGACGGCAGCGGCGGCGGCCAGGACGGTGCGCGGCGGGAGGGGGGCCGAGAGGCAGGGGGGTTGGGAATTGGGACTCGGGTTGGGGGCGGTTGGTTGAGCGGAGAGGAGGGCTTCACACAGTTTGGGCCTGCCTGCCGCCACCACTGCGTGGAAGCAACCACGAAACACACAAACCGAAGCCGGTGCTAACCATGTCAACACGGCAACCGCCGACGCAAAACAAAACCAGACGCGCTGGCGCGCATGGTGCAGGCGCTCGAGGCGATGTCGCTGCACCGCCCCGCGGCGGGCGGCTTCAGCTGGGGGCAGGAATACGCCTGGCAGGTGGGGGGGCGGGGCCATGGGAGGAGAGGTGGCTGGACACACCGATACCAAGCCTTGGAGTTTGTCTCTCCAGCCTTTTTCTTTCTGCATTGTCTGCATTGTTGGCCTCAGTAAGCTCACTGGTTTGCCCTTCCGTGTTCTAAAAGTCGCCGTGCTTTAAGGGCAAAGGAAAGGGCCCTTGAGAAAACTCCAAACCCCTCCCCCCACAGGGCGAGCTCTACGGTTTGGAGGGCCGCCCCCTGGCGCCCTCCGCGCTCGACCGGCGGCGGCAGCAGCAGGGCGGTGGCGACGGCGGCGGCGGCAGCGGCGCGGATGGCCAGGAGGCCGAGGCGCACTTCGGGCCGCAGTGGGCGCTCCTCAAGTTTGACCAGCCTTTGACCGCGCCGCAGGTGCGTTTCGGCTGCCTTTGACTGTTTTATAAGACAAGCAACTGACAGCATAGAAAAAGCACGCCTAACACCCCGGCATCCTCTCGCGGAAGCCCCCTGCCTGCCGTTGAGCCCCTCGCCTCCTTTTCAAACCTCAGCAAAAACGAACAAACCCCTCGGCTGCGGCTGCGGCTGCGCCCGCGCCCCCCCCCCAAAAGGACGCCGCGATCATCGGCGCGCGCCTGGACCTGGAGTCTCAGGGGGACTCCTGCCGGCTGGCCTTTTACGGCCGCCTCGTGGCGCTGGCGGACCCGGGGGACGAGCGCCAGCTTGCGCGGCTGAGGGTGTTCAAGGCGCGGGCCGACCCGCTTGCTTTTTTGGGGGGGTCCGGGCTGCCCTGGGGTTTTGATGGAGGCGGCGGACTGCCCCGCCCCGTGCGCGCTCCACGGCGGCCGGCCATTTGCTTGTGTCCCCCCTCCCGCAGCCCGCCACACTCCCAATCCGACCTGCACAAAACCCTCGACCTCCGGAGGTTTGAAAACCCCAAAACCCCACCCCCCCCCCCCCTCCAAAAAAAACACCCGCAGCCCAAGGAGCGCACCGGCACGATAGAGCGCATCGCCCCCGACGGCGCCTCCGCCATCTGCCGCGGCATGTTCAAAAAGGAGACCGACGTCACCCCCTTTCTGGGCGCGACCGTGACGACGGGGCGCGGCGAGGCGGGGGCCGTGGAGGGGCGGTTCGGCGGCAGCGGGAAGTTCCGGGTGGCGTTCCCCCCTCCGGGGCTGGCCCCGGCGGGGGAGAGGGGCCCCGGAGACAACGCCCTCGTGCTGCGCTATAAGAAGTTTGTGTACGGAGGGAAGGGCGCCGCGGGGCGGATCCAGCAGTAGCGGGCGCGCCCCGCGGCGGCGGGGCGCGCCGGAGGGGCGCGGCCCGAAGCGCGCCGCGAGGCGCGCCGCCGTCGATGCGCTGCGCGCGCGCGCGCGCGCGCGCGCGCGCTGCAACAGGCGCGAGCAGCGGCGCGGCTGCCTGCCCGTTCAAACTGTAAAGTTCAGACCTACATACCCGGATTTTTACACACAAAGATGCGAGCGATGCAAACAGCAAAAGAGGACGGGCCAGTGGGGGTTCAAACCAGAGCGCGGCGCACGCGCGGCCGCACGCGGGCCGGGCCCACAGGCCGCGGCTGCGGCCGCCCCGCGGCGCGGCGCCCAAAAGCGCCTCACTCTGCCTTTTTCGACCCCCCGCCGCCCGCCGGCAGCCTCCCCCCCGTGGCCTGCGCGTGGTCGCGGCGCAGCGCGTCGTGCTCCGACAGCAGCCGGTCGTACTCGCGCTCCAGGCCCTTTGGGGGGAGGCGGTTTCGGCGGTTCGGCGGTTACGGGCGGTTTGCACGGTTTTGGCGGTTTCGGCGGTTATGGGCGGTTTGCGCGGTTTCGGCGGTTTTGGCGGTCTCGGCGGTTTCAGCGGCTTACTTGTTGTGGTTTCGGTCAAGGCGCAGGATTGGGCACGCACGGCGCCAAGTCAGCGGGCCGCGGCCTCCCCCAAAATCAGCAAACCCCCCGTCCCCCGCCCCGCCCACCCCCCACCCCTGCCCCCCCGCGCGCCTTGCTCTGCGCCGATATCGCCTCCACCTGCGCCAGCGCCCCCTTCTTGGCCGCCAGCGCCTCGTCCACCGTCTCCTGAAGCGCCCCTTTCTCGCGGATCAGAGCGTCCACGCGGCCGCGCAGCCGCGCCGCCTCGTCGCCGCCGGGCGCGGCGCCCGAGGCGGCGGCGCCGGTGGCGCGGGCGTACTCTGCCTGCAGGCCCTTAGCCTGGGGGGGGGGCGGTTTGAATCGGCGTTTGTCGTTTGGAAGCGCCCATCGACGCGGGGGGAGGTGAGGCGCCGCCATGGGGCGAGCGATGGTGGTGGTGCCGCTTTCGCTGCGCCTTGCGCACTGCAGAGCACAAGCAGCTGCTTGCAACGCATGCACGCACGGAGGCACGCGCATGCAAATGCATTCGCCAACACATGCAAAAGCAGAGACACGCACAACCAATCAAGCCAACCCAACCCAGCGTGAACCGCGCCCCGCCCGCCCCCCCCCACCACCTGGCGCTGCAGAACGTCGAGGTTTAGCTTGGCCCTGTCCCCCGCGATCTGCTCCGCGGCCAGCGCCCTGCAGAGGAACAGCAGCACCAGGTTTGAGGTGCCCATGGCCACCACCAGCAGCGCGCGCAGCTGCTCGACCGTGAGGGCGAGGGCCCTGCGCGGAGGGAAGGGGGGGGGGCGTCGCGCGGCGGGAATTGAGGGCGGATGGCGGATCCGCGAATGGACGCGCAGCTGCGAGGTCAGGCCCCTGCAGCTGCGCCAGGCAGCGCAGCCCCCGGCCGCCAGACCCCCCGAAGGCCCCCACCGGCAAACCCCCAAACCCCACCAGCCTGCCCACCTGTCGCCAAACTGCTGGCCCTTGAGCGTGTCCACCACCCCCACCAGCTGGACGCAGGCAGACAGCGTCATCGCCGCAACCGCGCCGGCCACGGTCAGCAGCGCGCTCCTCGCGCCGGTGCTGGCGTTGAGGCCGGCCAGCAGGCCGGCCACGTGTTTGGACGCGGCGCGAGGCAGCAGCAGGCCCGCGGAGACCAGGCACTGCAGCGCAAGCAGCACCGCGAGGGGCAGCGTCACCGCAAGATCCATCGCCGCTGCTGCTGCTGCTGCTGCTGCTGCTGCTGCTGCTGCTGTTGCGGTGCGGCGCGCGGCGGCGTCGTGTGCGCTGCTGCGGGCAGCGGCGGTGCGGTGCGCGGTGCTGCGGCGCGCGCCTGACGCGTCAGGCTAGGTGACGCCCAGCCGGAAACGATCAGGGCGGTTGCAGCGGTTCTCTGCACCGTGGGGTGAGGACGCGCACGATCACGGGCACGCGAACGGAACTGCCAGGACGTCCCGGCCTGATCAGAGCCTCAAGGAAGTTGTGAACGCGTGATCGACACCGTGGGAGCTTGACACAGAGCTCGACCGCGACGCAGGCACCCGACGCCGCCGAAGTGCCCTGGAGCGTCAACGGGGCGCAGTGCGCTTCCGTCCTTCAATACCGAGATGAGAGGCGGGGAGAGCTATGGCGGCTCATCATGAGCCCATCAGCAGGGAAGGTCGGATGGTCCTGCCGACGGCGCTAAAGTCAACTCGAGGACGCGATTCGAGTTTGCGCCGCCGCCGCCGCCGCCGCCGCCCGAGCACTGCTGCCCTGCCACTGCTCCTACAGCACACAGCCAGCGGCATCGGCCCTTCTGCGCCGCGGCGGCGGCATGCGGGTCGCATGCAAAATGGCGCCTTTTTCGCACGCAGCGCGGCGGCGGCGGCGAGCGGGGGGACGGGCGATGCGGCGGGGGCGACGGCGCGGGGTTGTGTCATCCACCGCCGTGGCCCCTGCAGATACCACATTCGCTCTCACCGTTGTTTTGCAGCAATCGCCGCCCGCAGGCGCCCCTTGCTCGCCGATCCCAAGCGCGGCCAGGCGCGAGGCGATCCACAGCGCCGCAGAACGAGGAGCGGCGACAATGGCTGACGATTGGGAGCAGGTGGGATGCGGCGGGAAAAGAGCGGGAAGCAGTGCTGCATTGCTGCTTGCGCCGCACATGCGCGCGCAGCACGCTGCCTCGGCGCCTGCGCGAGGTGCCAAAAGCGGAAATGCGCTGATCCCGTCCTGTACGGAGATGCGGGAGCCTGCCAGGCGCAATTCGGGGGCGGGGCGGCTCGTCCCTGCCCCCCACCGTGCGGCCGGCGCGCAGCTGCTGGCAGCCTGCCAGCGGCCGATTCGCGGAGAGGGGCAGCACAGCGAGCAATCCGCGCAGCGGGAGGCGGCTGGCGGCGCTGCGGGACGCGTCGGCGCCGCGCGCCGCTCGCTGCTCGCCGCTCGCCGCCATTCGCGCCGCGGCCGCGCCTGCAAACCGCCCCCCCCCCCCGCCCCCTCCAGGAGGACTGGGAGAAGGAGGACTTCACGCCCGTGCTGCCCGGCGGCCCCGTGGCCGCCGTCGCCGCCGCCGCCGCCGACAAGCCCGCTGCCGAGCCCGCCTTCGAGGACGAGGACGCAGAGCCCGAGCCCGCGAGCGCCAAGGAGCACAGCATTAAGCCGCAGCCCAAGAAGAAGGTCGAGAAAAAGTACACAAAGGGGGAGGTGGTGGAGGAGCCGCTGGACGACCCCGTGGCGGAGAAGCTGCGGCGGCAGCGGTGAGGGCGGGTGGCGGTTGACAGTTTGTTTAAAACCGACTCGTTTTTTGAAGGGCGTTGCAGAGGCATGCGTACGCACACACACGCACACCCCGCGCGCGCACACGCACACACGCGCACCAACCCTCCCCGCCCCTTTCACCCCCCCCCAAAGGCTGGAGGAGGAGGCGGACTTCCGCGCCGCGCGCGACCTGTTTGACGGCGCCAGCGGCGGCAAGTCGATCGACGACCTGCTGCCCAAAACGCTGAAGGACTTTGAGCACTATGCGGAGCAGCTCGCGGGGCGGTGAGCAAGGGGGCCGCGCCGCGCGGCGGCCGCCTTTGGAGGCCGGGGGTGCCTCCGGCCCGCCGCGCGCGGAGGGGGCGGCTCGAGGGTTGTGGCCGCGCAGAAAACAGAGGCGCCGTGGCACTGGCCTGCCGCAGCGCCGTTCAGTGCAGCTCTGCTTTTGGTGATGGTCGGCTCACGTCACCCCATGTGCCCCCACTCGCTGCCTGCCCCCACACCCCCCCCCCCCAGGTACGTCCTGCCCCACGCCGCCAACAAAAACTACAAAGGCCTGCTCAAGGCGGTGATCCGGCTGGCCATGGAGCCGCTGAGCGTGGACGAGGCAAAGGAAGTGGAGACGGCGGTGGCGGGTGCGCGGGGCGGGGCGGTTGGGGCGGGGGCATTGCGTGCGGCGGCGGTTTCGTTATGTGGCGGCGGCGGCCACCACGGTACCAGGGGGTTGTGCGGCCGCACGAGAGCGTTGCAAAAAACACACGCCGAGGCGCACCCCCTCACATTCCCACCCTCCAGGCGTGCGCGCGGAGAAGGTCAAGGCGCAGCAGGCGGCGCAGGCGGCCAAGAAGGGTGCGTTTTGGTTCGGGCGGCGGGTGATCTGGCCGGTGGATGATCTGGGCCCGCATCTTGCGGGAGCAGCTGCCGGGCCCGACTGGCTTCTCGTTGCGTCGCAAAAGCTCCGTGTGCCCTGACTTCATCTCAACAGCTGAAATTGCCGCGGTCCCAATCCCTCACCCCCCTCCCCCAAACAAAGGCGGCAACAAGAAGACCCTCAACGTGGGCAAGTCCCTCAGCGCGGGGCTGGATGACTACGTTTATCAAACAGCGGCGGCGCCGGACGATGACTACGATTTCATGTGAGCGTCACCGGGTGACACGGCCGTCCTGCACATTCCACCTCACCGCCGCGCGGGCGCTCCATTCGCCCCCGCTGCTGCAGCCGCTGCGTAGCTGCTGCGCGCCTCGCGCGGCTGCCTGAGCGATGCGCTTCACTTCCCTACGGGCCTGCCTGCACATATGCACTCGCGCTCTGACCCTCTCTCACACAAGCGCTTACCCAGCGCGCGCACCAAGGCAGTGTAAAATGCTCAGAATCCGCACAGCCCGGCCACCAGGCTGGAAATGGTGGGGTGGGTTCGCAAAAGCGGCTCCAGCATGGGCTGTTGGCTGACCGCCGGTGGCGCAGTCTACTAGCCGCCGCCGCCGCCAAAGCCGCCGCCGCCGGTGGGTTCGTCGCCGTCGAGGGAGCACAGCGCCGCCGCGCCGCGCAGCACCCAGTGCGCCGCGCAGCTGCCGGGCGGCATGGGCAGCTGGAGGGTCATCACGTGGTTGGCGCGCGCGGGCGTGGCGTACAGCGGGCACTCGTAGCACGGCGCTGGCGGGGATCCGGCCTCGCCCTCGCCTGCCCCTGTCTCCGGCTGCTGCGCTTCCGCCGCGCCACCGCCTGAGCCCCCGCCGCCTCGCCGCCGCCGCGGGGTGCCCGCCGCCGACGCCGTCGCTGCCACTGGGCGCAGCTGGATGGGCGGCAGCGCGCACAGCATCTCGCGCGGCCGCTCCTCCGCCAGCGTGCCCGCGGCCGCGTCCCAGCGCGCGCCCTCCAAGAACAGCCCGTAAACGACCGCGCCGTCGTCCTCGCTGCCTCCGCCGCCCCGCTCCGCCGCCGCGCCGCCGCCGCCGCCGCCGTCGCCACCGCCGCCGTCGCCACCGCCGCCGTCGCCCGCGCGCGTCTTCCGCCGCGCGCGCGGGTCGAGTGCCGCCGCCGCCTCGGAGCGCAGCACCAGCTGCTCAAGCCGAAGCGAGTCCACGGGCGCGCCGCGCGCGCGCGCCGCGTTTTGGAGCAGCGCGGTCGCAAAGCCGCGCGGGAACACCAGCCCCGGCAGCCAGAACGCGCGCGGCTCGCCGGCGGTGAGCCAGTCGGCGACAAAGGCGGCGCGGCGGCGGAGGTCGCGCGCCCACGCGCCCAGCGGCTTGCTGCTCGGGTACGCGGCGCGCGCCCACTGCGCAGGCACCTGCGTTTGGTTTGTTGTCGTTTCGGGGAGCACCTATGCTGTAGCAACGCCTTGCAGACAGAAGTTGTGCATGACAGTCCAGCGTTCACGCTATCTCGTACACAAACCCTGTTCATGCCGTGCTGGTTGATCTGCCACTGCCCCGCCCCAGGAGTGAGGATGGAGCCACAAGGTTGCATGGGCGCACCTTGTCCAGCGCGATCGCCGCCGCGACGCCCTCCAGATCGCGCGCCATGGCCTCCTGGCCCCTCAGCGCGCGCCCCAGCGCCGCCAGGGAGCGCGACACCACAGACAGCAGAGAGTTGAGGCTGTTGGGGGGAGGGGGCGGAAGCGTTTTCGGCGGCGCACTTTCAGGGTCCCTTGGCCGAGGCAGGGGGCGGGTGCGAGTAGGGGGGGCATGCAAACTGACTGCCCACGCATGCAGTAGCAAGGCGGCTGCAAGCGCCTCACACCAACCGTGTCTGTGCATTGCCCCACCTGGCGATTTCCTGCTTCAGCACCGTGCCGAGGCTGTTGGCCGCGCCGCACGCCAGCGGCGCAAACGGGTCGCGCAGCGGGCTCGCGTCCGCCAGCCACAGCGGGGCCGGGAGCGCCGCGGCCAGCTCGTCCACCCGCGCAACCAGGGCCGCCTCCTGCGGCGACGCGTGCGCCTGCGCCTGCGCCGCGCGCTGCCTCCCGCTGCGGCTGCCGGCGCCGCCGCCGGCCGCCGCGTCTGCGGGCGCGAGGGACGCCGCCGCCGCCGCAGCGGGCCCCGGGCCAAGCGAGAGCACCGCATCTAGCACGCGCCTCGCGTCGCCGGTGTGCAGCGCGACCGCGGCGTTGGGGTGCAGCCCAAACGCGCGCGGGTCGTCCTCCGGCGGCAGCGCCCTCAGGTGCTCCTCCAGCGCCGCCAACCCCCCGCCGTCGAGGCCCACCGGCAGCGGCAGGCCGGGCGCGAGCTCGGCCGGCGACGGCGCGAGCGCGGCGGGCGACAGGTGGCGGGAGACCAGCGCCATCAGCAGGCGGCGGTCGTCGTCGTCCGTCACCCGGCCGCCGTAATTGATGGCACCGGCGACGTACCGCAGCCCCTCCCACGGAACGAAATCGCCGGCACTGCCGGCGG
Organism: Raphidocelis subcapitata; assembly: GCA_003203535.1. Taxonomy (NCBI): domain Eukaryota; kingdom Viridiplantae; phylum Chlorophyta; class Chlorophyceae; order Sphaeropleales; family Selenastraceae; genus Raphidocelis; species Raphidocelis subcapitata. Next base: position 602,752 of record BDRX01000001.1, read on the forward strand.
CGCCAGGTGAAGGCGGCGGCTGCGCGCCGTCGGTGGCGCGGGGCGGCGCGAAGCTGGCGCCGGCGGCGCCCTCTGTTAGGAACATTTGCAGTGTGGAGAGCGCGCAGGAGAGGTCCCCGTCCGAAAAGGCGTAGGGGCAGTTCCAGCCGATGGGGCCGTACCGCCGGCGCTCCTGCAGCACGGCGTGCAGCAGCACGCCCGAGAGCAGCAGCCGCCGCCACTGCGGGCCCCGCCCCGCCGCGTCACACGCGGCGAGGCGCTGCGCGGGCAGCCCGCCCAGCGCGCGCAGCGCCTGCGCGCGCAGGCCGCGCGGCGGCTCCAGCGCGACCCGCGGCGCGGCCTGCAGGACGGGCACCGGCACCACGTCGGTCGGCGCAGACGTGAGCCACAGCCGGAAGCCGGGGTTCAGGCGGACCTCGGGGTCGTGGGAGGCGGCGGCCGCGGGAAGCTGAGCGGTCACGATCTGCTCGAGCCGCGGCATCCAGGACGCCGCCAGGTGGCAGTTCTGTTTTGTGGGGGTGGGGGCGCGCTTGCTGCGGGGTGCTGCAGAAGGTTCGAGGGCGTCCAGCAGGTGCCGTAGTGTCTGTACTGCAAAGGTGACAACGGACTGCCGCCATGGAGCGGCCACAATTTGCTGTCCCACCCGCCCTTTAACCAAACCCCAACCCCTTGGCAAACCCCTCCCGAGCTTGCGCCGGCGCAAGCGCAGCCCACCTGGAGGCAGACCCACTCTCCGTTGCGCATGGCCAGGTGTATCAGCCCCTCCGCCACCGGGCCCTGCCCCTGGCCGAGGCTCACGAGGTGCAGCCCCCGCCCCACGCCGCGGCCCCGCCAGTCCGCGAGCCGCAGCAGCGGCGCCATCGGGTCCGCGCCCTGCGCCGCGACCAGCAGCACGGGCGCCGTCGCCGCGCCGTCCGCGAGCGCCGCTGCGACGTCGGCGTCGCTGCTAGGGGCGGCCGCGGGCTCGCCGGCGTCGGCCGGGGCGCCCGCCTCGGCCGCGCCGGTGCCGAGGCCGAGGCGGCGCGCGGCGTAGGATGCAAAGGCGGCTGGCAGCGCCTCCTCGCGGAGCGCGCGGATGAGCAGCAGCCGCTGGAAGGGCGGGAGGCCGGCGCTGCCGCCCGGCGCTGGCTGCTGCTCTGGTTGTTGCTGGTCCTGCTGTTGCTGCTGCTGTTGGTGTGGCTGCTGCTGCTCCTCCAGCTGCTGCCGCTGCTGGCTGGGCTCAGCCGGCTGCCACAGCGCAGCCAAGTCGGCTGCGCCCGCCGCTTCGTACGCGTCGCGCCCGTCATCCAGCAAGGCGGCCAGCGGCGGCGGCGGCCGATCGAACGAAGCCAACGCGGCGCCTGCGCCGCGGAACGCCAGCACGGCCTCGCCGAGCGAGTCCAGCGCCGCCCAAGCCTGCGGCGGCAGCCAGCTGGGCGGCGCGGCGCCGGGCTGCTGCCGCGCTGCCAAGACTGGTGCCCCAGCCGCGGGGGCGGTGGAGGGTGCGGCTGCGCGGCTGTGCAGCAGGTGGCCCCACTCCGCCGCCGTCACCGCGCCCTCCTCTCGGTCCACCGCCGCCGCGGCCAGCAGGCCAAAGACCTGGCGGTGGTCCTGGAACAGCCCCCGACAGACCTGCAGGTTTGTGGGAGATTTTGTGCGGGGGTTGTGTTTGCAGTGTGTTGCTTTGGAACGAGGGCCACGTTTCCGGCAGTCACCTCACAGACACACAACAATCCACTTTGACGCCCCTGGATACATTCACACAACCACCCATAGCCCACCGTTGAGTGAATGTGAACAGTCAGGCGCTCTCGCAGGGCTGCCAACCGTGCCGCAAGCGCCGCCTCGGCCCCGCCACCGCCTCCGCCTCCGCCTCCGCCGCCGCCAGCCGCGCCCCCACCAGCCGCCGCCGCGCCGCCAGACGCGAACGCGGGGGCGGCCGCTGCGGCCGCGGCCCCAATGCAATGAACGTACATTGCCTTGAACGACGTCAGGCTGGTTTCGTACATCGGGCTCAGCCGCCGGAGCTCCGACACGACAAACCAAAGGCAGGCGGCGCGCGCCGGCGGGGCGCGGTAGCCCTCGCGCGCGGCGTTGATGGTCGCCTCGGTCGCCTCGGCCTCGCGCACGCGGCCGGCGATGACGGCTGCGGGTCAAGGTGCGTTTGGATTGGGAGGCAGAGGAGAGAGAGACCAGCAAGCCCCACTGATGCTGCCGGTTGCTGCAAGTGAAAGAGGCTGGGCTATTTGGCCCGAAGCAGCAGCTGGGGGGGCTTACTGGCCCCGCCAACAGTGATCAATCACCCACAAAAGCGCACCGCTGGTGGTGCGCGCGTTGTTGAGCGTTGCGATGAGCGCCTCGTCGTCCAGCAGGTGGCCGCTCGACTCCCGCAGCAGGCGCAGCACCTTGTCCTCCAGCTCCTTTAGGCGTTTGTTTTTGTTTGTTTGTTTGTTTGTTTGTTTGTTTGTTTGTTTGTTTGTTTGTTGTTTGTTTGTTGGTTGGTTGGTTGGTTGGTTGGTTGGTTGGTTGGTTGGTTGGTTGGTTGGTTGGTTGGTTGGCTGGCGTTGTGAGGATTAGGATGTGCACAAGGCTAGGGCAGACATGCGCAGGGCGTGTGTTGAAAACGGCCATGCATAAGCGAGGACAGCGGCGCGCCTGCAGCTGGCGCTTGTCGGCGGCTATCGCAGCCACCAGCCGGTCGCGCGCCGCCTCGAGCTCCGGCCTGTCGCGCAGCAGCAGCTCGGCAAGCAGCTGGTCCTCGAGGCCCTGGGGGTTTGGGGGTTTGGGGGGGGAAGTTTGATGCTTAGAGCTTTGGAGGTTTGGAGGTGGTTGGCGGTCTTGAGTTTGGTGGGTTCCTTGATGTGCAGCCCCGCAGTTTTTGCGCGCAAATGCAGTGACGAGGATTGACAAGCGGCAGCACACGTGCATGCATGGCGCAAGAAAGAAGCACGCATGAAAGCGCCTTCAACCGCATTGGCCAACCCACCTTTCGCGTGACCGCAAAGTTGACCAGCGCCACGCGCATGCAGTCCTGCGGCAGGAAGTGCGGGCTGGGGTGGCGCGTGGCGAGGTACAGCCTGAAGTGGGGGTCGTAGTCAACGTCCACCTCGCCCAGGCGGATCAAGGTGCGGGGGCCTGCCAGTGTGTGGGGTTTTTCGGGGTGTTTTGAGGGCGTCCTTTGAGTCAACAAACATTGGCAAGCTGCGGCAGCACTGGCCCTTTCAAGAACGGCAGCGGGTGACGGGGTCGAAGGCCTGCGGCCCGCCAAGGCTCCGCCGCTCCCCCGCGCGTTCCGCCAGCCCCACCGTGCTTGACCACCGCGCGCGCCAGCAGCGTGTCCAGCGCCGCGTCCAGCCCCTCCCCCACGTCCTCCACCAGCACAGGCAGTCCGGCCCGGACTGCCGACTCGAGGGTGGCCAGCAGCGAGGGGGAGGACGCCGCGACCGTCCGCAGGCCGTTGGGCTGCTCCAGGGACTTGATCCACCTGCAGCCCTGGTCCTGGGGGTCTATCATAAGCGGCCAACGGCCCCCCGCCTTTAGCACCATCACGCCGTTGTCTACAGAAACGCAGTCCGCCGGCAGTCCGTGCAGCGCCCACTCGCGAAGCTCCACGGGGCTGGCCAGCGCGCCGGCCAGCGTGAAGCCTGGGGTGTGGGGTATGCCCAGCGCGGCGCAGCGCGAGAGCCAGGCGGCCAGGAGCTCGGCTCGGTAGGGGCCTGCGGGGTTTGCGGTGGGCTTGGTTTGAAACGGCAGGTGCAGGGCACAGGGCCGGGCACTCAAAACCAGCGGAACAGAGCCCTGTGTTGCAGGCGCCACAAAGTGGGGCAGTGCTACCCGCATAAAGCCCCGCCAGCCCAGCAGCGGCAGGTGCTTTTGCCAGTCTGGTGGGAACCCACGTGCACGCCCCAAAGCGCCGCACCCGTGAACGCGCCCGTGTAGGACAGGCACGCCGCCGCCAGCAGCGCGTCGCCCGGGAGCAGCGCTATCCGCGCCGCGAGGCCGTCGGCCGTCGCCTGCCAGCGCGCCATCTCGTCGCCCAGCAGCGCGGTCAGCTTGCTGGCGCGGCCCAGGCGGCGGCCGCTCAGGTCGGCCTGCGGGGCGGGGGGCGTGCGGGCCAGGTCACGCGCCGCACACGGTTTGGACAATTGACCTGCTCGCACGATAACCACGGTTGCGATGAGACCCGCAGCAAAAATTGAGGGATACAAAAGGGCGTTTTGTTGCGCCAACCCAAGGCCGCACCTGAAACGTGAGGGATCCCAGCTCGGCCTGCGTGTCGGCCAGCTGGCGCTGCAGCGCGGCGACCTTGTCGCGTATGGCAGCCAGCCGCGCGCGCTTCTCGGCCAGCACCGCGTTGCTGGCGTCGAGGGCGGCCTGCGGGTTTTGGGGGGGAGGAACAGGGCGGCGCTCGGCCAGCAGCAGATGGGGCACAGCCATCACAGATTCTGGGCCGGTCTGCAGCGGCAGGCGTGGTACGGCCAGCAAAACCGCCAGCCACGGGCAGCCCACGGCCATCCCTTGTGCAACCACTGAACCAAAGCCGCGCGCACCTGCGCCGCCGCCAGCGCCAGCCGCTTTGGCTCCACCAGCTTGAACACCGCGGCATAGGTGTCCATGGCGCGCACCCACAGGCACATCGACATGGCGGCCTTGGACTGCTTGGCTACCTGGTTGGGGTGATTCGTCAGAGGTTTCGGCATGTGAGCTGGCCACTTGCTGCACAAGTCCACTATGCAAATGACAGCAAAAGGAGCAGAAGCTGAATCGTTTGCCGCTCGCCAGCACAGCCTTGGCGCCAAGAAAACTAGCCCGAAAAGGGCTCCTCCCACCTGCTCTGGCGTGAACTGGGGGTCCGCCATCACCCGCTGCAGCTGCCGCACCACGCGCTCCGGCAGCGCGTCCCGGTCAAACTCGGTCAACCGCTTGATAAAGTTGGCGTCGCCCAGCACGCGCTTGGCGGAGTCCCAGGTGAACTCCTCCCCCGCGGGACCCTTTTCCTGCGGGCGTTGCAGCGCAGGCGCGAGGGCGGGCAGGCAAGCCTGAATAGCAAGGTATCAAGTCCGCCAGCTGCTTCTTCAGTTGTGCTGCCTTGCAAGCGCACTAGGCGTGCGCAGTCCGGAGGCCGCTGCAGCAGCAAGCAGGCTCCGCCCCCAGGCGCGCCTGCAGCAGGATGCAGACGCCCTCCATGGTCAGGTGCACCAGGGGAGGCGGCTTGGTGAAGGTCTTCATTTCGATGATGTCGGCCTTGTTCAGGGCGTCCAGCGCCTGGTGGGTTTGCGCCGCCGTTTTGGGTGCGGGGTGTTGTGAAGCTTGCTGCACTCATTGAGATGCGATAACCCCCCCGATAGGTCCACCCCTCCTCAACGCTTGCCCCCTGCCGGCCGCCCCTCCAACCGCCCCACCTTGATCGCCGCCTCCAGCGCCGGCAGCGCCGCCGCCAGGTCCGCCTCCGCCTCGTCCTTCAGCCGCTGCGTCTGCGCCGCGCGCGCCGCAACCTCGGACTCCTCCGAGGCGACCACCGCCGCCACCGCGGCCGCGTCGGCCTGCTCCTGCGTGACCTGGGCCAGCAGCTTCTGGGCTGCGGCGGTCTTTTGGGCCAGCAGGGGCTGGAGCTCGTTGAGCTGCCGCTGCATGCGGTCCACCGCCTCGTTGGTGTCCTGGGGGGGGCAGGGGTCGTTTCAAGCGTTCATTTGAGGGAGGCATCAAGGAACAACATGGCCATGGCCTGCACAAAGCAAGAGCAATCAGCGGACTGTGGTGAGAGAAAACTGGAACAGGGCACAGCTGGCGGCCCTGTTGGCGTCGAGCTGCAGAGGGAGACGGCAAGCGCGGGGGCACCGCACCTTGAGCCGTGCGATGCCGTTGAGCAGGCGCTCCCGCGCCGCCCTGAGCTCGCCGCCCTTTGCCTCCGCCAGCCGCGCATACAGCGCCAGGAATTCCAGGTAAGCCTTGGGGGTGACGTAAAACCTTTTGGGGTCGGTTTTACGGTTTGCGGCGTGTCGGCACACCCAGGCCACACGAATGGGCTGCGCAGGCATCGACATGTGAGGTGTATGGCGCGAGAAAGGCGCATGCATCTTGTCACCGTGCTGGCTCGCAGCAGCCCGAGGGGCCGCGCCCTGCCGCACGTACCTGCGTCCCAGCTCCCGCTTGTACCGCTCCGCCGCCGCCTCGACGCCGGTGTGAACCTCAATCGCCAGCTCAGCGGCGCGCCGCACCAGCCCACCGGACGGTTGCGCGCCAGCGGCTGCGCCGGCGTCGCCGGCAAGCTGCTGCGGCGCCGGGGCCGCTGCCGATGCGGCGGGCGCATCCGCAAGCTCGGGCACGCGCGACAGCGCGCGCTCGCCGACGCTCAGCAGGGCCTCTGGCGGCCACGGGGCAAACCAGTCGACGTTGCAGCAGCCCACAAGGGAGGGAAACTGCCGGCATCTGCGGGGTCGGATTGATGGGGTCAAACCAAGCGCTGAGCAGCAGTCAAGGAGGATGACACGGCCATGCGGGGGTTCATCAGGTGCTGCTCAGGCAGGGAAAGTAGTCGTGAAAGACCCGACGCAGGGCGAACCCTCCTGCTCTGTACGCTCACCTGGCGCCAAAGGCGTCGCCGACGGGGCTCAACGCCAGCACCCAGTGCAAGTTGTCGCGCGCGCGCCCTACAAACGCAGCCCACACGGCATCCGGCCCCTCGGTCAGGGGCGCCCGCGCCGGGGCTGCCGCGGGCGCGGGCTTGCTCGACTGCGGCCGCCGCCTCTGGTCGTGCGCCGCGCTCGCCGCGTCGTCCTCGGCCTGCTGCGCCGCCGCCGCGCGCCGCGCCTCGGCCGACTGGCGCTGCGTCAGCCAGGGGCGCACGCCGTCGATCACCTCCCGCCGCTCGTCATCGGTCCATAGCCCTGCTCGGCGCGCAGGCAGGGGGGTTTCCCAGCTGCCCAGTCAACGCTTGACCGGCAACGCTGGCCCAAACACGCCTCGATTCGGGCAATCGCACCGCAGCACACGCCCCTGCAGCCTGCACGCCCACGCGCACGCAGCAGGCAAACCAAGCGCCGCACGCGCCGCACCCGCCGCGTCGCCGGCGTTGAGCAGGGTGTTGACCTCAGAAAGGATGGCGTCGCCGTGGGGCGGGGCGAGGGCCGCGTCAGGCACCATGAAGGCGATGCGGCGCCCCTCCACGCCGGCGGCCTGCGCGCCGAGGGTTGGGGTTGGCGGGGCGGGCAGGGGCTGAAGGCGCAGACAGGGGATCCGCCGCTGGGGGGCCTCTGCTGCTCACAGAGGGCTCGCCGTCCCCTGGTGGGGTCAAAGGCGAGGCGCATGCCCACGCCACTTGAGCCGTGCGGCGTTTGACCAGTCAAAGTCAACCGACCTCACCTTGAGGGCCCGCTTGACATCCTCTCTAAAGGCGACCGGCCCGTAGCCGCGCCGCACCTGCACCGCAACCCACTCGACCCCCGCCACGTGCGCGGCAAAGCGGGCCAGCGACGCCTTGCCGCTGCCGCCGACGCCGACGAGCAGCGCGGCACCGCGCGGCTGGCGGAACACGCGCGCCAGGTGCGCCACGTGCTGCACTGCGTCCCGGAAAAACACGAGGCGCCCGTCGCCAGGCGAGGGGCCCAGCTGCTGCGAGGCGCCCGCGCCGCCGCGGCCCGTTGCGGTGGTGCGGCGCGCGGCCGCGGTGATTTCCAACTCGTCCTGCGGGGAGGTTTGCGGTTGGGTGTTGTGCAGCTTGGCTGCTTGGTGCGATGCTGTGCACTGCCAATGCGGTCAGTGCCTGCTTACAATCATCGTGACTTGCGCTGCCGCCTTGTTCATCCCCCCCCCAAAGCCCCAGCCGCCAACCTGGTAAGCCTCCAGCACTTTGGCCAGGCGGCCCGCATCTGATGGCAACTCCTCGTAGGGCCGCTCATCTGGGGGCACGCCCAGCCGCAAAAAGTCGCCTGGCAAGAGTGGGAATTGGGGGTCGGAGGGTGGTTACGTCCTTCCTCTCAGCTCCTGCGTGTCTTGCCACCTTCAAAACCGTCCGCAGCTCACTGTGCATATGGCACAGTCATAACAAGCCGTTCCCTATTCGGTCCCACAACCCAAGGGTTTGGGGGGCCGCTGACATGCTGCTTGGCCCGCTGCCAACCCTCCACCCACCGAAAACGAGCTCCCCCTCTGGCGGGAACAGCTCCGCCTCCTCCCCCCTCCAGTCGAACCGCGCCCTCAGAACGTCGAGCACCGCCGACCGCAGCCAGCCGGCGTCGGCGGCGTCGACGAGGCGGTCCCCGTAGGCGCGGAGTTGCTGGCGGTTTTGGTTTAGTTGAAGCAGGGTTGGTGCGCGGTTGGCCTGGTGCTTGCCGCCTTGCAACGCAAACCAACAAGAGGGTGGGGAGGCAGCGCTTTCTTACCTCGTGCAGCCACAGCCGGGTGAGGGCGGCGCGCACGTTGGCGCCGCATTGGGGGGATCGGATCTGGCAGAAGCCCTGGCGCGCGGCGGGGGAGCGGGCGGGCAGGGGAAATGGAGGTCTTGGCGGCGGTTGCGGGTTGCGGCGTTTCGCCAGCGAGCGTGCCACCGCCGCACTACTAAACAACACTCAGCAGGCGCCGCTTTATCCTCACCTGCAGCACCCGGCCGACGTCCCTTAGGCTGAAAACGTAGTGGCTGCGGCTGGGCGTCGGCAGCAGCCCGCCGCACGCGCGCGCGTAGATGTCGGCGGTGCCGGCAGCCAGGGGGGCCAGCATGCGGCTGGTCACGTCTGCGGAAGCCAGAGGGTTTTCGATGAGTGGGCAGGCTTTGCATGCGCGCTGGGCCAACACGCGAGTGGAACAGTGCATGCAAAAAAGAGGTGGCGCAGCAAGGCTCGGGCCTCTCTTACCAGGCGTGAAGTTGGCCTGCAGGAATCCGCCGAATATCGCCGCCGCAATGCGCCCCGCCGCAGCCTCGCCCGGCGGCGGCATCGCGAACCGCGCAAAGTGGCGCGTGAGGCGCGCGCTGACGGGGTGGCGGCCGCCGCCGGGCGGGCCGCAGGCGGCGACAAAGCCGGTGGCGGCGACGGGCCACCAGGCGAGGGTTTTGCGGTCGTAGACGCCGCCCCGGTCGATCAGCAGCCGCAGGAGCTCGAGGGCAGGCTGTTTTTTTATGGTTTGGGAGGTTTGCAACGTTAGATGTAGGCAAGTTGACTTTGAAATGGGGTTTTACCATGGGCCTGGCGGCCCAGGCAGCCGCTGCCCGCAACGATGCACATGGAAGAGCCCGCCAACAGCCAACAGCCAACAGCCAACAGCCAACAGCCAACAGCCAACATCCAACAGCCCCTCCGAAGCAAACAAAACCGCCACGCACCTGCGCTCCGTACTCCTCAGGCGCCGGCAGGTTGATGTCGTCAACGAAAACGAACAGGCGGCCGCCAGGATCCAGGGGCTCGAGCCTGCGCAAAGGGTTTGGCAATTGGCATGCCCGGGGGGGTGGTCAACTTGCGGTCAAACACACGGTCCAACTTGCACATGCAACATGTGCAGATGCGAAGCGCGCAACGAGCACATGCGTGAAGCAGACAGCATGCTCAAGCCCTCAAAACCGCTGGGCCCTGCACTCCCCCCTCCCCCCCTCCCTGCGACTCACTGCCCCCAGCGCTTTGTCAGCTTTTGGCTGAGCAGCGCCTGCACCGCTGCGCTGCCCGTCCTCGCGGAGCACGTCAGCAGCGCGGACGCCAGCCGGCCGCCGCGCTGCGCCCCGCCCCCGCCCCCGCCCGCCGCTGACAGCGCGGCCAGCTGCGCGGCGATGAGCGCGGTCTTGCCGGCGCCGCCGTCCCCGACAAGCAGCGCGGGCGCGCCGGCCGACAGGCACGCCGAGACGAGCCAGCCGTAGCGGGCGGTGTCGGCGGTCGGCACCAGCAGCGACGAGAAGGGGGCGTCGGCGTCGTACACAAAGGGCGCCAGCGAGTCCTCCCACTTGACAAAAACGCACCTGCTCGTTGATTGTTTCGGCCGGATGTTGCAGGGCCAAGCCTTGGCAGTGTGTTGGCACGCATTGAAGGCACATGCGAGGCACAAGCCGGCATCCAAGGCTCACCCTCCCCCCAAAGAACCGTCTGCAAACCGTCCCAAAACCGCCCGCTTCAATGACTGGGACCCGCAGGAGAAACACCCACCGCTCCGTGTCGAGTCGGTAGTCGAAAACGGTGCCCGCCCCCGCGGGGTAGTTTGCCGTGCCGTCCAGCAGCGCGCGCGCTGCCTTGTCAAAGCCGTCCCACCGCGCCGCGTCCAGGCCGCCGCCGGCGCCCCAGACCAGGGCAAAGGCAAACATGTACTGCAGGGCCACCCGGGCGGCGTCCGGCAGCGGGCCGGGCGCGAGGCACCAGCGGCTGGCGGCGGCGTTTGCGGAGGCGGGTTGGATAAGGCTGGGAGGCGTGCTCTGGTTTTACGTAACTGCGCAGCGCAGGAAACCATTACCATTCAACCAAAAAGCAATCGGCCCCCCAGCGCCCCCGCACACCCACCCCTCTGTCTGCAGCAGCCGCCCCAGCAGCGTCGTGACCGCCGCCACGCGTGCCGCATCCACCCCTGGCACCGCCTCTCGCCCGTTGGCCCGCACCCACGCCAGCAGCGGGGCGGCAAACGCCTCGAACAGCGACAGCAGAAACTCCTGAACAGGCTGCAGCGGCGGAGGCTCGGAGGCCTCTGCGCCCGCCGCGCCCTCGTCGTCGCCGCCGCTGCTGCCGCTGTCCGACGGGGCGCCCGCGTCTGCGCCGTCGTCGGGCGGCGGCGCATCCAGGCGCAGGGCCTGGACCCAGCTGCGCGCCAGCGGCAGCCAGCCCAGCGCGCCAGGCGGCATGTAGACCATGCCGCACCTTTTTTTTGAATTTGTTTTGAGTTGCCGCAGCTTGAGTGGCCATGAGATTGGATGACTCATTTGTTTATAGGTCTTGCTGCAAGACCAGCCCATGCACAAGCCCTCAACCCCAACTCCCAAAGCCCGAAATCCCCCCAGGCAGCTGCCCCGGGCCCACCTGCTGACTGTGGCCGGTGACGCGTGCGCCAGGTCCCCCACCTCGAAGACCAGCCGCACGCGCAGCGGGTCCAGGCGGATGCGCTCGCCGTTGGGCAGGCAGAAGAGCGCATTGTCGTCCAAAACTGGAGGCAGGGAGGGGGAGGGGCGACGGTGCGGGGGTTTGGGGGTGAAACGAGACAACACCATCTGGCAGCCGCAAAAACAGTCACATCAAGTTGAGAGCCGCAGTTCAAGGCCGCCGAAGCAATGCCAACGCGCTCTGCCTAGCGCGCACACCTGTGTTGAGGCTCTCCACCCACAGCGCGTCCACGGGGCCGTCGAAGACCACCCAGTCCTGGCAGCTTCCCGCCGGCCAGCCACCGCCCGCCCCTTCCTCCTCCTCGGCCGCCGCCGCCGCCGTGGCCGCCGCGGCCGCCGCGCGCACGATGCTGGATGCCAGCCCGTCCTGCCACTCGTTTGTGGCGGGGTTGTAGCAGCCGTAGAGCTCCTTCAGATCCAGGCTCTTGGGGTTTAGCACCGCAGCCCGCACCGGGAGCCTCGGCTCCTCCGCCTCGGACGGCGGGCCCGCGCCGGCCGAGGCGGCCGCCGGGGCGGGCGGCTCGGCGGGCGGCCGGGGCGCGGCGGCGGGGCGCGGCGCGCTGCCGGCGAGCAGGAGGTTCAGGGCATCCCTCAGCGCCTCGTGGCAGCGCGTCTTGCCGGTGCCTGGTGGTTAGGGGCGGGCGTGGTGAACGTGTGCACGCGTTTCGCACACACGCATTTCGCGCAACTGCGCAAACCTGCAGCAGCTCAGCGCATTCAGGCAGCTACGTTGCTGCCGGTGCTTGCACCTTGCGTACACTGGCAGCAGGCCAGCATGCAGATGGCCCCCAAGCCCAGCCCCAAAACAGCGCCTCACCGGCCTGCCCAATCAGCATCACGCCAAACCGCACGCCCATCGTCTCGCGCAGCTGCACCGCCTTGGACACCAGCCCCTCCGCAGGCTGCAGCCCGCGCGAGGTCAGCGCGCGGCACAGCGCGGCGCGGAGCTCGGGGGCGCGCGGCGGGGAGGGCGCCGCCGCGGGGAACAGGTCCCGGATCAGCGCCTCGAAGAGGGTGGCGTCCTGCGGTTTGGGTTTATTCAGGGACGGCGCATGGGCACGCTCTCCAGACAAAGAAGCAGCGCTGAGCAAGGCTGGTCCGTGCCGGGCTTGTTTGACTTGGTCAAACCAACTGAGCCCACAAATCTGCCCTGGGCGTGTCCGTTCAACATCATGCGAACAAGGGTCTATAAACCCAACCACCTCGGACGTGAACTTTGGCAGGTTGGCGTCGCGGATGGCCGAGATCAGAACGCCGTCCTCGCCGCCGCCGGCGTTGGCGGCGTCGCCCGCCCGCCGCCGCGCCGCGCCGGCCATCACCAGCACGCTCTTCAGCGCGCGCATGCCAAAGTCGTAGTGGTCCTGTGAAACGTGAATTGAGTAAGATGAGCAAGGGTGATGCCTCCCCATAATGCAGGCGCATGTGCAGGTGCAAGCATTGGGAGCTGGCTTTCCCAGGCCCGCCTCTTGCTTACGCACACACCTGTCGGCTAAGCTGTTCGGTTGCGAGCGCATACAGCGCAGTGACCTTGCCCGCCAGGCGCGCCGCGTCGCTGTAGCCCTCAGCGTACAACACAACCTGCGGGTTGGAGTTTTGGGATGGTTTTCAGTTTGCTGACGGGCAGGAGCGCTTCAAACTGAATCTCCCCAGCGCCTGAGGCCTCTCGAGCTGTCTCTGTCACCCCAACACAATTCCGCGGCAGCCCAGGCCACACCTGAGCCACCAGCCGCGTGTCTGGTGACGTCATGGCCACAGGGCGGAACAGCGCCTGCGGTTTGTTGACGGTGTGGGCGCGCGTTTGGGGCTGAAGCAGTTGGGCTGAGACGCCGCTGGCTTCTTAGCCGAGGGGCCAGGCATTCGCGCCAACAAAGCCCCTTGCAAGTAGGAACTACCCCCGCTGCGCACCTTTAGATTGTCGGGCAGCTCGGTGCGCCCCGCGTAGCCGGGGTTCATCGTCACAAACACCCCCACGCCCGGCTGCAGCCGCATCTCTCTGCCCTCGAACAGCACGCGGTCCAGGCCGGAGCGGAGGGCGGACTGCAGCGCGTGGAGTTGCTGCGCCACGACCGACAGGACCTGCAGATTGGTTTCGGTGTTTGGCAGTGGGGTGGGGGGCGTTGGGGCCAGGGCTGATGCGTTTGCCTCACCGCTGTGGTCAACTGAAAGCAGCTTGGGTGTGGCGAGCAATTCCTGCGATGGCGTGCTGTTCCTGCCGCGATGAAGGTGCTTCAAATTCCCCAGACCCCTGCCCTCGGACCCAGCCCCCCCCCAGACCTCGATGTTGATCCGGTTGAACTCGTCAAAGCAGGCCCACGCGCCCGCCTGCGCCAAGCCGCGGAAAAACTTGGCCATAAACCTGGGGGTGTTGTGTTGGAGGCCGTTGGCGGCGCGGGTTGCTCGGGAGATATCTTGGCTCCATTGGCGCACAGAAAACACAGGCATGCTCCCATTCGCATTCAAGATCACGCATTCAAACGCACTTGTGTCCGATGTGCTCTGCGCAGTTGAAGACCACCACCTGCGTCCCCAGCGCCTTGCCAAGGTCCTTGACGGTTTCGGTCTTGCCGGTGCCTGGGGTTGCAAGTTTGACCGGCGGGGGTTGACCAAGGGTTGTGAGAAATGTTGAAGCTCACACAGGCTTTGTGAGTCAGCACGCGGGGGGCAATGGGCAGGGCAGGCCCGGCTCAGGAGGGCAACACAGAGGGCCCCCTTGCGAAGGCGTCTCAATGCCTGGAGGCGCGGCGTGTGCACACCCTCGCTGCCCCACACGCACCCGCTGGCCCCGCCGGCGCGCCGCCAAGCCTCATCGCCAGTGCCCCAGTGAGGGTGAGGTAGCACCGCTCCGTCATTGGGGTGATGACAAGGCGCGGCTGGGCGCCGAGGTACTCGTAGCCGTAGTCAAACCTGGGGCGGGCGCGGGTTTGACCAGCCGATCAAGCAACTGCTGAACTTTCTGAGCGCACGTGTCATCCCGCCCACCCACACGTCCGCCTGCTTGCCTGCCCACCCGCCCAACCAGGTGCATGCGCTCGGCCCCACCAACACCCACACCCCAAGCCCGCACGCACCGCGCGTTGACTTGGCGCGCCACCACGCCGTCTGTGTCGGCGTCGTACTCAAACCGCAGCGCCCCCGCCCAAGCAAAGTCGGAGGGCGAGCACGCGCCGGAGGCCGAGAGGGCGCGGACGGCGTCGCGGTTGCGCACGTCAACCGTGATGAGCGCCACAGCGGACTGTTGAAAGGGGGGTTTATCGCGGTTGCCGTTGTGCCCGGCCCTCCACCAGGCAACAAATGCCGTGCGCTGCCTCGCATCAACGCCGCCTGCAAATGACCAGCCCGCGCAACAGAGGCGGTGCCTGCAGCCGTGCAGAACGGGCGACGCGCGCTTTCCCTCCCAAGCGCCTCGGCGCTGCCCTCCCAACCCCGGCGCACCCGCCGCTGAAGCTCGGTGAGCCCGCCTCTGACGAGGCGGACCAGATCTTCCAACAGGCCATCGAACTCCCCCGCCAGCGCCTCGAGCGCGCCGCCCGCGCTGCAGCTGCCGTCCAGCGCGGCCTCCGCGGCGGCGCAGAAGAAGACGTTCGAAATCAGGATCGACAGCTGGGCAGGCTGGTGGACGGCCCACTGCGCGCGTGACAGCGGCTGCGCCGGCGGCGCCTCCCATGCCTCGGCCGGCGCCTCCGCCCCTGCTGCGCCAGCCTCCCCAACCCCAGCCGCATCTGGGGCGGCTTCTGTGAACGCCGTGGCGGCTGCTGGTGACGGCTGCTGCCACTGCTGCTCGGCGGCCGGATCCGCCTCGGCCGCCTCGGCCGCGTCGGACGCCGGCTCGTTCCGGGCGATGCCCGGCAGTCCGGCGTACTCGCGCATGCAGCGGCGCGCCTCAGCGCGCAGCGCGGCGCGCATGCCCGCCTCGACGCCGCCGAGCCAGCTCTCCACCAGGCCGCGCGCCTGAATGGCCGGGACCGAGTGGAATTGGGGCTCAGTGTCTTTGGCAGCGAGGGGGGTTGGACAGATCACACTCCGTTGAAAGGGCCAGGCAATGCGCCAAACATGCGGCTGCAACAACCAGGGTCAAAACCCCCAAGCCAGGCGCACCTTCACCACCTTGCCCAGCGCCAGCCGCTCCCCCTCTGGGCTCAGCAGCGCCAGCACCTCGGGCGTCGGCCGCACCACCGCCGGCGCCGGCACCGGCGCCGGCGCTGCGGCGGTGCCGTCCGCGTGTGCGGCGGGCCCCGGCGCGGGCGCGGCGTGGTGGCGCGCAAACTCGAGCGCCCGCACGCCCTCAAAGCACTTGTTGATGTGTGGCTGCACCGCGGCTGGGTTTTTGGCCTGCGCCAGGATGTCCAGCAGCTCCTCGTTGGAGAGGAAGTAAAACCTGGGGTGGTTGGGGGGCGGGTGTTTTCGAGCGCAGCGATTGTGGTTTGACAGCTTTTGCTGATTCTTGCCTTGGTTCGACCCGAACCCAGTCCGTGCATTGCAGCACAGGCACGCAGGAGCTCAGCTGACTGAGTGTGCACCTCGGAAACGCCACCCTCTTGGTTTCGAGGTAGTCCTCCAGCGCCTTGCCAACCTCCTCCAAGGTGGCGCGGCACTTGGTCAGCGCATCAAGCCAGCCTTTTCGGTTTGGATGATGGCACACGCTTGTGTCGGCTGGCCCGAGTCACCGATAGCGCATCAGGCAGGGGCAGCCCTGCGAGCCCTCTCCCAACGCGCCGCCAGCCGCGCAGTTGTTCAAAGGCGCATGGAGGATCGGGAGCATGGCGGCAGACCCACCCACCTGGCGGGGCCCCGACGGCCAGCGCGTCTGGGCGGTCGTGGGTGCGGCGCATTATGTCCTTGAAGGTCTTGTCCACCTGGGCAGGGGGGGTGGAGGATGGGGTTTTGCCTCGGAAAGCGGCCAACATGAAGTTGAGAGCAGTTCTACGTCTTTTCTCTTCGCAGGCCGCAATTTTCAAACATGACTTATTTGGGGGTGGGTGGCGAGGCAGCCCAGGCGCTCAGACTTCAGAACCCGGCGCGAACCAGGCCCACACCTGCACAAACGCCCGGGCCTCGGCCGGCAGCTGCCTCTGGATGTCCGGCGCTGCAAAGACGGGCTCCAGCGCCATCCACGCGCGCTGCACGTCCAGCCACACCTCGAGGGTGGAACGCAGGTGGCGCAGCGTGCGGTCGAGGCGGTCGACGTCGGAGCTGGGAGGGTGGGGGAGGGGGCCGCAGAGGCGGTCGGAGGGCGGCGTTGAGCAGGCGAGCCACGTCTTGCGCCGCGTTTCTTGATCAGACCAAGGATAGGATAAGAAAGGACCCAACCGCACCCCCCCCCCCCCGAATGAACGCTCGTCGCCCAAAAGCCCCACCGTCCAAACAGGTCCACCGGCAAACCGAAACCCAGAAACCCCAAAAAGCTGAGTACGGAAGCACCCACCGTATTCCCCCCACGTATCGGCTGGCCGATATCGTCCCCAACGCGATGAGGCTGTCCTCAAGCAGCTGCGCAACCTCCTCCGTGGAGCCCAGGGCCCACGTGTCCTTGGCCTCCTTGTAGGGGCGCACGGTCAGCTCCATGCCGCGCCACCTGGCGTTGGCGTGGGGTGGGGTGCGGTGTTGTGCCGCTTGCACTCTGCTTTGGTTTGCTGTGTGCTGCCCTCCAGCCGCCGGCTCGGCTTGCAGTGGGAATTGCAGCGGCGCGTGCAAACAGGGGCAAGGTCAAATTCGAGGGCAACAGCAAGGTCAAAACACAGTCAACCGGCGCGCGCACTTGGCGGCGACGGTGTCCAGCAGCCCCTCCAGCGCCGCCTCCTGGCTGGCCTCGTAGCTTATCGCCACCAGGCGCTCGCGGTGGTCCACAATCTGGGGGGGTTGGGGTTTTTGGCGGGGTTCAAAAGCCGGAAACCAAAACGAGGGGCACGCCGCGTGAGCTCGGCGGTACTTGCAGCCCGGCCTCAGGAAAAACGCACGCCCCACAGCTCGCCCTCCCAAAGACCCCCCGCCCGGGCGCCGCACACGTCATGCCGCCCCCAGGCCAGCCTTTTCAAAAAGCCCTCCCCAGCATCCAGCGTCGCACCCCGAGCCGCAGCATGTCCGACAGCGAAAAGCCCTCCCGCTGGTCCATCGGCGCGCCCAGCAGCGCCCCGATGGCGCCCCAGTGCCGCTCCCTCAGGTCCTCGTTCCTCAGCGCCGCGACCGCCGGCAGCGCGGCCTGCCAGTCCGACACGCCCGCGCGGAGCCGGGGCACGAGGGGGTTGGGCGGCAGCCCGGCCTCGAGGCGGCGGCACATCTGGTGGACGCGGCCGACCTTTGGTTGGGGTTTTAGTTTGGGCGGAAAAGGGGGGAAGGAGATATTGGTCAACAGCAATCAGCCGGGGTCGTTGTGCAAACCATGTCGGCGGCTGTTTTTGAAGCCGCAGGTTGCGAGATGAGCAAGCAGATTTGGTTGCCAGCAACAAAAGCTACCCCAATGCAAGCGCGGACGCCCGACTTCAAGGCTAACAAACCCCCCAAAGCTTTGCCTGCTCCTCCATCCCCCCGACGTCCAGCCCAAACAGCCGCTGCCCCAGCCACGCCGCCGTGACCTCCCCCCACTGCCGCAGCCCCCTCCACAGCAGCGCCTTGAGCTCCACGTCGCTGGCGACCTCTCCCAGCGCGTCCCAGCCCGCGGGCTCGCCGCCGCACAGCGTTTGCAGCTGGGATATGCGGTTGGCGGACTCCTGCTGCGCCTGGACGCGCGCGAGGAGGGCCTGGGTGACGTCTTCCATGCGGGAGATGTCTGGCAGGGGTTTTGGGGGGCGGAGAGGGGGGGTTAGACGGGGTTTGGGCAAGAGACTTGGCAGGCCATGCTTGCAGGTTTTTGTGATGAGTGCTTCACCCAGTTGCAGAACAAGCGACGCCCGGCCGTGCCGACAGGGCGTTGATCTGAGCAGTGAGCGGCGCGTCCCGCCGGACCGCTCGCCGCCCACAGCGCGCACCCTGGCTGTCGGCGAGGATTGACTCGTGGCCCGCATCGGCCTTGACCTCGGAAACGGTGCGCATCAGCGCCGCCTCGGACTCGGCGAGCTCCCTGGTGGTATCAGAAGGCGGGGGGGGGCAGCGCCGGCGGGCGATGAACCCGTTTATCCTTGGCAACAACATGTGCACAGCTCAGTGTTCAAACCAAGCTGCTGAGGCAGCGAGCGCATTCAGCAAGCGTGCAGCCAGCAAGCCATCAAAACGCGCAGTCCGCCCGACCCCCCTCGCACCTCCGGAAGCGCTCGGCGTGCCGCTCACGCGCGGCCTCTGCCGCCCACACCGCGTCGTGCAGCGCCCACACCTCCCCGTCCAGCCCCGCCGCCGCCTCGCGGTCCTCCGTCGCCAGCGACACGCCAAACTCCTCCATCAACTCGTAGTGGGCCACGACCTGCGGTTGTTGTTTCGCGTGTGCCCCTTTTTGTTCCTTTCCAGCAGCGTTGCGACTGTGGGCGCAAAACACTTGTCTGCGTGTGTAACGCACGCGTGGCTTTGCGTAGAGTGCGCGTGTGTGTGCGCAGGGGCCGCAATGCCTCATTGCCTAGCTCACTCACCCAAGTGCCGCCCCCGCACCCACCTGGTCGTGCCACTTGTCCAGCTCCTGCCGCCGCGCCTCGATGCGCCTCACCAGCTGCAGGTGCGCCACAAACTCCTCCGCGCTGCCGGGCGGCCGCGCGACCGCCTCGGCCAGTGAGCGCACCTCGGACACGAACGCGCGCGCCACGGCGCGCGCGAGCTCGGGCAGCAGCGCGTGCAGCTCGCCGACGCAGCGGCGCGGCGACGGCGCGAGCGCCGAGGCGAGGCGGGACTGCTCGATTTGCAGCACGCCGAGGCAGTGGATGGGGGGCAGGGCCTGGATCTCGGACAGCTGCGCGCCGTAGGCCAGCAGGTGCCTGCGGTTTGCGTCGGTTGGGCGGCACGGCTCGTTTGCACGGGCTGTTTGATGAATAGTTGGCCACCTTCTTTGCATAAGTGTGTGCGCTTCAGCACGACAAGCGGACTGCCAGGCTTCCCCATGCCTTGGCCCCGCTGTTTCAGGGTTCCCCAGCCCCCTCCGCGCTCACTTGCGCAGGTCCTCAAGGCCGGCGCGCCCCTCTCGGACAGCCGCCGCCAGCCCCTCGCGCGACACGCCCCTGTTTGCGCTGACGTAGCCGGCCAGGTGCGCCAGGCCCGCCGCGTGGCGCGCGCCGTCCCGCAGCGCCGACGCCAGCGCGGCGGCCAGGCGCTCGCCCAGCGCGTCGGCGTCGGCCTCGAGCATCGACGGCAGCGGGCCGTTGGGGTCGGTGGCGAGGCCCTCTGGGGGCGCCTCCATCAGGTGCTGTGGGCAGAGAGGGGTTGTTAGCGTTGAGGATAGCACGGGCAGGAGGCCACGCGGCGTTGCGATCGTGTCTGCCCCTCCTTCACTCAAGTCAAGGTGAAACTGCACCTCAAAAAATGGCCAACCCAGACGCACACACCTGCAGCCGGGCGTCCAGCAGTAACCGCGGCACGTCATCTGCCGCGCCCAGCATGCGCCGCCGCAGCCCGGCCAGCGCGTCCCGAAACGCCTCGCCGCGCGGCTCAAAAACGAGCGCGTCGCGCTGCGGTGCGCCGCCGCCGACCCCAGCCTCCTGCAGCAGCAGCTCGATCCGCAGGACAGGCCGCAGCAGAACATCCGCCAGCTGCTGGCTCGATTTGGGTTCGGCCTGGCTGGCGGGCTCCCCGTGCGCGGGGGCAGGCATCAGCGCGCGCTCACCTGCGAGCGGCAGCGTCGGCGCCTGCGACACGCCCCCAGGCCGCACGCTGCTCTGCGGCCGCTGCGCCGCCCCACCAGGGCCACTGCCGCCGCCGCTGCTGTGGTGGCGGCCCTCGGTCGGCCGGCCGGTGGACTGGGCATACAGGTGGCTGCCAAACACGCCGGCCAGCTCGTCGGCGGGCGCGGCCTGCAGCAGCGCATGCAGCATGTCCGCCAGGCTGCCAAGCACCATGCGGCGCAGCGCCTCGGCGATCAAAAAGTCCAGCAGCCGCACGAAGTCTGCAGCGGCGAGTTGGCAACGCGCGACTTGTGGAAGCCGCATGCCGGCAGTGGACCGCGCTGGGTGTGTTTTTGACCACATTTGACCATCCAGAAAAGCTTGACCAAGCAGCCAAGCAACCCCTGGCGAGCAAAGCAGTGCGCAACTCACGTGCGATGCGCCGCTTCTCCCCCCGCCGGGCGGCCTGTAGCGCAAACGACGCGGCTGAACCAGCGCCGGGAGGGGAGCCCGTGACCGCTGAATCCACGGTAACACGCGACTCTCGGCGCGACGCAGCGCCCCCTGCGGCGGCGGCGCCGCCGCCGCCCTCGCCGCCGTCCGCCGCCGACGCACGCCGAGGCGCCGCCGAGCGCTCGCCCGTCGCCGCCATGCGGGCGTCGAGCGCGGCAAGGTCTGCCTCGCACGCCGACTGCGTGGCAGCCACGGCAGCCTCCCAGACCTTCAAGGGGGAGCGAATTGGGGTTGGCCGACCGTTGCGCTTTAGAAATGGCGGGGTGCGCATGTCACGGCATGCCGTCAAGTTTAGCCCCGCTGACCCCCGATGCCGCAGATGCGCCCAGCCACCCGGCACCGCACCTCGTGCAGCCGCGCGGCCGCCTCGGCCACCGCCGCCTCGTGGCTGGCCAGCAGCTCCTCCAAGGTTACGGGGGCGCCCGGCGCCAGCCGCTGCAGCCGCATTCCCTCCACCTCGAGGCAAACGGTCCTGGGGGTGATGATGATGGGGGCAAAAAAGGGTCGACCAGTTGGGGACTACAGGTTTTAGGGGTTGGCCTGGTAGCAAGCTGCCTCAAAGCCTGCGCGCACTCGCAGCGCGCGGTGGCGACACTGCGTGCCCACCTGACGTGCATCAGCGCCTGCCGCAGCGCGGGGTTGAGTGGGAACAGCCGCGCGCCTAGGCTGGTGCTGCTGCTTGCGGCCTTGCGCGCGTTGACGCCGCGCCGCCAGATCGCAAAGGCCTTCCACTCGCGGTAGCGGCTGCGAGGAGGAGGCGCCGCATTGGCCATCAGCGTTGGGGGGTGGGGCGACGCCGGCATCAACGCCACAGCAGCAGCTGTGGTAAGAGCGGTTTGTCAACGCACGCAGCCACATTTGCGATTGCCCAGAAGCACTCACCGGAATACGGCCAGGCGCATCAGCTTGCTGTGCAGCTGCTGCTCCCGCAGGAAGCGGTCGAGGCCCAAAAACTCGGCCGCCGCCGGCGCCCGGACCGTGCGCGTCACGCCCGTGGTGCTGGCAGTGAAGTAAACCGGCAGCGCCGCCACCTCAGCATACGTCGCGACCTGAGGGCGGGCGTGCGGGCATGTGGCGGCTCTGTATCTTTATGCGCGCCTGCATGCCCGCACGCATGCATGCGTTCGTGGCTGCATGCGCGCGTGCGTGCGCGCGTGCCGTGCAGAACTGCCACAAGTCCACAACCGCTTTGCACGGCCCACCTCCAAATCGAAAGGGTTGAAAGGCAGGGCATGGGGTGCCGTGTGCTTGAGGTATGCAAACTCCTGAACCTCGCCCCCGCCGGGTGCGGCGGCCTTCTGCAGCCGCCGCAGCAGCGCCGTCCATGTGCGCGTGCGCTCGGCCACGGCAGGTGACTCGAAAGGGTCGCCCGCGCCTGCCGGCGCGGGCGGCAGCTGCTGCGGGGGCGGCGACGGCTGCGGCTGCTGCGGCAAAGGGGCCAAGGCGGCCGGCATGTGGGAGGCGCCTGCTGAGGCTCCCCCCGCCGCAGGCGCTGGCCGGCTGGGCGACGCAGGGCGCTCAGCCGCAGCTGCCGCTGCCGCTGCCACCGAGCGTGGCCTGACAGCTGCTGCAGCTGCTGCTGCCTGCGCCGCCAGCGGCGTCGCCAAGGGCTGCTGGGGCGCAGCCGGCACTGCGGCAGCCTGTGCCGGCGCTGCGCTGCGCTCGCTGCCGTCGCCCACGGGTCCGATCCGCGCATGGCTTCGGTGAAGGGGTGGCAGCCGCTCATCCACCGCCGATGTGCTGAACCGCCGCGGAGAGACGGTGGCCGCCAGTCCAGTGGGCGGCGCGGCCGGCGCGGGCTTTGCCGCCCCGGCCGCAGGCGCGCCGGCAAAGGGCGGAACGGGCGGCGGCGTGCCGCCGCGGCCGGGCGTCCCGCGGGCGGCTGCGCATGCGGGGGCGGGGAAACCGTTGCAGGACGCCTAGGCACCCCTGCATGGAGGCGGTGTGCACCCTCTTTGACACCCGCGCCGGGTCTGCACCCACCCCCAACCCCCACGCACCTGACACGGCACGCCGCGCTGCGGCAGCGGAGGGCAAGAGAGCGCCTCCCGCCGTTGGCCTGGCCGCCGCCTTTGGGGCAAGCTGGGAGAGGCCCAGCTGTGCGACGCCCAGCCGGCCAGCTTGGGAGCCGTCCTGCTGCTGCGGCGGCTGCGGTTGGGACTGGCCTCCCGGCTGCTGCTGCTGGTGGTGCGGCGCCGCGCCCGCCGCCGACGCTGCCGCGCCCGGGGGCGGCGATCGTGCAGCAGCATCGCGTCCCGCCTGAGGTACGAATAGGGCAGCGCGCGTGTGCCGTTTTCACCCAGGAAGTGCCACATAAGCCGCACCCAGGGACGCGCGTCCACATCACCCCGGCCCACCTGCAGGTACAGCCCCGCCCTCAGGCCTCCTCCCCCGGCAGGGCCCCTCCTGCCATCCTCCTTTGGCGACGACCTCATCTTTCGCAGCCAGCCATGCAAGGGAAGATCACCCGCGGCCTCGCGATCGGCCACGGCCGCGCCTATCACAGTGCGAATTGCTCGAGGCTCAGACGGATGCCCTCCCACGCTTTGGTCCCGCGCCCTCGTGGGGTGCCGGGCGTGCCAGGTGCGTGTTTGACCGGGTGTTTGACCGGTCGCCCGCCACCCCGCCCGACGCTGCCGCGCGCCGGCCCGAGCAGCCTGAGCCAGGCCGGCGATGCGTCGCCCCAACTACACGAAAGGGGCGGTCTTTACCGAGTTATGTTTACTTCCAACACGGGATCACGGCATTGCGACGGTCATTGCACCGACAGGCAGCCGAGCTCCTGCAGCAGTGGCAGCAGGCGCTGCAGCCGGTCCGCCGCGGCTGCGCTCCCGGTGGCGAGGCCCACGCAGGCCGGCGATGCCAGCGCTGCCACGCACGCCTCCCCCAGCCGCGGCTCTGCCCAGCACGCCGCCGCGAGCGCCTCGGGTGCGCTCGAAATGAGCAGGGCAGGATGGCCGGCGAGCGCCTGGCCCAGCTCGCAGGCCACTGCTGCTGCCGCCAGCGCCGATGCCGCCGACGCCGCCTCGGTGGTTGCCGGCCCTGCCCCGGCTTGCTCCTGCCCCGGCCGCCGCCGCTCGCAGCCGGCGCCAGGGGCTCCTGCCAGGCGACGGCACAGCGCTGCCCACCTCGGCTGCACCACGCACGCGCATGCCAGGTCGAGGGCCGAGGCCGCGGCGTCGCTGGTGCCACTGCTGCGAGGGTCGCCGCCGCCGGCCGCACCGCTGCTGCTGTCCAGCGCCACCGCCGCCCGCTCCACCGCGGCACCGATGGCAGCCGCAAGGCCCTGCGGACCGTCGCACGCGGTCACTGAAGAGTGCCAGAGCGCCTGCGCCGCCGTCACCAGGCGCAGCCCCTTCTCCTCTGCAAACCAGAAAGCCCGAAGCGCGTCAAGGGAGCTGCTGCTGCCGTCATCTTTGTCGCTGCATGATGGCCCCCCTGGGGGCGGGGCCAGCGGCGTTGCTGGCTGCAGCACGTCGCATGCTGCAGCAAGCGTGTGCATGGCCGCTTTTAGGTCGAGCAGGGAGCCGACGGCCTGCTCCGCCGCCGCCAAGGACGCTCCCAGCTCGTGGGCTGCCGCGCGCTGCTGCCGCTGTTGCTGTTTGCCCGTGCCTCGCCCCCGCTGCTGGTCCTCCTCTCGCTCCTCGTCAGCCTGGGGGTTGCCGTGCTCCTCCTGGCCTGGCGGCTCCAGGGGCGGCGGCTGCTGCTGTTGCTGCGCGACGTGCTGCGCCAGCCGCAGCGCGGCGGCTGTGTAGGCGGAGAGCACGGTCTGAACAGTCTGCGGGCTGTCGCCCCAGCGCAGCAGCGCTGCGAGCAGCACAGCGCGCGCCACGGGCTCCGGTTCGGCGCCCTGGTAGGGGTGGCAGCGAGGGGCGTGTTTGTTCGGGGCATGGGAGGCCAAACCGCAGCGGCGGGCAACGGCCCGGCTGCGTTTTGAGCGCGCCGCGGCCGTTCGACGCACCTCCTGCCGCTGCTGCAGCAGCAATGCCGCCGCGAACAGGCGGTGCAGCAGCTCGAAGCGGGGCTCCAGCTTGTCCTCTGCCACCACGGCAAGGAGCTCGGCCAAGCGGGCCGCGATCCCGGCGGGGCCAGACTCCATGGCGACGTGCGCGCGGGAAGCCCGCCACACAGCGATCGCCAGGGGCGCTGCCAGCCCGAGCTGATGGGGCAAACCGCGGGGAATGACCCAGAACGAGCGGGTCTTACTCGCAGCAGTGCCGTAGCCGGCGACGGGGAGGGAATACGGCACCGCAGTGTCGCAGCGGCGCCGCCCCGCGCGTGGGCGGTCAAAAGAAGGGCGGGCGCGCAAGCAAGCGAAAGCGGCCGGTCATATACAGCCGTCACGCGTCCCATTTGGTGCGCTTGGACCCCGACGCAGCGGGCGGAAGCCCCGCCGCGCGCGCCGCCAGCGACTGAGCGACCGCCTGGGCCTGCAAGAGCCGGGGGTCGGCGCTGCTGAGCGGCACGCGCGGCGCGCCGCTGGGGTGCACGCCGGCCGCCGCCGAGGCCGCCGCGACCGCCTTGGCCGCCGCCGCCGCCGCGGCCGCCGCGGCGCCGATGGGCGCCCGCCCGCCGCCGGGCGCGAGGCCGCCCCCCGCCGGTGCCATCGGCGCCTGCAGCCCGCCCGAAGTGAACTGCAGCTGGTCCCGCCGCGAGGCCTCCTCGGCGCGCCGCGCCGCCGCAGCCTTGAGCTCCTCCTCGAGCCTTTTGTTTTGGGATGTTTTAGGGCGGCAGGGGTCGCTTGGTTTCGAGGCTCAAGGCGTGTTGATGGGACCTGCAAGCTGCCCCACTCACAGCCGCATGCCACTCCCCGCCCCCCAAAACAACACGCCACACAACAAAGCTTGCATGCGCTGGGGTTGCCAGTCCGCTCCCCTCACTTTGGCCACGTGTCGGACTCGGGGAGCGCGGTGGGGTCCCAGACCTCTGGCCCGAAGCACGTGCCGTAGGGGTTGAGGTCAAAGTGCGCCACCATCTTGTCGAGGAAGGTGGGGTTGGTCCACCGCCGGTCCTTGGACAGCTGCGCCATGACCGTGACGCCCTTTTGGCGCTGCACCGTGTCGATGAGGGCCACCTTTTCCTGGATCACGGGGTCGACGGGGCCCGGCGGCGGGGCCCGCAGCTCGGGGGGCAGCAGCATGCGGGGGTCGTCGCGCCGCATCCCGCCCTCGACGCCGCCGCCGTCGCTGCCGCTCGCCGCGGGCGCGACGGGCGGGGACAGCCCCTCGGGCGGGGGCTCGGGGTTGGTCGAGGGCCCGCCGACCACGTGCGCGGCGGCGCTGGGGCTGCCGGGGGGCTCGTCCCCGTCGCCGTCCGCGGGCGGTCCACCCGCGGGCTGTACCGCCTCGCCCGCTGCCGCTGCGTCGCCGCCGCTGGTGCTGGGGCTCCCGCCGCCCAGCAGGCCGAGGCCCGTCGCGTTGGCGCCTGTCGAAGAGGGCGGGAGCGCAGGGAGGGCTGAGGGGGAGGGGCAGGGAGCCTGTGAGGAGCGGTGCCGTGCCGGCAGAACGGTCCGCAGCGTCAAAGCTCAGGCGCGAACAAGGGCCGCTGGCTGCCCATGATGCAGTGTTGAGCAGCGCAGGCAATGCTGGTGGTGGCATGCCGGTCGACGGCGGCCCCTCGTCCCAGCAGCCGCATACCGCGCCGCCCCGCCCAGCAGCGACGCGCCACGCGGCGCGCGGCCGCTCGGCGCGCACGCACCCGCCGCGTCCTCCATGCTGGCGTCCTCATCCTCGCTGCCGCTGCCATAGCCGCCCAGCAGGTTGGTGAGCTCCGCCATCCGCCGCCGCCCTTGCGATAGCGCCGGGCAGCGTCGTGCGGGGCGCAGCGGCGTCGCGCGCGGCCGCTGCTTCGCGCTCCGCGCCGCGCCGCGGCCCCGCCGCTCGGCCAACGGACGCAGGTCGATTGATGGCTGCCTTCAGGAGGCGGTCTGGGCGGCTGTCAGCGCGTTCGGAGGAGAGAACGCTGGCAGGAGTGGCTGCGAGACCGGCAACGGCGATCTGGAGCAGGGCTGCTCCGCCGGAGGCTTGTAGACAACGCGCGTGAATGTGCCAAGAAGGCCGGGCGTGATGGGGAGGCCTCCTCCTCGGAAGGCACTTGTGGAGGCACTGCAGCAGCTGCACTGCTGGTGCAGGCCCCCTCAGGCCTGCGATTGATTCGTGAACACCGTGTTGATCCGTGAAAAGAGGGGCCGCCGTACGGTACTCGGCGATCTGCGCGCGTTTGGCCGATCCCCGGGAGACACAGAGCTCAATCGCGGCCCCGGCCAACCGCAAAAGGGGCGGTGTATTGCCGAGAGTCAGGACAAAGGGCGCAGCGGCCCCCTCCCGGACAGCAGCAGCCCCACCGGCCCGTCGCCGAGGCGCAGCGGGCGCAGCGGCGCGGCGCGCTGCGCGCGGCGGGTCCGGGCGCGATGCCGGCCTCGACGGCGCCGGCAGCAGCAGCAGCGGCGGCAGCAGCAGCGCCCGCCGCCGCCGCCGCCGGCGGCAGCGCCCGCCCCGGCCTGGCGGCGCTCCTGGCGGACCAGAACCTCACCGCGGCGCTCAAGGTGCTCGAGTCGGCCATCGGCGGCGCAGAGGCGGACTACACAAACGCCGCGGCGCGCCTCGCGCAGCTGCACATCAACCGCGGCTTCTGCCACCAGCGGCTGTCGCTGTCGCGCAAGGCGCTCAAGGTCGGCGCGCTGGCGCGGCAGCGGGGGGGGGGCTACGAGGCGGGGCCGGCGCCGTGTTTCTGCGCGGCTCGGTGCAATAGAGACGCTGTTGTTGTGCAGCTGCAGGTGTGGACTGTACGTGGACTCAAGTAAAAGAAGCGTCGGCGCCAAGCGTACGGGCAACCCCCAACGCCCCTCCCCGCAACAGGACTATGAGTCGGCACTGGCCATTGCGCCGGACAACGTGCTGGCCCTCTTCCGGCGCGGCCAGGTCCTGCAGACCCTCAACAAAAAGGAGGTGCGCAGCGAATCGTATGCGCAGGCGCCCGTGGGCGTTTGCTTTGGGCGCCTCGCGGCTGCACAAGGCATGCACCGCCGCCGAAAGCCCCCGCCAGCAAACGCCCCCCCCCCTCTCTCCCATCGGGCATGCCGCCAGGCGGCGCTCAAGTCCTTTTGCCAGGCCGCCAGCCGGGCCGACCCCGCGACGGACCTGGCCTTGCTCATTGATGTGACAGAGGCGATCAAGGCCCTTGGGGGAACCGTGCCGGCCAGCGGCGGCGGCGGCGGCGGGGAAGGCCGGGCTTTTGCGGCGGACAGGTCGCCCGCGGCGGTCGCAGCGGCGTCGGACGAGGCGGCCGCGCGTGCGCTGCCGCTGCTGCCTGCGGGGGCCGGCGGCGGCAGTTTGGCGGCGGTGGAGCCGGCGGTCGGCGCGCACCGCGAGCCGCACGCGGCGCTGGCGGCGCAGCCGACGGCGGACGCAACGCCGCACGCCGGCGGCGCGGCGCCTGCAGCGGCGGCGGCTTCGGGCGCGGGGCCGGCGGGGCCCGGCCGCCGCACCAGCAGCGGGGGCATCAAGGTCGCCAAGGGCTTTTTCGGTCAGCAAAAGAGCAAAAAGCCCAGCGAGGGCGGCGCCGTCGCAGGCGACGGCAGCGCCGCCAGCGCCAGCGGCGGCGGCGGCGCCAGCACCAGCGGCGGCGGCGCCAGCACCAGCGGCGGCGGCGGCGGCGGAGCAGCGGCAGGCCCCCACAGCAGCAGTGGCAGCGGCGACGACGGCGGCGGAGACGTTGACATTGACTGCGCCGCCTCGCAGGCCGCCGCCAGGAGCGGCCCCGGCGCGGCCGTCAACGGCGCCGCGCTGCACAACAGGGGCGGCCCGGGCGCGGTCGACGTGGCCCGGATGCTTCACCACAGCAACGCGATCAGCCTGGCGGTGTCGCAGGTGCGTGCGCCGGCCGTGCGGCGCGGGGCTTGTCGGTTCCTCGCCTGTGCAGCATGCGTGAACCGGGGGCAGGCAGGCAGGCATACACACGCATAGGCGGACGCGCGCGCACGCGACCAAACATGCGCAACCCATGTCCGCCCCCCAACCTCGGCCGCCCGCAGATCAACGCCGGCAAGCTGTCCGAGGCGCGCGGCCTGCTGGACGAGGTGCTCGCAGAGTGCCCCGAGGAGCTCAGCGCGCGCGTGGCGCGCGGCACCGCGCGCGCGCTGCTGCGGGACCTTGCGGGCGCTGTGGAGGACTTTGACGTGGCCATCAGAGTGGAGCCCAGGTGGGGGCGCCGGCTGGGGGGGTTAATCCGGGGGGGGGCTGGATTCCGCGCCCCCTGCCTGGCAAACAAGAAAGGAGGCTGCCAGGGCCCTGCAGCCGGAATTGCTCACGCCGCCCGCCACCCACTCAACCCCCCCCCAAAGGTTTGCCGACTCCTGGAAGCGCCGCGGCCAGGCGCGCAGCGCCCTGGGCGACGCCGACGGCGCGCTGTCAGACCTGGCAAAGGCGGCCGAGGTGCTGCTGGCAACGGAGGGCGAGGCGCGCAGGTGCGCGCGCGGGCACGTGTGCGCGCACGTGTGGCCTGCTCCCGCTCCGCTGCGGCGCGGGGGCAAGGGCTGGCTGCGTGCGTGTTTGACCAGCGTTGACCCAGCGGGGCGACGGGGCCTCGGGGCGACGATGCGCTTTGCAAAGCGGCGCTGAAGCTTCCGGCTGGCACTTTCGCGGGGGCTCTGCTGCCCTTCCAGCATGTGCCGGCCAAGCCTTGTCACCCCCCGCCCTCTTTCCCTCGGCCCCACGCGCCCGCAGCGCCCCCGCCCGCGCCGAGTGCCACTTCGAGTGCGGCGCGCTCCACCACAAGAACCGCGACTACCGCCGCGCGGCGCGCGAATTCGAGCGCGCGACCAGCCTGGACGGCAGCAACGTGCAGGTGGGCCCGCCCTCTCCAAAGCTTGGGGCGCCTGCCTCAGCTCTGCATCCCGAGTCCTTGCCTGCTTCCTCCAGCAGCAAGCAGAAACGCGCGCCCCGCGCCCCCCGAAACGCCAGGCGTGGAACATGCTGGGCCTGTGCCGCGTTTCCATGGGGGACATCCGGAGGGGCGTCTCCGCCTACGAGCGCGCCCTCGAGCTGGCGCCGGAGACGCGGGAGGCGTGGCTCAACCTGGGGCAGGTGGGGGGGCGGCGCGGCCGCGCTCCATGCCCCCATCACCGCGCGGCGGATCGCCCGCCGCCCGACGCCCGCTGCTGCATGCTCGCGCGCAGCGCCAAAGGCAGCCGGGACGCGGTGTGTGCACCTGCCGGCCGGCGGAGCGTCGAAGTACGCCCCTGGGGTCAAGACCAGCCAACCAACCCCCGTCGGGCGGATAACACCCCCACCCCACCCCCCCCCCCCCCCCCCCACCCCAGGCCCTCAAGGAGGAGGGCCGGACGCGCGAGGCGGAGCGCGCGCTGGCGCGGCTCACGGCGGACCCCACCCAGCCGGGGGGCATCGCGGCTTACCGGCTGCTGGCGCAGATGCGGCAGGGGCAGGTGCGTACGGGGGGAAGTGCTGTTTTGGGGGGGGCGGCGTGTGCTGGGAGCGGCGAGGGCTGGCGCGGCAGTGGAAAGCTTTTGGCAATGGACGTACGCCTGATTGGGCTGGCCCGTTAAACGGCAGCAGAGCGCTTCAGCGCAGACCGCTGTCGCCCACCGCCGCCCCAAAACGGGAATGAGACGCGGGATGAGACGCGGCAACCTGACACGCATTGCAACGCCGGAAACGAAACGCCGCAGGGCCGCCACGCCGACGCCGTCAAGCTCTGTGACAGGGCGCTGTCGCTGGGCAGCGAGGACATGGTGGGGGCCACGTGGGGCGCGGGGTGGTGGAGGGTTTTGGCGCTTTTGGTGCTGGGTAGTGTGGGCGCTTTTTTGTGCTGGGCAGCGAGGACATGGTGGGTGCTGGGGCTTGGGCGCTTGTTTTGTGCTGGGTGCTGGCGGGTGTGGGTGCGCTTGGGTGCTGGGGAATGGGCGCTCGATGTCGGGCGTGTGTTGGAGTGCTGGTGTTGTTGTGTCTGGATGCAGGCGCCGAAAACGGCCACCCCACCCCACCCCCTTCCAGCGGCTGGAGCTGCTGTACCTTCGCGCCATCTGCCACCACGCCCTCGGCAACGTGAAGCAGGTGGGCCTGGGCTGCCAGTGAAATTGCGGGGCGGGCGCTTTGTCCCCCAAACCGGCCGAGCAACGACGAAGCAGCAAACACAAACACAAACACAAACACAAACACAAACACAAACACAAACACAAACACAAACACAAACACATGCAAACACACCCAAACAAACGAACAATGAAACAAACAAACACACAACAAAACCCCAAAGGCTGTCCTTGACTACGACGAGGTCTTCTCGATGCGCCTCCGCGAGGGCCAGGGCCGCGCCGCCGCGGAGGAGGCCACCGGCTACCGCTACCTCTCCTTCTTCCAAAAGGAGATGGCGCTCTACCAGGTGTGTGGGGGGGGGGCTGAGGCGGCGGGCAGGCGTGTGTGCGGGCGTGCGGGCGGGCGGCCGGGCGGGCCGAGGCCGGAACGTCCACAGCGGTGCAGTGGCCCTTTAGACTGCCGCAAACGTCCCCCTCGCCCCCCCATGCGCGCAGGCCCACAGCATCGACCGGCCGGTGGTCGATTTTTGCCCCGACACCGAGCTCAGTGCCGTCTTCAAGGTGGGGGCGGGGCCTGCTTAGTTCGTTGTGTGTTTGCTGCAACCTGTGGCCTGCTGCGTTGCAAATTTGTAGCATGCGGGTGGGGGTGAAAGGTTGAACGGCCGGCACGCTTGTCCCAATGCGCCGCGCAAAAACTGGCATTCGCCCTCCAAAATGGTGTGACTGGCGCAGCGGGCAGTGACCCCCCCCCCCCCCGGCTCTTCGAACAACAAACAACCGCAGGAGTCGTGGTGCAAGAAGGGCCCCATCGGCGCCGACCTCGCCCACTCCTACAAGGCCCAGCCGCCGCTGCCGCCCTCCCCGCCGCCCCCGCCGCCGCCGCCGCCGCCGGAGGTGCTGGCAGCGCTGACGGCGGCGGCGGACGCGGTGGGGTCGAGGCTGCAGAACCGGCACCAGGGCTTCCTCCCCAACTCGCGCCAGCAGGTGGGCCTGGGCTCCCGAGGCGCAATTTGTACTGGCGGCCGCAAAAAGCTTCCCAGCACAATGTATGCCAGGGGCCAGGGGCGCATGGCACCCCAGCAAACCAGAAATGCGCGCCGCCCCGCCATCGGCCCCGCCGCGCAAAACCGGCCCCCGCCCCGCCCCGCCCCGCCCCGGCCCGCCCCCGGCCAAAACTCCCCCCCCCCCAACCCCCAACCCACCCCCAGCGCGCCGTGGGCTTTGCGGCGCTGGAGCTGGCGCAGTCGGTCCACGCCATGCTGGCCGAGCGCCGCCGCGGCGCCGGGCTGTGGGTCAACTCAGAGGGCTCCAGCGGGCAGGGGGGCTGCAGCGGGCGCCACCTGTTTGGCTGGAGGGACGCGATGGACATTGTGGTCAAGTGAGGGGGGGGGTAGGGTAGGGGACCGAGGGGGGCCCTTGCTGCACGACCCTTTTTTGGGGCGACGCGGGACAAAAGCGCCGGCGGGCGGGCTTGCTCAAAAAGAGGAGGGCGCCGCGAGCAGCCCGTTGCGTGCCTGTCTGTGTTCCAGCCCCCTGGATTGAGCCCCACCTTTCCAAACCCCGGCGCCTCGCGAACAAATCCCACAATCAAAAAAAGGTGGCGCCAGCTGTCGGAGCCCAACGACCAGGTGGTGTGGGTTGACCTGCTGACGCGGCGCGAGTTTGAGGCCGGGTTTGGCAGCCACACGCCCATGTACAGCGGGCAGACCAAGTGCGTGCGCTACTACATGAACTTTGGCAGGTGAGGGGGGGGGTACACCACGAGGGGGTCCAGGAACAGCGTTTGACCCTGGTCAAACACTAGAGCGTTTGACCCTGGTCAAACGCTACGGTGTTTGACCGACCTGCTTGCGTGTTGACACAGTGTACGCGCGCATGTCCCGTCTGCCCCCCCGGCAGCCTGCTTTGACTGCAGGCCCGAAAAACCTTCAGGCCTTCCAAGCCCTTCAATCCAGCGCGGAACCCAACAACGCCGAACACGGTCCTCCAGCCCCTCACCCCAGTTTAACCGCCCGGCCCCTCCACCCCACCCCCCTCCACCACCCGCACGATATAAAAGGGCGTTTGCGCTGATGAAGCGCGTCCTGCTGGAGGAGGGCCACGCATTTGACGCCTCCAACCGCCCCGTGCCGCTGGGCGGGCGGGACAAGCGGGAGGCCATCGAAAAGGCCGCCACCGCGTGGGAGCTTTACAAAGTCATAGGGTGGGGGGCTTTTGGGGGGGGGAGGGGTGCTGCGCTTTGGGGGTATCAGAGGTTGCTTTAGGTGGCCGAGGCTTTGGGGACCAACGCACGCACCAGGCTTTGCTGCAGGCTTTTGGGGCTGCGGGGCTTTCGCGGTCAGGGTCTCGCCCCCACCCCAGCGCGCACACAGTTTCAGCACGCAAGCGTTACCCCCCCAACCTCCCTCCGCCCCCCCCCCCCAGCGTGGACTGCTGGGTGGTCGTGCCGCTCGCGAGCATCGCCAGCCCCGGCGCCGCGCTGGAGGGCACGCGCCTCACGCTGGTGCGCGTCCCCGGGCAGCCCGACGCGGCCGAGTTCTCCATCCGCACGCCCGTCACGCCGCCGCGCTGGCGCGCCTTTGACGCGGAGCTCGAGGCGGCGTGGGAGCGGCTGGCGGCGGCGATGGCGGCGGGGGACCAGCCGGAGGCGGCGAGGGCGATACTGCAGGCGCGCGCGCGCGCGCGCGCGGGGGTTTGCTTGCGGCGTCCCGGACCCGCCCCCTCCTGCCCGCTCGTCTGCCGCACAGGGCTGCGCCTTCCGCCCCGCGTGCAGCCGCAGGCCCGCAGCGGTGTTGCGCAGCCCCAGCCCTCTTGCGGGGCCGCGGCCCTTTTGCGCAGCGACGCGCGCACAGGCAAAGCAGCGCCCCCCTCCCCCCCCCCCCCCCACACACACACACCCATGCGCAGTTTGCCTTTTACTGGTACAACTTCATGCCGCTGGCGCGCGGCACGGCGGCGGTGGGCTACGCCACCGTGCTGGCCCTCTTCTGGGCCGCGGGCGTGCCCGTCACGGCGCACATCCCGAAAGACTACCAGGTTGGGGGGGGGGGCGCCTGGCAGTATTGGGAGGGTGAACTGCTGGCCGGCTTGGGAGGTGGACCGCCCGGGCGGCGCTCAAGGCGCAGGCAGCAGGGCCCGGCGGCGCTTCCACGCCGATGGCCTGGGCTGCCCGCCCTCCTGCGCCTGCCCCCTTCCCAGTCGCCATTCGCCTTAGGCGCGCTCGCTCACTCCCTCGCCGAACTAAAACCCCTCAGGTCGATTGGGAGGCCATCCTGTCGCAGCACCCGGACGCATTCATCGCGCGCCTCGCGCAGTGGATGCTGCCCGACGCGGTGCGCGAGGCGCTCGGCGGCCCGGCGGCGGCGGTGGCGGGGCCGTCTCCGGCCGCGTCGCCGCGGGCCAGCAGCGGCGGCGGGGAGGGCAGCGGCGCCGGCGGCGGCGGCGGCGGCGGCGGCGGCGGCGGCGGCGGCGGCGGCGGCGGCGGCGGCGGCGGGGATGCAGCAAAGGCCGGGGGCGAGCTGCCCGCTGTGTCCAGCCTGCCGCGATGCGGCGAGGTGCTCGGCACGATGCGGCGGCGCATCGAGGCGCTCAACGGGCCAGGGATGTCGCGGCTGCAGCTATGAGGGCGCCCCTTGCGCGCTGCCGCGGCGATGGTGCCCGCAGGCGCAGCGTGTAAACGCGAGCCCAGGCCTGGGTGGACCGCGGTCAACACGCCCCAGGGCACGGCACCGGCTCCGCCCGAGGGAGGGGATCTGCTCGCTGGGCCTAATGAAGCCTCCGGGTTGCTCTGTCGCCCGCGGGGCGGGGCTACGCGGGCGGCCGGGGACCCCGACCGCTCACCGCGAGGCACCTGGACCGCGCCTTTCAGGTCCGCGGCCTCGCCACGCCCACACCATTTGCAATTGCGCTGGACAGAGAGCTGAACGGAGGCGTGCTTGCAAGAACCACACAACGCAGAATGCAGGCGCTCTCTCACGCGCAGCAGCGGCTTTCGGGTGAGGCAACGCGAGGGCGTGAGTGCAGGCACCCCACAGTTGCGGCAGGGGCTGCGGGCGGCGGCGCTTGGCCGCGCGCTGTCGGCGGCGCTGGCGCCGCGGCGCACTGCACTGCGCGACCCCCGCCAAACCCACGCACCCCCAGGCATCGCGCCGAATCAGCGGCCCCGCAGCAGCAGCCTCGTCGTGCAGGCCAAGAAGGCCGGCAGCAGCAGCAGCAGCAGCAGCCGCGGCGCTGGGGAGCCCGTGACCTATGGGGCGGACTGGTACGCGCGCACGCGCGAGGCGGCCAAGCCCCGCCGCACCGTACGCGAAGAGATGGGTGAGCGGCTGGGGGCGTGGCTGGGGCAGGGGGGGCGCGAGCACTGCGCCGCCTCTGGGGAGGTGCCCGCCTGATGAATGAGCTCGGGACTTGGGAGTTGGGAGTCCAGCAACCGGCAATGAGTGTGCACGTGTGTGCGCGTGTGCAGAGCCGCCACGCCGTTCGAAAAAAACGCCCCCCACCCCCCACCCCAACGTGCGCAGAGTACCGGCGCGCCGCCAACCGCGCGGCCAACAACGGGCGGGAGCGCAAGGACCTCTACACCGACAATTGGGACGGCTCGGAATACAAGGGCTCCCAGTTCAACATCCTGACCCTGCTCGCGGCCCTGTTCTTGCTGACCCCCGTGGCCGGCCTCGTGTTTGCCAAGCTCACGTACGGCACGCTGTGGGGATGACCGGGTGCGGTGCCGCGGCGCCTGTAATCAACGCGCAGCGAAAGCCTCCTGCCCTTCCGCCCAGCCGCGGCGTTTGTCGACTTGTCGTGCGGCGCCGCCTTCCAATCGAGGCCGCCGCGCTCGTAGCCTTGGGAAACGATCAGAAAGACCCCGACCCCCGCTCACCTTGAGGGCGCACAGTTATCGGGGCAAAACGAGCGAGCGGTCAGAGGGGTGCGCTTTTGGGCGCGTGCGCGACGCCGGCAGCGCCCATGTGCGCTGCCTCTAGGCCCCCGCCGCCCTTTCGCGCGGGATGGGAGCGCATAAGGGCCGCAAATAACGCCAATTGGGCGGTCGCGGGGGCGCGGGTCCCCCTTCCTTTCGTTCCTTTCCTTTCGTTGGCGAGTCCGGCAGTGGGCGAGTCAGCCCGTGCACGCCCGTGCACAGCTCCCCGTTCCCGCAGTGTGCAGCCGAGTCGTTTCTTTTCCGATGACCCCTAGCTATCCCTAGCCGCAGCGTGAACAAATGTCCCCACTTTCGGGCGGGCCCTCAATTGTGGCGGGGAGGGGCTGCCGCTCGCCGCCCCCCGCGGAGCTCGCGGCTTACGTTTTGGGCCAGGGATTCTCATGCGGAGCCGCCCAGGCGCGGCCGGCACCCTGCGGGGCTAGCGCGTCAGGCGGGCCGGTCGAGACCGGCCTGCCCAGAGCCGATGAGGCCGGGCTGGACGAAACCCTTTTGAGCGTTCTGGCACCCGTCTTTGAGGCCGTCCGCGCCGACCCCGGCGACATCTCGACACTCGCGCTACTGGCGCGCGCCGTCAGAGCGGCCTCCACGGATCCCGACAAGGGCCGCGCCATGGCGATTGAGGTCCTGGCGCTCGTTCAGATGGCGTCTCGGCTGCGCGCCAGCCTCGCCGAAGGTGCGGCGGGGCCGGATCGTCGCTTGGCTGCCAGCTGCGCGCGCGCGCCGGCGGCGGGGCCCGCGGCCCGCGCCGTCCGCAGCAGGGCGGCGCGGTGCAGCCAGATGGGCGGCAGCCACCTGCACAGCGCAATTGGGGCTGCGGCGGGCGGCGGCGGGCGGCCGCTGCGTGCGTGTGTGTTTTGTGTGCGGCAATGCTCCAACCGACCCTGTCCCCCTTCCCCCCTTCCTAAACCGCCCAATAGGCCGGCCCCACAGCGCCGATGGCTGCACCGCATGCTCCCCGCCGGCGCGTGGCGCCCCCAGCGGCGACGACGCGACCAGCAGCGACGCCAGCGGCACCTCCTGCCGCACGCCGCCGCCGGCCGAGCCCGGCCGCAAGCGCGCCGCCAGCTGCAGCTGCTCCGACTCGGGCAGCGGCGCGACCAGCGCCAGCGCCGACGACGGCGACTCGGCCGCCGCCAAGCGGCAGCGGCTGGCGGAGGAGATGCCGCCCCCCGCGCCGCGCCGCCCCGGCGCGGGCCCGCCCGGCGCGGCCGCGCCCGCCAAGACCGCCGCGGAGGCCGCCGTCGGCCGCATGCTGCACGACGGCAACGCCTCGGCGCGGCCCGCGCCCGGCGCGCTGCTCGGCGGCGAGGCCGTGGGGCTCGCGCACTGGCACGGCCGCCTGCTGCACCGCCGCGGCGGGTCGGTGGCGGAGCTTGCGTCCCTGGCCATCCAGATGCCGGCGCCCTTTTTGGACCAGATGCCATCGGTCCTCTACGCCGCAGAGCTCGCCCACCGCCGCTCCGTGCCACTGGGCCTGCACGCGGTGTGCCGCTGCGCGCTGCCCGCCGGCAGCAACGGCCGCCGCCAGCTCGCCGCGCTCGGCGCGATGGCGGGCGCGGCGCTGGTGGCGGTTGTGCCGCTGCAGCTTTGCGACCTCATCGTGGTGCCCTACCTGGACGCGGGGAAGCAAGTGCGCGTGGTGGCCTTCATGCGCGTGCTCGACGACGCGGCCGCGCCCGACGACGCGTGAGGAGCGGGCGCGGGCCCGGCCGCGACGCCGCCGCGGCGCGCAGACGCCGGCGGCGGCGGCGGCGGTGGAAGTGCCTGCGCTCGCCGGGCGCTGCGGCGGCGCGCGGCGTCCATTGACGGCCGCGCACGCCGCGCGCGCGGCGAGGGGCCGCCGCCTCTCCAGATGACTGTACTGACATATGTCCTGGGAGCCAGCATTTCAGGGAAGAGCGCAGCAGTCCGCGGCGCGCGCGGGGGCGCGGAGGCCTGCGGCGCATGCCGCAGGCCCGCATCGCGCGCCCCCTGCATGGCGCAGCGCGTGAGCAGCTGCAGCAGCCGCAGCGAGCTTTGCGGCGGCGCCCTGCCCCGCCGGCAGGCGGCGGGGCGGCGCCGCCGGTGTGCTGCACCCAACGGACTGACAGCGAGGTTCCAACCGCAAACGGACTGCCAGCGAGACGTATGAACGGACTGCCAGCGAGACCGCAAATCGTCGTCCCCCCGGCCCCACAGCGTAGACCAGAGCCCAGGTCCGCCTCTCCACACTCGCCAAAACCATTCGATCCAGGACCGCGCCGCCAATCTGTGTCGCCCGACGGCGCCCCACCCACCTTGCGGGCAGCCCTTGCCTGGCGCGCGTGCAGAGTTGCGAGTCGGGCTGGCCGGGGGCGGAGGGCGCGGCGCGTGCCGGCCCAAACCCCCCGGCACCCGGTCATTTCGGGGAACCGTGGGCGCCGCGCGCGCGGGCGCGCGCCCTCCCGCAGCGGCGCGCCCCGCGCGCGCGGCTCCCAGCACCGCTCGACTGAAACCGCCAGCGCGCACACACACACACACACACACACACACACACACACACACACACACACACACACACACACACACACTACACGTCGATGCATTCTGAGCCGCGACTGCCGAGTTTCCCGCCCGGCGATTTCCGCCGCCCGGGGACGCGCCGGCGCGCGGGGCCGAGGCGCCCCAGAGAGAGAGAAGAGAGTGAGGCCGGCTGATGGCCAACTGCTGCTGCTTGTACCTGGTGCCTTTGGCACGTGTTGCTGCCTGCCACCACATTCGCACGCGCACAACACACACACACACGTATACCATATGCGTACGAACCAACACTCCCACGCGATACTGTCGATTCGATTGGATTCGAGGGCGCGCGCGCGCGCGCCTGCTTTTGCGCATGCGCGCGCGCGCGCGTGCCCGGCTGCGCGCCCTCGATCGCCCCCATTGGGCTCGCGCCCAGGGGCCGGGCCGCCGCCGGCGCGCGCCAAGGGGCCCGCACGCACACGAGGGGTTGGAAGGCAGGCCGCGCCTGGTGACAGGGCCGGCCGGCTCATTGCGTTGTTTCGTTTGCGCCGGCGGGGGGCCGCGGTCCGACTGCACCCCCTGCCCGCGAAATCTTGTCGCTTCCACGAGCAGTCTCGAGGTCTCGATTGAGTGCTGCTGTTTTTTTGGGCTTTTGTTCCTTCAACCTTGAACGTGACTCACAAAAGGTCTGCCCCACCAGAGCGCGGCGGACACGGTGGGCTGCACACCACATACGCGCCCTCGTGCGCCGTGCCTGGCCTGGACCGCGGCGCGAGGCTTTCCCCCAAACCTGTGCTCTGCTCGCGCCGCGCCCCCCCAAGCCGGCCCGTCTTGACCCCCGAGCCTGCTGCTCCGATCTCACACCCCCCGAAACGACCAGACGCTAGCTGAGTTGGCTGCACTCCCAATCCGTTCCGGCCGCCGTGAGTCATGCGAGGATCGCGCGCGCCCTGTGCCTTTGACCGACCGATGACATCAGTGAGGCGTCTGCCGGCCTGCTTATCTGGAACCCCAGGCCGCGCATGTAAACTCCCGTCCAGCTCAGCGGAAAGGGAAAGGCAGCGGCTTAACACGCAGCGGCTTTTGGGGGCGGGCAGAACAGCCAGCGGAATGTGCGGATGCAGCAAGGCTCTCTGCGACCGTCGCCGCAGCCGGCGCGCCGCCAGGCGCGGCCCCGGTTGCGGGCCTCCCGGCAGCTGCCGCCGGTCAGTTGACCTCGCGTCCGTGGGTGGTGTATGTGTCCCAAACCTTTTCCGGGTCGTAGGTCTCCCAGCGGCTGGCGGGGAATATGTGCTTGTTGCGCTCGTACCAATGGCGGTCCACCACCTTGCCTGGTGGGGGGAAGGGGGTGGGGCGCGTTGCGTTTGGGGGCGGTCGGCATTGGGTGTGTTGACGGCGGTTCGGGCGTGTGGGGGGCAAACCAAAACGGTCCACGCAGCTTGCGGGCCAACACGCGTGGGCCGTGGTGCGGCGGCGCGACGCCGCCCGTGCAGACGGCCGCAGCCCGCCGCCGCGGCCGCGGCAGCGCCGTGCCCCCTCACCCGCGTGCGCGTCCGTCTTCTCCACCGTCGCGTCGTTGATGATGCGAACGTCCTCGGTCACGCCAAAGTCGAAGAGGGGGCCGCTCTTGCCGCGCGCCTTGTTGATGATTAGGTCGTAAAAGGTGTGGTGGTGGGGCAGGATCAGGTCCTCCTGGGGTGGGGGTTTGTGTTTTGTGTAGGGGGTTTTTGGTTGAGGGGGGAAGTCAGGGTGGGGGTGGGTTTGGTGTGAAGGCTGTGCGCGTGGCGCCTGTGCACATGTGGGCGCCTGCTCAAATGCGGGTACACGCAAGCGCCGACGAGTGGTTTGGCCCCCGTATGCGGCCCAACCTCCCAACCCCAACAAAAAACCTCCCCAACCCCCCAACCCCCCCCCCACCTTGATGTACATGAGGCCGTCGGTGCCCATGGCCCTCATCTCCCGAAACTCTGGTGCCAGCTGGTCCCGCACCGCCTTTAGGAACGCGCCTATCGAGTCCCCCTTGCGCACCACGATCTTGCGGCGGTGCCCGCTGCCGTCCCAGTAGCTGTAGGTCACCTCAAGGGGCTCGTTCTTGACGGCCTCCTGCTGATTGAGCCACTCCTGGGGGCGGGGCGGGTTGGATGCGGGCGTTGCGGGTGGGCGGCGTGTGTGGTGGGTGGGTTGCTTGGGGGCGCGTTGGGTCGTGCGCTGCCTTGGCTGCAAGGTTAGGGGCGGCCACGACTCTGCCGGCGGCAGCTGGACGCACTGCAGAGACACTGCCGAGCGTGGCGCCGCAACGCCATCGGGCCCAGAAGCCCAACGCCAACGCACGCGCAAACACGCGCATGCGCATGCGCACCCGCTTCAGCTGCTGCCTGAGCTCCTCCTCCATCTGCTCCCGGTCCTTGTCCGGCAAAAAGTCGGTGCGGACGGTGGGGTCCTTCCCGAGCTTGGACAGCTTCGGCCGCTTGGCAGGCGGCGCGGCGGCGGCGGCGGCGCCGTTGCCGCCGCTGGTGCTGGCGCCCGCGCCGCTGGCTGCGCGCTCGGCGGCGCCCTCCCCTGCCGGGTCCTCTTCCTCCTCCTCCTCCTCGTCGGCCTGCAAAGGCGGATTGGAGGGCACAGGAGCGCGGCAGGGTGAGAGTCTGTGTGTGACGCCGCCGCCCTGCGGCCAGCGAGAGGCGAACCGTGCGCCGAGGCGCGCGCTGCGCGCGCTGCCCGGCTTCTAGCTGCCCGCACGCGCAGCCGCGGCATGCAAACAGGGGGCGCCCCCTTGCCCGCCCTCGCCCCCCGGGCAGCTCACGTCATCGCCGAGGAAGGAGAGCTTTGACTTGAGCTTGGCCTTGGCCTTTTCCTTCTTGCGCCGCTGCTTCTCCACCGCCGCCGCCGCCTCGGCGGCCTCCTTCTCGCGCGCCTCCTCCTCGGCGAGCCGCTGCTGGATCGTGTTGCGCTTGTTCATAAACTCCTCGCGCGTGACGAGCCCCACGGTCTCGGTCTTGAACGCGGCCTCGTAGGCCTCGGACTTTGAGGAGCCAAACTGCTTCAGGCCCGCGTTCGCGACCTTGTCGCGCTGCTCCTGCTGCTGCTCTTCGAACTTTTTGCGCTGCTCCTCGCGCTGCTTCTCCTGGCGCCGGATGCGCGCGGCGTCCTGGGCCGTGCCCACATAGCCGTTGGAGAACATGGCTCCCGACCGCCCTGAGGGCGTCTACACTGTTCGCTCAAGCCACTGGGGGGCCGCGCGGGGCGGGGGACGCGGCGGGGCGGCGAGCGCGCGCGCGTGTGATCGGTCTGGCGCGTTTGGGGGCGCCCGGGGGGGTTGGACGCGTGCGTACTGAAGCAACAAACACCGGGAACTGGGGGGGGGGCGGGGATAACCTCCAGGCGCGGGCGGAAGGGGCGCAGGCAGCGCGCGCAGCGGCGCGCGCGCTGCCGCCGCACGCCACGGCGGCGCTTGCCGCCCAAGCTGACTGGGGCAGCCAGCCCCCCACCCATCGCAACACCGCGCTCTTTACGCCGCGCCTGAGCTTGGTTGGACGGTGTCGCGCTGCGGTGGCGCTGCTGCACGCTCGAGGAGGCCGGCGCCAGCGGGGCGCGCGGGGCGTATCCGTGTGCTTTACCTGCGCATATACACCCAGCAAAAGCCTGAACACAGCGCAGTTAGCCAATGGTGCAAGCCAGGGTTGCAGCGGACAGCACTGTGTGGGCGGCAGGCGCAGAGTCGCCTGCGCCACGCCGCGTTTGACCAGGTCAAGCCATTAGCCGCGGCGCACCGCTTCCCAGGACCACAGCTTGCCAAAACCGGCGAGGCCAAGATATACCCTGCTTTTAGGCATTTCCAGCACCGGCCCCGCAGCCGCAGGGCCCTCGCGGAAAACGCGGCTGCCGCGCGGGAGCCGATCGACCAGGCCTCCACGCCCGGCTCCCAGGCGCCCCCACAAGCTCCCATTCGGCAACATGAAAGGCGCCCCCGGAGCCCCGGGAGAGCTGCAGGCGCAGTGGTGGGACGCGGCGCGCCGCGCGTCGCAGGCGGCCGCGGCCGAGGGCCACCAGCGCAAGCTCGCGCTGCGGCCCTCCCGCAGCGCCGCCAGCAGCCCGCTGCCAGAGGAGGTGATGCTGGCGGTGTCCGCCCGGCCCAGCATCGCCGCAGGCGCTCGCGCCTCGACGCTCGCGTCGGCGGCGAGCGCCGATGCGGCGGCCCCGGCGGCCCCGCCTTGGACGCCGCAGCTGCGCGGCAGCGTCTTTGACGGTCGGGGCCGCGCCCCGCAGCACCAGCACCAGCAGCCGCACACGCGCCGCAGCATGGCGGAGCCCGGCGCGCCGCCGCCAAGTGCGCAGGCGGCGTACGTCCAGGACCGCGAGGTGGCCAGCACGGCCCAGGCGCGCGCCTCACAAAAGGCGCAACTCGTCGCCGCCCTGCAGGCGCGCGCGAGCACCGTCAGCCGCATCCTGGGGTCGCCGCCGCCGCCCCCGCCGCCGCAGTGGCAGCCAGAGCCAGAGCGGGGACTGTGGTCCCCTGCGGCGGCGCTAGGTCAGCAGCCGGTAGAGCAGCAGCTGCCGCCGGCGTTCGAACCCGTCGGCGCCGCCGAGCCCGGCAGCGCGGCGTGGAGCGGGGCAGCGGAGGCCGGCGGGGCGCCGCCGAGGGCAAAGGGTGTGTTTGTCTGGGAGGTCGAGCCCCCGCTTGAGGTGACCCTCCAGGGGCTTGGCGCGGATGGCGCCACCCCGCTCCCGCAAGCAGCGGCGCGCGTCAGCCGGACGCCCTCGCCAGCGGCCGGCCGCCCCGCCGGCGGCCGCACCAGCCTCGCCGCCGCCGCGGCGATGGCCGTCGCGGCCGGCGGCCCCTCGCCGCGGGGCGGCCACGGCTACGGCGCCGGCAGCCGGCAGCAGAGCCCGCTTGGCTCGGCGCGCAGCGCGGCCGAGGCCAGGCGGGTATCGACGGCCGCGTTTTTGCAGGGGCAGCAGGGCTTGGTTGGTCAAATCACCACCGGCATGCCTGCCGTCCACGACGCCGCGGCGCCAGCGGCCGAGGCGACGGTCGGGCTCTGGGGGGATGAGGAGGCGGTGGCGGCGGCGGACGAGGGCGGTGGCGGTGGCGGGACGCGCCACTCGGCCGTCGGCGATGCGGTCCGCGCGCGGCTGTCCGGTGCAGGTGAGGGCGAAAGGGCCTTGGGTTGGCTGTCAAACAAGCAGAGCGTGGATGATTGATGCCTCTGAACAAGCCCGGCGTGTCTGCCCGAGCCCTGCGCCCTCAGCCTCCCGCCTCAACCTCACGCGCACCTGCAGCGGCGACGGCGGCCTGGGCGGCGCGCTCCTCGTCCCTGCCGGCGCCCCGCGTCTCGCTGCACGAGGAGGTTGCCGACGTCCGCGCACTGCTGCTGGACGAGGCCCGCGCCCGCAGCGCGACAACCGCCGTCATCGAGGCGGCCGCCGCTGCAGCAGCCGCTGCGGCCGGCGTGCGGCTGCCGCCGGCCGGCGGTGACGCGCGGGCGCCGGACGACGAGAGCAGCGGCGGGGGGCGGAGCGGCGGGGCGTCGCCGCGTGACCGGCTCGCCGAGCTGGCTGCCATCGGCCACCGCCAGCACGGCAGCAGTCGGGAGCGCAGCCGTAGCGGCTGTACTCCCCTCACCACCAGCGGCAGTAGCAACAGCAGCAGCAGTGTAAGCAGGAGCACAAGTCGCAGCAGCAGCAGCAGTCCCAGCAGCGGCGATGCCAGCCGCCGCAGGACGTCCGCCACGGCTCGCTCAAGCGTGCGGCCGCGCGTGCCGTCCTTTGCCGCCCGGCCGCGGGCATCGGCGCTGGGCGCCGGCCCCGCCTCGGCGGGGGGCAGGCGCCGCACCGTCCAGCTCCGGCGCGTCTCCACGGCGCAGCGCAGCCTCCCAAGCCGCAGCCCCTCGCCGTCCCCAAGGCTGGCAGCTTCCTCTTCCGAGGAGGACTCTGCCGCCAGGGCCCCTCCCTTGGGCGCGCGTGCTTTGGAGGCGAGCCGCCGTGCCTCTCGTGCGGGCGCTGTTCAAAGGCGCAACTCGGGCGCCTTCAGCCGGCGCAGCAGCATCGCCGCCCGAGGCGGGCGCGGGGCCGGTAGCGGCAGCAGCAGCAGCGAGGGCGGCGGGGTGGGCGGGTCTGTGCTGCGCACGCGCGGCGGGTCAACAAGCAGCAGCGACGACGGCATCGGTGGAGTGCGGCGCTCACGGGTGGTGAGCCGTCCGCGCCCCTCGCTGCCCCGGCCCTCGATCCCGCGGCCGCGTCAGTCGTGCACACGGCTGCGCTCGGAGCTGCAGCAACTGCGGTGGGTCGATCAGGGCCCCTCAATGGCGCTCGCTCGCCGCGTGAGCGGCAAAGCCGCCGCCGGCGGCAGCATCGACCGCGGCGGGAGCGGCGGTGGTTGTGCTGTCAGCAGCGCAAGCGACAGCGATGAGGACCGGCCCCGCGCCAGCACGGTGGCGCGCCCCCGCCCGTCGGCAGCGTTCGCGCCGCGGGGATCGGTGCGCGAGGGCGGCGGCGCGCCGCGGCAGACTTACAGCCGCGTGTTCTGGCGTTTCAGCAGCAGCGCGGGCGGGGACCGCGGCGGGGTCCGACAGGGTGGCGCGGCAAACCCACCGCCTGCGCGCAGCCTGCCAGCGGGGCGGGCGGGCGGTGCCGCCCTGCCTCGGAGCAGCGTCGCGATGGGGAGCGACCGCAAAAGCGAAAGCAGCGAGGACGACGGCCCCGCGCCGGGCAGCAGCCCCGAACGCGCGGGCCGCGGCTGGGCGCGCGGCATGCTGCGGCGGCTTTCGGCGTCGCAGGAGGGCGGCGGCCCGCGCCGCAGCAGCGTCAGCTCCGCTGGCGTGCCGTTCCACTTTGGGTCTGCAGGGACCTACTCGGGCAGCGG
Source organism: Raphidocelis subcapitata (assembly GCA_003203535.1). Taxonomy (NCBI): domain Eukaryota; kingdom Viridiplantae; phylum Chlorophyta; class Chlorophyceae; order Sphaeropleales; family Selenastraceae; genus Raphidocelis; species Raphidocelis subcapitata. The sequence continues at coordinate 647,368 of BDRX01000001.1, forward strand.
CGGCGGCAGCGGAGCCGGCGGCAGCGGCGGCGGTACGCGGTACGGCGCCGGCTCGCTCGGCGGGGCGAGCAGCGCGAGCAGCAGCAGCAGCGGCTCTGGATCGCTGCTGGACGCGGCCGCCGGGTGCGGCGGCTGGTAATGGGGCGCGCGTGTAAAGGATTCGGCGAAGTGCGGCGGCTTTGGGCTGCGCCCCGTCAGCCGGCAGTCGCTGGGGCGGAAGCACGATGTGCGCGGGCGCGCGTGCCGGCCTGTACGCCGCCCCGCTCGCCGCCCCCCGTATTTCCAGCGATACCGGAACGGTTTTCGGCGTGAACCAGCGCAAACAAACCGCACGTATGACCGGCTCAGACCCCCAGGGCGGGTCGCGGCACCCCGCCGCGACGCTTTGCTGGCCCCCCTTCCTGATCTCAGGGGGCACAGGAGTCCAGCGCGTGATGATCGAGCTCGCGACGGGCGCGTGCGGCGCGGCGGCGGCGCCGGCAGGGGGCTCGGCGGCGGCGGCTGCCGGTGATGCGCGCTGCCTCGCCGCGCCCCCTAGCAGCTGCGTGCTGCTCGTGCTGAGCGGCAGCGATGTGTTCGCGGTGTACGACTGCGACGCGGTCCTGCACGGCAAGACGCTCAGGTGCGGCGGGCGCGCGCGCCCGATGGGCGCCGCGCGAGTCGCGTCAGACGGTGGGGCCCAGGCAGGCAACGCATGCGGCCGGCCATGCTGAAGCCCCGCCGCATGCGGCATGCAAACAGCCAAGTCGCAAGCCCATGCAAACCTCCCGCCGTCGCTGCGCGCGCCCACCTCGCCGACGCATGCCGCATGCCGCCGCTCCCTCCCAAATTGCCTCGCACCCCAGGCTGGACCTGCCACCCTGCCCCGAACCCTGCGCGCTGCAGCTGATGCTCGTCGCCGCGCCCCAGCCCTGCGTCGGCGGCACGCCCCCCGCAGCCACCTCGGTCGCCCACCTGGCCTCGCTGCCGGTGCTGCCGTCGCACGCCGCCGCCGAGGCCCGCCGCCTGCTGCTGCGCCAGGTCGCCGCGGCGCCCCACGGCGCGCGCGCCGCGCTGGAGCGCCTCGACGGCGGCGGCGACGACGCCCTGCCGGCGCCCGCCGCCTGGGCAGCGCTGCCCGACGCCGCGCGCGCCGCGATCGGCTGGGCGTGGCGCGAGCACTTTGCGCCCTTTGCCGCCGACCTGGCCTTCGTGCTCGCCGGCCCCGGCCCCGCCTCTGCGCGCGCGGCGCTGCTCGAGTCGCTCCTGCGCTTCGCGGCGGCCTGCGCCATGGCCGACACCGTGCTGCACATGCTGCACACCTGCACGGCCGCTGGCGTGGTCGAGCTCGTCGGCGACGGCGCGGCCCCAGCCGCCTCTGCACTCGTGCGCCCGGCCCCGCTCGTGCCGCACCTCGGCTTTGTCGCCGCCTCGGACGTGATCAGCGCCCGCGCAGCGAGGTGCAAGGAAGATGATGAGGGCTCCGACGAGGGCGGCGACGCCAAGGGCGAGGGCTGCGAGGCCGCCCTGCCGCAGCCCTCCGCGCTGCTGGCCCCGCCGCCGCAGAGCGCGCTGCCCCTGCCGGCCGCGCTGCTGCCCCTCGCTTGGGCGGCGCTGGCCCTGATCTTTCCGATGCTCCTCTTTTGGCGGCTGTGAAGGCTGCGCTTCCAGACCCTTTGCTTTCCCTGCAGCGTGCCATTGCTTCTCTTGGCTAAGCCAGTTTGTGTGTGTGTGCCCTACTAATCAACTTGAGTGCCCCGCAATCACCCCAAGAACTCCTACTAGCGGCAGCGCGCGCGCAGTGCACCAGCGCATGCGCGTGCTGCCCGCACTTTCCCCATCCTCTCCGCTAACAACCCCGTCTGGCGCGTCATGGCCCCCACCCTCCCAATGCCCGCGGGACTGCGCCTTTTGAAGCACAGCTGAAGCCCTCCTTTGACCATCTCTTTTGCTTGTCCGCCTGGAGCGTTTATTTGCCGGTGCAGTGGCCACCCGCCGACCAGCCCCACCTCTCCCCACTTGTGCCGACTGGCTTTTCCTTTCGGCCCTCCTACTCCCAGCCAGCGCCGAACAACCCCACAGCTTCCAAGGCGCGCCGCCGCTCGTGTTTGCGGCTGCGGCGCACGGTCCCCGTTTTGCCTGGTCGCGCCCGTGTTGGTTGGTGTGTTGCTTGCTGTGTGCCTGTGTGCGCGCGCGTGAGTCAGCTGCGTCTCAAGACGCTTTGGCAGTGTTCCCCCCATACAACTGGTCGTGTTTGATTGCACGCCCTGTTTGGCTAGTGATTTGCCACCCTCCACATAATTGGCAGTACGCCTGCAGGCGTACGGCCAGTCCGCTCCGCTACGAAGGCTCGACGCCCCCACAGCAACTGTGCACAGCGGCTGCGTGCTTGCAGGCTTCTCGTGCGATTGACCGCGGGCGCCACAGCGCCGCAGCCCTCACCACCCCAAGATGTTCCCCCCCCCTCAAGCATTTACTGTGCGTGTCTCTGCGCGCGCAAACCCCCGTCTTTGTGCCTTTCAAAAACCACGCTGCGCTTCCTCATCGCCAGCTGGCACCCAACAGGCACTGACAGGGCCCCCACTGTTTTGCCGCCCGCCGGTTACTACGCGGCCAGGACACATGTACAGTTTGTTCAGCATGAAAGTAACACGATTATCAGGTCAGATCACTTGCAGTGGGTCACCATTTCAGTTTGTGGTACAGCCGGCCGGGCACGCAGTCCTCGCGCTGCAATGCGCCGCCGGCGCCGCCGCTGGCCGCAGCCGCATCATCAGCGCCGGCCCCCGAGGCAGCCGCGGCGCAGCGCCGCGCCGCCTCGGCGTCGTCCGCGGCCAGCCGCTCCCAGCGTTGCGGCGGGATGAGGAGCTCCCATCGGTAGAGGGCCTCCCCCGTGGCCCGGTCCCGCCCAATCACGGCGTGCCCCGGCTGCCACCCCGCGTCCACGGCGCACCACCCCGCCCCCGCGCAGACGCTCGGCGCCATCGCCTCGTCGCTCGCGACGCGGCCGGCGCGCAGCTCCGAGGCGAGCGCGCGCAGCAGCGCGCGGCTCGCGCGCGCGGCGTGGCGGTAGCTGCGCCAAACGCCGGCGGGGGGCTCAAAGTTGCGGACCGCGTACCAGCGCCAGCCCTCGTCGGCGCGCATCGTGTTGAAGGAAACCCAGTCCGGGTCGCGACCACAGCCGCCGCCGCCGCCGCCGCCGCCTGCACTGCTGCCGCTGCTGCCACTGACCGCGGTGCCGCCGCTGCGAAGACCGCCTCCATTGCTGCCGCCGCCCCTGCTGCCGCCGCTCGCGCCGCAGCTGACCGTGCTCTCCAGCGCGCCCACAAGGTCGCCAGTCCAGCCGACGTCCAGCTCCAGCAGCCAGACGTGCTGCGCCCAGTCCGGCAGCACGTCCTCGCCGTGAAGCAGGAACCTGGGTCAGGGTTGGGGATTCAGTGGTGCGGTCAACGCACTGTCAAAGCTGCATGTGACCGGTGTAGTAGGGGGGCTGTCAGCGGAAGCGCTCAGCACAAAACGCAACCGGGAAAGCAAAGCGCAAAAGCAGCCCCGCCCGCACCAGGCGGCGTCGACGGCGTCATTGGTCGCCCACGCCCACTCCTTCTCCCCAAACACGCGCCGCTGCTCCCGCAGCAGCTGCTCCCCCAGCGCCGCCGCAACATCGGACCGCCCCACGACGGCCACCGCGCCGCGTCCCAGCGCGCGCCGCAGCGCGTCCACCGCGATGGCGGCCTGCGTGGCGGGGACCTCCCCGGGCGCGGCGACCGGCGGCGGCGCGTCGTCCGGGTGGGCGCTGTAAAGCAGGCCGTACCACCCACCCGCCTCCTCGACCTGCTGCTTCGCCAGCATGGCGGCGTGCAGCGCGCGCAGCGTCACGGCGCCGTGCACCTTGTGCAGCAGCGCGATGCGGCGCCGACGCTGGGCCGGCGGGCTCGGCGCTGCTGTGTATACCGCCGCGGTGGGCGCGGGCTGCGAGGGTGTCGCTGCTGCCAGTGGTCTGGCGGCTGGGTCCGCGGGTGCTGGGGGCAGCAGGCGGTGCCCGCCTCTGCCGGCGCTGCCCGGCGCGCCGCACGGCGCCGCGCGCCACGCAGACGCCGCCGCCACCGCCGCGGCGACGACGCTGCAGGCAAAAACGGCCGCCAGCGCAAGAGCCAGCAGCACGGCGGCGGCGGGAAGGTCGCTGGGGGGCGGTGCGCGCCGCTGCGGCGGCGGCGGCTTGCGCCCTGCGCCAGCCGCCGCTGGCGGGGCCGTCCTCCTGCCGCCGTCCGCTGCTGACAGCTGCAGCAGCTGCACGGGATCGCCAAAGGCGTCAAGCAGCAGCAGCGGGTCCGCCTCCATGGCCGCGGCAAAGCGGCGGGCCCCCGCCGCAGGCCGCTCGACGAGCGCGGCGCGCGCGGCGCAGGCCGGCGGGCCGGTGCGGGGCGCGAGGCGCCGGGGGCGTGCTGGCCCACTCCACGGGCCCACTCCTTTTATTCCCGATGCCGCGTTGTGGTCCCCCGTCCTCGCGGGCAAGGAAGACGTGCTCCCGGGAAACACCTGCCCGCCTGCCTCGACGCGCACAAACTCGAGTATCTGGCCGCCCCGCGCTGTACAGGCCTTTTCACTGCCGCCCTCCACCCTTTCGGGGACTGTTCTCGCCCCCGCGAGCCCGCCCGCCTCGGTGTGAGCGACCTGCCGCGGGCCCCCCCGCCCGCCCCAGCAAAATGGATCAAGGCGCCGCAATGGCACACCTGGGATACTCGGGGATCGGCGACGTCTTCTGGCCGCTCCAACCCGGGGAGGGGCGCGGCGGCGACGGCGACGGCGACGGCGGCGGCGGCGGCGCGCGGCCCGGCGGGCCGCCCCGTGCCGCCGCCACGCCGACGGGCTGGTGGTCCGGCCTGCCGACCAGCAGCGCGGCCAGCCCCCAGGCGCGGCGGGCCAGCAGCGAGGCCAGCGACGGAAGCTGGCAGCTTGACGCGGGGGTGGTGGAGGCCCCGGCCCTGGCCGGGGGCGTGGTCTGGGGCGTGCCCGCGGCGCGCCCGCCGTCATCGTCGCCGCCGCCGCCGCCGGCCGCCGGGCGACAGCAGCAGGCCCCCGCCGCCTGCTGCGCGGACAGGTGCGTCGGAACGGCTTATTGGCGCCTGCCAGCCGCTTTGCAGCAGGCAGGCTGGCCGAAAGACCCTCGGCCCGCCAGCCCCCGCTCGGGCCCCGCCGCGCCACCGGTTCCGGGCTCGCGCCGCCAGCCGCGCTGCCTCGCGCGCCCCTAACCAATCTCTTGGCCGGGCCGGTGCAGCAGGCACCAGGCCCAGACCCACTGCCTCCAACCCCGCCTAAACAAACCCATCTTTACCCTTTGCAGCGCCTCTGAGCTTCCGAGCCAGTACTATGCCACAGCCAAGGCAAGGCTGCAGCAGCACGGCGGGCCTGCTGCCTCGGCAGCGGCAGCAGCGACGGGGTCGGAAGCGGCAGCAGCAGCGGCGGCGGCACCCACCGCTGCAGCAGCCTCCAACCGTGGTGACGAGGCCGCGGCACTGCTCATCCCAGGCGTGCTGCCGCCGCTGTCCACCAGCGCTCGCACGCGCAACGGCGGCGTCGCCGCGGTGGCTGCGGCGACCGGGGCGGCGGCGGGAGAAGCCGCCATCGGTGGTGGCAGCGGCGGCCTCGCGCCCCGCCGGCAGCAGCAGCAGACCCAGCCTGGCGCCCGCCGCGGCGGCGACGTGGAGACCCAAACCCTGCTGCAGCTTTCGGACGACGACCGCGACGCCAAGCCGCGCGGCGGCGCGGCGGCGCGGGCCGGCGCGCCGGCCGGGGCCGACGGTTACCGCGGGCCGGGCGCGGCGCGGCGCGCCAGCCTGCGCGCGCGCGTGCAGGCCGGCGCTTACGTCGCCCTCAACGTGGCATCGACCTGCGGTATCGTTTTTGCCAACAAGCTGGTGCTGTCGACCTTTGCCTTTGCCTTCCCCGTGGCGCTCACGCTGCTGCACGCGCTGGCGACGGCGGCTGGGATGGAGGCGATGTGCCGCGGCGGGCTGTTCGCGCGCAAGTCGGTGCCGCTGGGGGCCGTGGCGCCCGTGGCGCTTGCGTATGTGGGCAGCATCGTCACCAGCAACTGGAGCATACAGCTCAACACGGTGTGTGCGTGCGTGTGTCTGCTTTGGGTTTGGGGGGTGCCATGTCTGCAGCCCTCAATTGACTGCTGGCGGCGATGATCACTGGCAAGGCTGGCCCAAGAAAATGCCGCCCTCCTAACCCTCTTCCCTCTAAAACCCGCTTCGGCAGGTGGGCTTTTACCAGCTGTGCAAGGTGCTGATCACGCCCACGCTGCTCGCCGTTGAGTTTTCCTGGCTGGGAAAGCGCCCCGGCAGGGTGGCGCTGCTGTCGACGGGGGTGCTGCTGCTGGGAGTGAGCATCGCAACGCTCCTCGACAAACAGGCGAGGGCGCGCGGGGCGGCGGCCGCAGCGCTGCGTGTGCTTGCACACTCGCCTGCCTCCCTTGCCTGCTGGATGCCTTTGGGACCTAACCCAGCGTCGACGCTCGACTGACTGTGCTCACTGATTAGCCGGGCCTGCCGCCCCGCCTCGCCCCGCCGGCTCCCAATCCACGCCAACCCTCTCCCCGCAGATATCCTCAAGCTTCCTGGGCGTCGCCGTCGGCCTGTCGTCCACGCTGCTGTCGGCGCTGTACCAGGTGCTGGCCAGCAAAAAGCAGGGCGACCTGGGGCTCAGCGCGACGCAGGTGCGCACTTTTCAGCTTTTTATTGGGCGCCGTCAGCTGTGTGTTGGACTGCCCCTGCTGTTTCCCATGCAAGCCCGCAGCTGCGGCTGCACACGTGGCCAGCGGCCGGTGTCCCCCCGACTTCAACAGGAGCACTGGTGACGTAAAAGACTGTGCGGCAAATGCACACCCCCAACTCACTCACTCCCCCACCACAACGCCCCCCGCGCCCAACAGCTGCTGCACCAATCGATGCCGGCCGCCGCCGTGCTGCTGGCCGTGCTGGTGCCGCTTGTAGAGCCGCTGGGCCTGCCCGCCCCCGGCGGTGCCGGCGGCGCCTGGGGCGGGCCCGGCACGGTGCTGGGCTACGAACTGAGCCTGCCGGCCGCCGTAGCGATCCTCGTCAGCGCCGTGCTGGGGTGAGTGGGTGCAGCGCGAGGGGGGCTTTGAAGGGGTGGCGGCTGCGTCGTCGTGCGTGGCGGCTTTGGCACGGGGCCGGCGGCGGCTGCCAACGCGCTGTTTTGCTGCTGCCTGCCCCGCCGTTGAGTTCTTGCCGCCGCGGATGACTAATCTGCAGCAGCAGTCCTGAAGGACGAGGCACAGGCCTCAGAAAAGAACCCGCCGCGCTCGCTCCCCCCGCGCCCCCGCAGCCTGCTGGTCAGCCTGTCGGCGTTCCTGGTCATCGGCGCCACCTCAGCGCTGACGTATAACATCGCCTCGCACGCCAAGACCGTGCTCATTATAGCGGGCGGCGTGGCGCTGTTTGGCGACGCCGCGCACCCGGCCAAGCTGCTGGGCATCGCGCTGGCGATGCTGGGAATCGTCGTGTACTCAACCCACAGATAGGCCTGTCTGGGATAATGAAATAAAAGGTTGCGGTTGACAAGCGGGGCTGCGTCGTGGCCTGCTGCAAACTTTGCCTTGGACGGAGCACCCCCCGACCGCCGCCGCGCAGTCGCGGCGCTGTAATGTGGCCGCGTGCCGTGCATGCATTCAGGCAGCCTTTGGGGAGGGCAGGGAGGGCTCGCCCGGCCCGCGCCACGCGCTGCGCTCGCGGCACTGCAGCACAGCACACTGCAGTGACGCATTTCGCGCCGCCTTGCTGGGTGCGCAGGGGACGTATGGCCATAGCCGAAACATCCCTTCGGACAGAGCCACAGCAAAACGCTTTTGGAGCCAACAGGAGAGCCCGTCCGTGGCTGTTGGTCCCCGTCGTGGGGCTCGAGCCCCCGTGGAGGCGCTCCTCTAGCAGCAGGCGCAGCCAGCGGCCATGGAGAAAGCCGAGACGTGTCATTAGCTAGGCTATCGCGCAGCAGCAGCCGCGATGAACGCCGCGGAGCGCCTCCTGTCGAACGCGACCGCCAGCAGCAGCGGTGAGGGGCAATGGGGGCCTGCCAGGCGGATGTGGGAGTTTAGAGCACCCCGGGAACGCCTTCTGACGCGTGCCATCCCCGCAGGACGCCGGCTGTGTGGAAACCCGGTCCGCTTCGAACGCTGCGGGCGTGGCGGGCGCGAGGCGCGGGCCGGACGAGCATGGAGGCGACCGAGGATGCAGATCCTCGCGCAGCAGGTGCGGTTGGGGGCCGGAAGGGGCGGCTGCTGGCCTGCATCGATCTGGGGACGCGAGCTCATGCCCACGCCCGCCTCTGGCGTCCTGCTGCCGCGCCCAGGCCGCCACGGCGCTGCCAACGACATTGAGGCTGCTGGAGGAGATCGACTACAAGGTGCGCGGGGCGGGAGGGCGCGGCGCGCAGCAGCGCGGCGTGCCGCCGCCGCCGACGCAGCAGGCGGCGCAGTGTGCAGCGTGTGCGCCCGCGGCGCGCGCGGGTGGCGGTGCTGCTGCGGTTGCGGCATACGCGGGCGGCAGCAGCGCAGGTGCCGTGCGCAGCGCAACGGCGGCTCGGTGCTGACCGCTCCCTCGCTCGGCAACGCGCGCCATGCGCATGCGCGCGCGCAGGGCATGTACGAGTCGGTCGCGCCCTCCAGCATCGACGTCGAGTACCTGTGGTCGCGGCTGGAGCCGCTGCTTTGGTACCTGGGCGGCGACGACCGCGCCATGGTGCGCGAGGGCCTCGAGCTGGCGGTCGCGGCGCACTCGGGGCAGATGCGCAAGAGCGGGGAGCCGTTTGTGACGCACCCCGTTGAGGTGAGGGGGCTGGGGGGCCGCGCAGCGGCGAGGGCGGGGGGCGCGCGCGCTGCTTCCGGCAGCTGTCGTGTTGGCGGCGCTGCTGCTGCAAGCGACGGCGCAGCTGCAGCTGCGACCAAAGGGGAGGGACGGCAGCTGCTTTGAAGCAGGAGAACGGGCACCCACCTCGTCCGCCGCCCTGCCACTGCCCGCCGCCCGGGCCGCAGGTCACCCGCATTCTGGCTGAGATGCGGATGGACGCGGAGAGCCTGGTGGCGGGGCTGCTGCACGACACCGTTGAGGACACCGACGCGGTGTGCTTCGACGACATCGAGCGCCGCTTCGGCGCCGCGGTGCGGCGCATCGTGGAGGGGGAGACCAAGATCAGCAAGATCACCAAAGTCAACGCCTCGGGAGGTGCGCGCTTGTGTGCACGTGCGAACGGGGCAGCTGCGCGCGCCGCCGTCGGCTGCTGCGTTGCCGCAGACTGCCCCGGAGAGCGGCGGCGGGCAGCGGGGCGTGTGAGCAATGCTCGCTGCCGCGTCGTGCAGCGTTGGAGGAGCCGTGCAGCAGCGGCCTCCCCACACTTCGACTGCAAACGGCCCCGCCGCCCCCAACACCGCGCCCCTCCCCCCCAGATGACTACTCGGATGACAAGGCGCGCGACCTGCAGGGCCTCTTCCTGGCCATGACTGAGGACGTCCGCGTCATCCTGGTCAAGCTGGCCGACAGGCTGCACAACATGCGCACGCTGTACGGCATGTCGCCGGCCAAGCAGGCCAAAATCAGCCAGGAGACGCTGCAGGTGGGCGCGCGCCGCAGCGGCTGGCGCGCCCGGGCGGCAGGGCAGCAGCGCAGCAGGGCAGCAGGAGGGGTGTTTGCAAGGCGCCAGGGGCGGCGTTGTATGGCGGCCACTAGTGGCGTGGCAGGCGCAGCGCAGGATGGCATCCCCTGACGATGCGGCTGCGCTCCGCAACCCCTGCCGCAGGTGTTTGCCCCTCTGGCCAAGCTGCTGGGAGTTTACTGCATTAAAGAAGAGCTCGAAGATCTGGCACTGAGGTGGGCAGCGGATGGATTGGTCGAGCCGCGGTGGCTGCGGCAGCAGCCGTGGCCACGTTAGCCCAGGGCTTGCATCCGCAGCAGGAGGCAGTGCAGCAGCAGGCAGGGCCGGAAGTGTTGCCAGCAGCAGCTCAGCAGTCCCTGACAAGTGACGACTCGCCCCTCTCCTGCCCGCTGGCCCCCTCGAAACCTCACCCCAGGTACATGCAGCCCGAGGTGTACAAGCACATCACAAACTGGCAGGACAAGCAGATGGCGACCTACCAGCGCGCCTTTGCCACCGGCAAGGCCGACCTTGAGGCGCTGCTGGCCAGCGACGGCTACCTGCAGAGCCACGCGCGCGGCGTGGAGGTGCGCGTGCGCCGCAAGCCCGCCTTCTCGGTTTACAAGCAGCTGCACGCGCTGCAGGCCGCGCGCGCGCGCGAGGAGGAGGCCAAGCTGCAGGAGACCGTCGCGGCGGGCGCCGCAGCGGCGGCGGCAGAGGCGGCGCAGGAGGCGGCAGCGGCGAAGCGCGCGGCGGCGGCGGCGGCTGCGGCCGCTGCGGCGGCCGCCGCGGCCTCAGCGGCGGGCCTCAACGGGAAGGGGCCCGCCAGCGCCAACGGCACGGCCCCGCTCAACGGTGCCGGCGGCTCTGCGGCGGCGGCGGCAGCGGCCGCCGCGGCCGGCGCCGCGGCGCTCAACGGCAACGGCCGCGTGCCTGCGGCGGCGGCGGCGGCGCTCAACGGCCGCGGCCCCGCCCCGGCCCCCAAGCCGGACGTCGGGCTGCTGACTCACCTCAAGGACCTGTCAGACCAGGGGGTGTTCCTGCAGGCCGTCATCAACGAGCGCAGCGCGGCCGCCGCCGACGGCGCCGGCAACGGCAACGGCAACGGCGCGGCGCCGCGGCAGCCGCTGTTCCAGATGGAGAGCCACCAGCTGTGCTACTACGTGCTGGGGCTGGTCCACTCCATTTGGTCGCCCATCCCCGGCGGGCTGGAGGACTTTATTGGGTCCCCAAAGACCAACGGCTACCAGTCGCTGCACACGCGCGTGGTGCCGCTGTCGATCCTGTCCAAAAACTGCCCGCTGCTGCCGATGGAGGTGCAGATCAGGACCGCCGACATGGACAGGCTGGCAGATCTGGGGGTGGCCGCGACCAACTGGGGGCTGAAGCGGCCGCCGGGCCGCATGGCGGCGTGGGGCGGCCTCGGCGGCATGGCAGTCGCGCGCGCCGACGCAGCGCAGCAGGAGCAGGGCGCGGCGGGCGCCGCGGCGGCGGCGGGCGCGCCCGACGCGGGCGGCGGCGGGCCCGACGCGGCCGGCGGCGGGGCGCGCGCGTTCTGGAGCAGCCTGGCGAGCTATATGCTGGAAACGGTGGTGGCGGGCGGCACCAGCCTCGCGGCGATCACGGGCGTGCGGGCCCACCTGGGCAGCCCCTTCAACAGCCGCGACGACGAGCCCGAAAACGGCTGGCGCAACGGCGGCGGCAGCGGCAACGGCCGCGGCAGCCCCAAGCCGGAGGGCCTCAACGGCCGCGGCGCCAGCCCCAGCGGCAGCGGCAGCGGCAGCAGCAGCAACGGCGCCGGCGGCTCGGCGGCGCGCCGCGTGGCGGCCGCCGCGTCGGCGGCGCCCAGCAGCTTCCTCCCCTCGGCGCTGCTGGGCCAGGAGGCGGTCGGGGACGGCAACTGGCTGACGCAGATGCGCAAATGGCAGGAGGAGTTTGTGGGCAGCCTTTCGGCGCGCGAATTCGTCGACGGCGTGACCGCAGAGGTGCTGGGGCAGAGCGTGTTTGTCTACACCCACACCGGCGAGCTGCGGCGGCTGCCCAAGGTGCGGGCCGGGGCGCGCGCGTGCCCGCCGCGCGGCTGGAGGCTCCTCTGTTTGTGTGTGTGGGGGAGGGGCGGGTGCAGCGCGGCGCAGTGCCCTTTTCGCACTGCCGCTGGCCTGCAACCCAAACCAGCAGGCCGCCTGCGAAGGCCCCCCTTCCCCCTTCGCATCACCGACCCGCGCCCTCCCCCACCCCTTTCCAAAACCCCAGGGCTCCACCGTGGTTGACTTTGCCTACTCGGTGCACACCCAGCTGGGCAACGAGATGCGTGCCGCGCTGGTCAACGGCCGCCTGGTGCCGCCCTCCTACGTCCTGTCCAACGGCGAGGTGGTGGAGGTGCGGCGCGAGGCCTCGATGGGCGTCACGCCCTCGATGGTGCGGCGGCACGAGCAGTGGGTGGGCTTTGTGCGGACGCGCACCGCCAAGCTCAAGATAAAGCAGTTTCTGAAGGACCACGCGCGCCGCCAGCGCAAGTGCGGCGGGGGCGGCGCGGGCGGCAGCGGCAGCGACAGCAGCTGCGAGGACGAGGACGAGAGCTGCCCGACAGAGGACGCGGGCGCCGGCGCCGGCGCGGGCGCCGGCGCGGCGGCGGCGGCCCCGCCGCCGCCGCCGGACACTGTGAGCGTGAAGACGCTGTCCATCGCGTGCGCCGATAAGATGGGCCTGCTGGCGGCTGTGTGCAACATCATCACAGACAGCGGCCACAACATCAAGGTGCGGAGCGCTGCCGGCGCGTGGGCCGGGGCTGCGGTTTGGAAGCGCCGTGTGCGCGCGCCGGGGCCGCTGTGCTGCACGCGCCTGTGTGCGCTGCTGCGGGCCGCGCCACGCATAAACAGCAGTGTCAGCAGCTCCGCGCCCGCGTTTGCCGCCTGCTGTGCGCGCGCTCAACCCGGCCCAAGGCCGCATCTCACCGCCCCGCTAAAACTCCCACCCCCCCTCTCGCGCAGTCGGTCTCCGCGCTGCCCGGCCGCCGCGCCGACGGCTCCCCAGCCTCCCCCGGCCCCTGCGGCGAGTACGTCATGACCTTTGTCCTCAAGGGCCGCGATGACAAACTCGCAGTCATGCTGGATGCCATAATGGGGACGGAGGGCGTCGACTCATACGCGGTCAGCTGCGAGCTGCCCTCCCGCGCGCCGGGGCCGCGGTCGCGCGGCGGCGGCCAGATGCTGCCGCTGCTGGTCGGGCTGTGGGCGCTCGCGGCCGCCGCCGGCGGCGGCGACGTCGGCGGCGGCGGAGCGCTTTGTGTGAGCGGCGGCGGCTTTGCTCTTGCTGACAGGGTTCCTTTTTGCCCCCGCCGGACCAAACCAAACCCACCGCGCCCTGCCTTTTTTGCAGCGGCCACGGCCCACAGGCCGCGCGCCCTGCCGGCCAGCCTCACGGCCGCGCCCGCCAACCTTGACCCCGCCACCGCCCTTTCCGAACACGGCGGCAGCAGCAAGCATGATCAGCGGCGGAGACCAACACAGCACGCAGCACACCGTTTCATTCCCTTTAGCGCGGCGACGCGCCCCGGCGCGCTGCCGCCTCGTGCCCCTTATGCCTTGCGCCGGCCGCATGACCGCGCCTGCCCCTTTGGGCTGCCAGGGGCCTCCCGCGGCGCGCCGCCGCCCGCGCGGCGAGCCCCCCGCCCAAACGGCCGGACGCCCTCTGCCCCTGGACTGTCGCGTGCGTGAGGACCGGTGTCGTCTGTTGCTGTCTGCTTTGCCGCGGTTTGGTGGCAGTCTGTGGAGTCGAGATCGCCGTTCCGCCGCCGCCCCCGCTGCGGCTCGGTCCCCCCTTGCGCCGCCGCCGCCGCCCGCGCTCGCCCATAGAGCGCGCGACGGCCGGCGGCGCAATCGAAAAGCCTGGGTCTCTGCCGCTGCGTCTGCGCGCGAGCATCTGAGCCCGCGGGCGCGCGCGCGAGCGCGCCGCTGGCCGCGGGGCGGGCGCGCCTGCGCGTCTGCGCGCCGCCCGCCCCTGGCCACGCCCCGGCCCCCCCGCCGCGCGCCCTGCGTGCCCGCCCTGTGTATAGTACTCTCGCGTTTTTGACGACCCCTTGGGCGCCAATGCCTCCTCAACCCCTGAAACGATTGGTCCCGCGCTTTTGGCGGCGGTGTTACCCTCGGAAACAAAAAGGGGCCGTGCCGCAGGGTTCAGGGAGTGCCGGCAGGCCAGTGCCAGGGAAAGAAAAGCCAGCAACCTAATAGCCCGAGGCAGCAGCAAGCGCCAGACCTAAAAGGGGCGTGCGGCGGCGACGGCAACAGCAGCTGCAGCGCCGCCGCCGCAGCCGCCGCCGCCGCCGCCGCCGCCGCCGCCGCCCGGGCTGCGGCGGTCTCAGCTGCTGCCGTTGGCCCCCGTCCCCGCCTTGTTGCCGGCCGCCACCGACCCGTGGATGAAGCGCGCGGTGTCGGCGGTGTAGATGCAGGTCTCCCCCGCCAGGCAGCCGCGCAGGTGCTTGTTCAGCGCGCGCAGCCCCTCAAACGTCGCGCCGTCGAGGAACCGCATCTCCCCCTCCACCCGCGCCGCCAGCCGACGGTCCATCTCCTCTGGAGAGATCTCCGCCTGCTTGGGGTCTGTCAGCGCCATGTTCCAGCCCCACACGTCGCAGTAGACGGGCATGTGCTGCGTGTACGGCAGCACGCGCGGGAACACGCTGCGCAGCGTGCAGTTGATTGCGGTGAACACCTCGGTGCAGGAGAGGATGCCGGCGGGGCCGGACTGGGTTATGAAGATGCCGCCGGGGTTGAGCTTCTTCAGCACCACGTTCTGGTAAAAGTCCTGGCGGGGGGTTGGGATTGGGGGTTGGGGGGTGTTGGGGTTGTGGCGTGTTGTATTTATGGAGCGGTGCCTCGCATTTTCGCGCGGCTTTTTAGCGCGACCGCCAAACTACCAGCGCAGGCCCCCAGCCCCTCCAGCCCCTCCCAGCCCCTCCCAGCCCCCCGAGGCCCCACCTGCGTGTAGAGCTGGTAGCAGGGCCCGCCCTCCAGGGGGTCCGCCAGGTCGCCGATGATGACATCAAACTTGCCGGGGTAGGCCTGCGGGTTGGTTTTGGAAGGGGGAGAGCGTGCTTCGGTGTTTGCGTGTCGATTCGTGTGTTTGCGTGCCGCATGCGTGTCTGTATGTGCATTTCCTGTGTGCGTTTTGCGTGCTGCGTGTGTATGCGTGTGCGCATTGCAAAGGATGGGGCGCCGCAGGGCTGCGTCGGCGCGCGCTGCCCCCGCACCTCGAGCTGCGCGCGTGCGTCGTCGTTGATGAGCTCCAGCCTGGGCGACTCAAACGCCGACTTGTTCACCTCCAGGTGCTCGTGGCAAAAGTCGCAGACCACCTGGACGGGGGGGGGGGGTCAGAGGGGGCGGTGCAGGTTGGGAGGGGCTGGGAGGAGGGGTGGAATCTGCAGCTGCCTGCGGCCGCTGGGCATCTGCGCGCTGCCAAAGCTGCCCGGGCAGAGCTTGCCACTACAGATGCGGGGCGCAGCCTTTGACCCGCGGTCAAACGGCGGTCAAACGTTACGGCCCCCCCAAGGCCTTCCCACCCGCCCGCCCACCTTGTCAATGTCGACCATCACCAGCTTCTCAACGCTCTTGTGGCGCAGCACCTCGCGCGCCGTCGCGCCCTCGCCGCCTGCGGTTTTGGCGCGGGGGCGGCGCCTGGCGCGTCGGCGGCGCGGAGCGTGCCGCCGCGTTCCCCCCCCCCCCTGTTCGCCCTGCCCCCCGCCGCGCCGCTGGTTGGCCGGCCGCGACGGCAATGCAACGCCCGCGCGCGGCGCTTTCGCGCGCGCAGCCCGAGCGGCGGGCGCTCACCGCCACATATGAACACGGACTTGGGGTTGGGGTGCATCACCATGGCGGGGTGCACCAGCAGCTCGTGGTAGACCCACTCATCCACCTCGCTGGACTGCACCTTGCCGTCAAGGAACAGCGTCTGGGTGGGGTTTGGGGAGGGGGCGTTCGGGGGTGGCGCGTTGATTTGGGGAGGGAGGAAAGGTGGGGTGGCGCTGGGGGTTGGGGCAATGCAGCGCCACGAGAATGGGGTGCGCCGCATGCGCCGCCGCTGCTGCTGCTGCCAGCCGCATGGCCACGCATGCATGCAACCGGCACATGCGGCCGCCGACCGCTGCGCCGCGCCTGTGCGCCGCCGCGCGTGTGCCCACCTTGCCAAAGGGCCCGGTGTGAATCAGGTCCACCTCCTGGAACTTGCTCTTGCCGCTGAACATCACATTCTTGACCATCATCGACCACTTGAGGTCGTCGGCGAGGTCCTCCTCCAGCTGCGGGGCGCGGGGGCCGGGCGGGGAGGGGGTGCGGTCGGCGGAGCGGGGCGGGCGGGAGCGGCGGCGGCGGCGGGCGCCGGCAGCCGCCGCGGGGCGCCGCCGCAGTGCGGGTCGGCCACGCCCCCTCTGCTCCATTGAGGCACAGTATATGAATCCCATTGAGCAATTCGCGGTTGCCGGGAGGGCAGAGGGGCCGCGAGCGCGGAGAGAGGGCAAGGTGCCGGCCGCACAACTATGATTCCTCACCCATAGGCGCTTGGTGTACTCCTCAGACATCCTGGTTGGTTCCTGAAGCCGGTGGCCTGCGGCAGGGCGCCCAGCGAGGCGGTCGGGGCGGCCGCGGGTCCTGGCGGGGCTCGAGGCGAGGGGAATGCCTGCTGTAAGTAAAGTAAAATGCGCTGCACGCACACTATGATAGGCCATTGAAGAAGCCGGGCGGCCTGGTGCTGGGGCCCTGGTGCCAAAGGTTATCACCAGCGCAAGACCAGCTGTGAACGCCGCGGCCGCTGCGTGTAATTCTTGTAAAGGCCATGTGCATGCGATCCCTGCGGACTGTGGGCCAGAAAGGGGCGCCGCGTCCCCGCTTCCTGCACCGGGCGCCCGGCCCCGTCTGCTCGAGGCCTGACTCGCCGAAAAAGACGGTGGGGGAGGCGTACCTGGCCGAATAGATCTACATACCTCGATCCGGGGGCGCGCGGCTCGCTGACCGGTCTGCAGCGCGGTTTCGTGAGGCTTTTGAAGCCCCCCCGCGCGGGTTTGGCCCCCCAGCGCGACCAGAGGCACCCGCCTGGGGGATCAGAGGGCCGCTGAGGGCCGGGCCAGCCCGCCGTCGGAGCCTGAGCGGCCCGGCCGCGCGCAGCGGCGGCGCGCGCCCTGCGCCGCCCCGGGCATGGCGGCCCGCGATGGCGGGAGCGGCCGCGGCAGCGGGCCGGGCGCGAGGGCGGCAGCGCCAGGAAGCACCGGCAGGCGGCAGCACCGGGGCGGTGCGCCTGCGGCGGCAGCGCCCGTCGGCGGCGCGCAGTCCGGCGGGTTCGACCCCGCGTCGTTCTCATGGCGCCCCGCGGCGCGGGCATGGGACCCCGAGGGCGGCGGCTTCCAGGACGCCTCCTTCTGCCTGGAGGACGAGGCCGCGACGGCGGCCGCCGAGGCGCTGGCGTCCTGCTGCGCCGTCGTCGACCCCTCCCAGCCGGGCGCGCCGCTGGTGCACGCCAGCGCAGGGTTCGAGGCCCTCGCCGGCGTGGCGGCGGGGGAGCTCGTCGGCCGAAGCTGCCTCAAGGTGGGCAGGGCGTTGCAGAAGCATGCATGCCGCTGCCCGTAAACTGTGTGCGCAAAGCTGCTGCATGCCGTGGAGCATCCATGTCTGCATGTGCGGACTTATCCACTTGCGCCCCTACCTCGCATGCCCTCCAGGTGCTGCGGCTGTCGCGTGCTGAGGATGCAGCCGCAGCAGCTGACCCAATCGCTGATGCGGGCGGCGACGGCCTCGCTGGCGAGGGCGAGGAGGGCGCAAGCAGCCAGCCGCCGCCGCCGCCGCCCGATCCCGTGCCGCGCGGATTGATCGCTGCCGCGCTCGCAGGCGCAGCTGGCCGAGGCGGAGGCACTGCAGCGGCGGCTTTTGTCGGCCCCGAGGAGGCCACGCTCCTGCGTAAGGACGGGAAGCGCGCGCGGCTGGCGGTGGCGCTGCTGCCTGTCGCGGACGCGGGCGGCGCGCTGCTGCGGTGGCTGCTGGTGGCGGCGGATTTGGGGGACCGCTCGGCGCGAGCCACCGCCGCCGCCGCCGGCGCTGATGCTGCGGCGGCGGCGCCGACCCCGGCCGACGATCAATCGTTTGTGGCAAGCTGGGGCGAGCGGCTGCAGGCCGCCCTCGCCGCGCGCCTGGTCACCGATGCCGGAGCGGTCAGCAGCAGCGGCGGCGGCGCGCCGGCGTGCCCCGTGGTGGCGGCGTCCCCTGCGGCGCAGGCGCTGACGGGGCTGTCGCGTGAGGAGCTGCTCGGTCGCAGCTGCCTGTGCCTGGCAGGCCCGGAAACATCAGGTGCGACGCGAGGGGGCCCGTAGTGGCGGCATGCTCTGCTGTGCACACGGCAGGCGTGCATGCTGTGCCGCCGCGGCACAGCTGAGCACAGCACGCGCACTCACCAGCACCCGCACGCACCAACCATTCACAACCATTGCCAGGCAGCGCCATGCGCAAGCTGATGGCGGCGCAGCTCTCCGGCGGCGGCGGCTGGGCGAAGCTGCTGCTGTACCGGCGGGACGGCGCCCCGTTTTGGGGCCTGGTGTACGCCTGCCCGCTGTGCGCGCCGCAGCCGGCGAAGCAGCAGGGCGGCGACGGCGACGGCAGACAGCAGCAGGCGCAGCAGCAGCAGGCGCAAGAGCAGCAGGGCGAGCAGGCAGGCCTGAGCCGGAGCAGCAGCAGCGGTGAGGCGGGTGGGCCAGAGGAAGGCTGCGCTTGCGTCCCCGGCGGCGGTGGCGGCCTGCAGCTGCTGCTGCTTTCTGACGTCACCTCGGCGCGGCTGAAGCGCCTGGGGAAGTACGTCGTGGGCCGCGTGCTGGGGCAGGGCGCCAGCGGCGTGGTGCGCCTCGGACGGGACCCGGCCACAGGTGCGGGCGCGCAGCAAGGCAGGGGGGACGCAAGCTGTGGGGCGAGCGCTTTGCATGCCCGGCCTTGCCCTGCCACCTGGGCTCCAACACAATCATCATGCCGAGCGCCAACCCTCCCTCGGCGCCGCGGAACCCTTCCCTGCAGAGGAGCGCGTCGCCATCAAGACCGTCGACGCCACGCGCTTCCGGTCTCTGGCGGAGATCGAGCAGGCACGCACCGCCGCCCGCCCCTACCGCTGCGCCTGCCGTGCCGCGGCTCCACCGCACCGCAGCCCCCGTCGCCCCCAAACCCCGCACCCCCTCCCCCAACCCCACAACAGGTCCAGGAGGAGACCGCCGTCCTGTCCGGCCTGCGCCACCCCAACATAATCCGCCTGCTGGAGGCCCACTTCATAGGCGGCGTGTTCTATTTCGTGATGGAGTACGCAGAGGGGGGGCCGCTGGTCAGGCACATCTACGGCGGCGGCGGCAGCGGCGGAAGCGGGAGCGGCCGGGGCGGCGGCGGGCTGCCGGAGGCCGAGGCGCTGCGCATTTTCCTGCAGATCGCTTCGGCGCTGGAGTACTGCCACAAGCGGTGGGCCCCCCTGGGCGGTGCTGTGCGCGGGCGTGCCGGCTGTATGCGTTTGGGCGGGGGATGGAGCACCGTGCAAGGGGCATTTGCCGCGCCTGGTCATCTCTGGCACAGGCAGCCGCTTGCCCAGTCAAAACCAAACTCCCGCCGCCCCAGGCGCGTCGTCCACCGCGACTTGAAGCCCGAAAACATTCTGATGGACGACGCGGGGAACATCAAGGCAAGCGGGGCCGCCGCGCGGCACTCGCGCCGGCCCCCTGCTGCATGCAGCACCCATGCGCTGTGTGCCAGCGCATTGCATTGCGCACCCCTGATCGGTTCACGGCAGCCGCCAAGTGGCAGCCCAGCGCGGGTATGAAATACCACAAACAGCGGCGCCAACGCACCCAGGCCAAAACCGCCCCCCCAAAACCCGGCAGATTGCGGACTTTGGGCTGGCGGCGGTGACGGCGCCCGCCGAGGGCGCGCTCAACGCGCAGTGCGGCACGCCCGAGTTCACCGCGCCGGAGATAGTGGGGGGGCGCGAGTACAACGGCCAGGCGGTGAGGCGGGCAGCGGGGGCCGGAGCTGTGGGCCTTGGGGGCAAGAACGCTGGCGCATCTGCATGCAGCTTGGGGCGTTTCCTTTGGCTGCGCGCTCCCAACTGCGGCCCTGCACGCGCCCATTAGACCCTGCTGCCTGATGAACCTCTGGTGGTTCCCCCTGCCCGCGCAGGTTGACCTCTGGTCGCTGGGCGTTCTGACCTACGAGACGCTCAGCGGGGAGCTGCCCTTCAAGGGGGCCACCCAATCGGCGCTGTTCAGGGCGATACAGAGGTGCGCTGATTGGTTCGTCTTATCAAACACACAGCGGCCTAGGGCATGGGCAGTGCATCCAGGATGTAACGCTGCCTTTGTTCACACACTCAACCCGCAAAGCCGACCCAGCAGAAGGTTGACATGTACACGCTCATCGCCACGCAGGGGTGTCTACCCGTCCCTGCCGCCGCACGTGAGCCCCGAGGCGCGCGACATGGTGCGCCGCCTGCTGACAGTGGACCCGGCGCAGCGCATGGGCTGGGAGGAGCTCAACGCGCACCCCTGGGTCAACGGGGCAGCAGCCGCAGGCGAGTGCCGCAGCGGGTGCCGTGTGCGTGCGCGCGCGGGGCTCGGGGCGGTACTGGTTTGTGAGGGTGGCGTTCTTGTGCGCTAGCCACTGTGCTGGCGCCGCTGTTTGGCAGCGCCCGAGCTGTGGCCCCTCTGGCGCGCGCGCCCGCAGGGCTCTCGGCGGCGGGCAGCGGCCTGGCTGAGCGGCTGCCAGCAGGCGGAGGCGACCCCTCCGCCGCGGGCGCCCACGCGCGCCAGTCGCGCGGCAGGCGCGCCGGCAGCGGGCCCCTTGCGGACGGCGACGAGGGCAGGGCGGCGGCGGTTTCTGGTGGCATCGCGCGAGAGCGGTCGTCCGGGTCGGTGGGTGGGCGCGCCCGAGGGTCTCCACCCGCGCGGCTCACCCCCGCGGCTGGCAGCCGCCAAGGATTTATATATGCCCCCATGGGAGTGATTGCGCGCGCCAAGGCAAGCCACGACGGAGACGTCAGCCCACCAAAGCCGTTCCGAAAACCCCAAGCCCCCAAGCCCCAACCCCCAACCCCATATCCTGGACACCAAACCCAAACCCCAAATCCTGAAGCCCAAGCCCCCGACCCCAAACCCCAAACCCCAAACCCACAACCCCACACCGCCGCAGGAGCCCGTGACCGAGGTGTCGGACTTCAGCGCCGCGGGTTACTCAGAAGACGGCGAGCCGGGCGCACGCCGCAGCGGCAGCAGCGGCTGCTGCGGCGGCGGCCCCGACGCGCCTGAGCCCGCCCGGCAGGGGCTCTCGTTCGCGGGCAAGGGCTGCCACGAGTCGGTGCGCGTGGTCATACCGGAGAGAGGTGCGTGGGGCGGGGCAGGGGGGCGGTGCAGGGGGCCGGCATTGCTGCAGGAGTTTGACCGATGAATGGAGGCGCCTGGCATGACGCCGCATTCCCTCCATGCTTGTGGGCAGCTGACGCCGCCAACCGCCCAACCCGTTTGAGACCGTGACACACGCGAACAATTCAAGAAGCCAGCATCACGTGAGGAAAACGGCTGAAACACGCACCCAAACCACCTCAAATGCACCCAAACCCAGACGACCCCGTGACCGCGGCGATAATGCGCTCTGCCGAGTCCTTCACAGCCTCCCCCAGCCGCCCCCTGCTGCCAGGGGACGGCGACGCCGCGAGCCCCTCGCCCCGCGCGCGCAGCTTCTGCGTCGGCGGCGGCCCCGGCCTGGTGGTGTTGGGCGGCGGCGGCGGGGGGCGGGGCGGCGGCGGCAGCCCGATGGGCGGCGGAGGCGGCGCGGTCGCGCGGTCGGCGCTTGGGAAGGGCGGCGGGGCGGGGGCCTCGCCGACGGGCAGCCCCGGCGGCGGCAGCGGCCGCGGCGGCCGGCACGGCGCGCTGCCACCGCTGTCGCCGTCGCTGGATGGAGCGGCGGCGCGCGGGCGGGGCGGGGCGGCGGCGGCAGCGGCGGCGGCGGCGGCGTCGGGCGGGGCGGCGTCGGGCGGGGGCAGCAGCCCGGCGAGCCACGCCAGCGGGCGGTCCGCCGGGGGCCTTTCGGGCGCCTCGGATCGCCGCGGCAGCGGGGTCGGCGGCGGCGGCGGCGCGCCGGTGGAGGCGACCTTGAAGCAGCGCGTGCGCTCCTTCACCGCGGCTGCGGGGGGCGGCGGCGGCGGGACCCCTGCGGCGCGCGGTGGCGGTGGCACCAGCAGCGGCACCGGCGGCGCTCTCCCGCCGATACCGGGCGCGCGCGGCCGGTGAGGCGGTCCACTTGCAAACGCTGTGCCTGTAAAGGGGCCTTTCCGGGCCAGAGCTCGCTGTGGCATCCAAGTCGTACGTAGTGAACCAACCCGGCGTGCTGAAAACGCAGCAGCGGCAGCGGCGGCGGCGCGCGCGCCCGCCCCGTCGACATGGCAGCCGTGGAGAAGCAGGCGGTGCCTGCAACGGATGCAGCGGATGCTGGAGATGGCGCCCAGCAGGCAAGCGGGGCGCAGAGGAGCGTGGCTGCCGAAACAGGGCCGGTCCCGTTCACTCTCACGCTCCCTCCCGCCCCGCAGGTGCCTCTGGGTCCCGACGGCAAGCTCCTGTCGCGAAACCAGCAGAAGAAGCTTGCAAAGGCGCAGCGGTGAGCGTTGGGGTGCGCGGCGAACCGCCGGCTCAGTTTGCCAGCCGCCGCGCTGCCGTCGCCGTCGCCGTCGCCGACGCCCGGCCGACGCGCCCAAACGCGTGCGCGCTCCCTCCGCCCCCAGGCTGAAGGAGGTAAAGGAGGCCAAGAAGGCCGCCGAGCGAGAGCGCAAAGCGGCCGAGAAGGCGCGCAAGCAGGAGGAGGCGGCCGCGCGGATCGCGGGGATGACTGAGGAGGAGCGGGAGGCGGCGCGGGAGCGGCGCCAGGTGGGGGGGCTCACGGCACCGCGTGTGCGCCGCGCGTATGCTGCGGTTGTCAACGCACTTTTTTTTCCAAACATACTGCACCAGCTCTCAATTTTGGTTTTTGAAGCTCTGGAACTGAATGCGGAGCCCGAAAGCGCGCCACCCAACCCCCCCTCCAACGCAGGCCGTCCGCGAGGCGGCGACCGCGGAGCGCGCGCGCACCCGCGAGCACGCGCGCGCCGCGCTGCGGGCGCCGCTGCGGCTGGTGATCGACCTGGACTTTGACGGGCTGATGAATGTGTCAGAGGCGAGCGGGGGGGTGGGGGGTGGCACTGGCTGGCTGGAGGGCCGGGGCTGGCTGGGGGAGGTTGGGCCGGCTCGTTTAGGTTGGGTCGGCTGGCGGGTGGGGGCAGCTGGGCATCAGCGTCTAACCCCACCCCCAGCCGCCGGCGCCGACGCAACAGCCGCCACCGCCCGCCCTCCCTCTGCAGGTGAGGAGCCTGGTGTCCCAGGTGAGCTTTTCCTACGGCGTCGTCACCAAGGGACAGCTCCAGGCGCACCTGCACCTGCTGGGCGCGGCGGGCTTCGTCAAGCAGCAGCTGCGGGCGCAGATGCCCCACGTTGACTCGTGGGCGCTGACACTGGACGACGCCGGCTATGCAGAATATTTCAAGGCGCGCCCCTGCTTGCGGCGTTTCTTTGGCGTTTGGGGTGCTCGACCGTGGTGACTGTTGCCTGTTGCTGGCGTTGCTTGCCGCCACAGCGCGCGAATGTCTGCCAGGCAAAGGGGCTTTGGACCGAAGCGCGCCCCTTCCTGAGCCCCCAACCCCCCAAAAACGTGCGCCCCGCAGGAGGAGCTTGGCAGCGTGGTCTACCTCACCGCAGACTCCCCCAACGAGCTCGAGACCATAGACGCCGGCAAGGTGGGCATTAGTAACTCACTCAGTGGTTCAAATTTCGATGCGCCCCCGCAGCCTGCTTTGCATGCGCGGGCCCTGCCGTCTGGCCTCCCTGCTATTCGCGCAGCTAGGCCGCCGCCAGAAGTTGGGGATAGCGCTTTGAATGATTCAGTCGACCCTTGCAACCTGCTTACGACCACCCAAAAGCCACCCCCGAGACAGCCCCCAAAACACGCCGCCCCCACCTCCTCCCCAGATCTATGTGATCGGCGGCATCGTGGACCGCAACCGCCACAAGCGGCTGTGCCTCAACCGCGCAGAGGCGGCGGGCGTGGCGCACGCGCGGCTGCCGATCAACAAGCACGTGCAGCTGGCGACGAGCGCGGTGGGCGGCGCGCTGCGTGCCTCGCGTATCGCATCTGCGGCCCCCGCTCCCAACGCCCGCTCCCAACGCCCACTATCACCTACCCCTCACTCCAACCAACACCCCCCCAAACACCCGCTACCCTCTACCCCCAAACTCCAACTATCCTCCCCCAAAACAACCACTACCCCCCCAAACACCCACTACCCCCAGGTCATAACGGTCAACCAGGTGGTGGACATCCTGGTCAAAGGCCAGGGTCCACCCACAGACTGGGCCGCGGTGCTGGCAGAGGCGCTGCCGCAGCGCAAGCGGGCCGAGGGCGGCGGCGGCGGGGGCGGCGGCGGCGGAGGCGGGGCCGAGGGGGGCGAGGAGGAGGGCCCGGCTGCGGAGGAGGAGGCGGGCGCTGCTGCGGAGGAGGAGGGGGAGGAGGGGGAGGGCGCTGTTGGCACGCCCGAGCAGCAGCGCGAGGCGGGCGGCGGCGGTGGCGGGGACGGCGGTGGCGAGGGCGGCAAGGGCGAGCCAGGCGCCAAGCGGCAGCGCATGGACGGGGCGCGCTGAAGCGGTAACAATGCTTGAAACGGGTTTAAGAAAGCTGCAGCAAGTGCGGGGCGGCGGTGTGGAGGGTGCCGCCGCACGAGCCCTTACCCCCCCCGCCCGCTTCAGAAACGGCAATGCACGGAATAAGAATCGAATCCCGCTGCTCGATAGCCCCCCAAACCCGCCAGGTGATCCGCTCGAGAGCCCACAGGCCGGGTGAGCGCAGCTGCCGCGCCCCCCTGCGTCGCCAGCGCCCTTCACCGGAGCCGTGAAGCCGTTCGCGGAGCCGCGCGCGGCGCCCCCGGTGCTGCGGCGGCGGCGGGCGGCGCCGGCGCCATGAGCTTTGTCGCGCTCGGCGGCGATGCGGGCAGCCGGCCCACGTTCTTCGAGGTCTACGCCGCCGACCGGCTCGTGCCGAGCCTCAGGGCCGCGGTGGTCTACTCCCTCTCGGTGCGGCACGCTGCGCGTGCGGGGCGGGCCAGCCGCCACAGCGGGCACGGCGCGGCGCGGCAGCTGCCGCGCGCCACGCGCCGCGCGCCGCGCCGGCAGCGCGGCCACCACGCGCCCCAAACGGCTCGCACCCGCAAAACGCCGCGCCGCCGCCCCTCAGGTCCTTGCCCAGTCGCGCGGCTGGGTGCAGCGGCTGCTAGACTATGAGGACGAGGTGGTGGCGCTGGTGACGGCGCTGCTGGACAGGCACAGCCTGCGCAGCCTGGAGGCCACGTTTGCGGAGAGCCTCTACGGCCTCAAGCGCGAGCGCCGCGGCGGCGGCGGCGGCGGCAGTAGCAGCGGCGGCAGCAACAGCGGAGCTGGGAGTGTTGGCGCGGCGGCGGCGGCGGCGGCGGCGGCGGCGGCGGCGGCGGCGGCGGCACCGGCGGCACCGCTGGGGCGGCGTGGCGCCAACGCGGCGCTCGCGTGGGCTGTGCTGCTGCCGTACCTGCAGGCAAAGGCGGAGCGTCTGTACACCCGCCACGCCCACCAGCAGCACGGCCTCCTCGGCCTCGCGCTGCGCCGCGCGGCGGCCGCGGCCCCGCCGCCGCGGCCGGGCGCGCCGCAGTGGGCGGCGCGCGCCGAGCGCGCGCGGCGCGTGGGGCTGGTGCTGTTTGTGCGCGCCTACCCTTACGTGCACGCGGCGCTGGAGGCGGCCCGCTTTGGGTTCCAGCTGGGATACCTTTTGGATGCCCTGGACTGCCACGACCCCGTGCTGCGGCTGCTGGGCCAGCGGCTGGTCCGCATGTCAGGGCCAGACATGGTGCGCCGCGCGCGCGTGCGCGCGCGGGCCTGCTGCGTGCGGCCTGCGGCGCTGCTGCCGCTCGTGGGGGCCCTCAAATCGATACTCGGCTCTGTGTCTATAATATGAAAGCCTGGAGAAAGTACGGGTTGCGCTCATCATTGCCCGCCCCCTGCCCCGCGCCGCAGGCCCGCCTGGAGCAGGAGCAGCAGCGCGCCCGCGCCGCGCGCTTCGCGGCCGCAGAGCAGCGCGGCAGCCGGGTCGCGCGCGGCGCGGCGCGCGCCTGGCTGCGGGCAAGGTACGCTGTGTCTGACCACGTGCGCAGCGCGCTCATCCTGGGCGTCTTCGGCTTCAAGGTGAGAGGGAGCGGCAGGGGGGGGGAGGCCTTGCGGTGGGTGCCGCCACGGCGCGGCGAGCGGCTGCGCGGCGGCCTTCGGCGCGGCTGCGCGGCGACTGGGAGCGGGCGCGGGCGCCCCCCGCACTGGCGGCCTGTGCACCACAAGCTGGCGCAAAGAATGCGTGCCTCGGCCCCCCCCAACGCGCCACCCCCCCCACCCCCACCCCACAAAAACGCAGATCCTTGAGTGGTGGTACACGTCAGCAGAGGACCGCCTGTCCGCCGGCAAGACGCTGCCGCCGCCGCCCGCGCCGCCGCCGCCCGCGCCGCACCCCGACGGAGTGCGCCTGCCCGACGACGCCGCCTGCTGCCCGCTGTGCGTGCGGCCCCGCACCAACCCGGCTGCGCTCGCGGTCTCGGGGTACGTTTTCTGCTACCCCTGCATTTTCGGGTGGGTGACGCAGCGGCGCTGCTGCCCCGTGACGCGCGCGCCCGCGACGCTCGACCATGTGCGGCGGCTGTTTGAGGCGGCGTGACGCGGGCGCCGGGGGGATTGCGGGCCGGCGCGGGGCTGGACTGCCCCTTCCCCCCCACCCAAGCCTAGCCCCAGTTCATGACACAACCGCACGAGCGGCCGCCTTCTGTGGCTGCGTGCCCTCCTGTGCAGCTGTAAGGTTTTGCTATGCTTTGTGCGCTGGCCCCCAGGCAGGGCTTGCAGGGCGTTGTCCCAGGGGGGGCGGTCAAGCGGACAGTCCGTGGGCGCGGCGCGGCTGTGGCGCGCGTGCGGCACGGCCGGGGACCGCCGCGCGCGCGGCCGCTCTCGGCGCGCGGCGCTCGGCCCCCGCTGGCGGCCGAAAACGGGTTCTTATGGGATTTCCTTACGATTTGGCGTCGTTCCGGCCAGCGGGCTGCCCGGGAATTCAAGATGGGTCAAACACGGGACCAGGCCGGCAGCTCGCCAGGCCCCCTCTCCCGTCGCATTTGAGCCGCGCCGCTCGCTCCACGCCATAGTTGCAGGTTCAACACCCGCACGTTGGCCTCCTCGTTTCAAACCCTCGCCCAACAACGCCGCCAGACCGCCGCAGCTGTCGCCGGAGGCCCACCTCTACGCGCGCCCCCAGCCATGACTTCCCGCGCCGCTCCCGCCCGGGGGCTCGAGGAGAACATGGCCCGCGCCAAGGACGCCAAGGCGGGCGCGGCTGAGGCCCCGCGGCGCAGGTGGGGGCCGGGCTCAGGGCGTGGGTCTGTTGCACCTGCCGGGTCTTTGGCCGAGCGAGCCGCGCGCCCGCAGCCCCCGGCGACCCCTGAGCCCGCGCATATCAATCCTTCAGGGCCCTGGGCGACATCGGCAACGTCGGAGGCGTGACGACGCGCTCGCAGGCGGCCAAGGACAAGGTGAGCGATCCAGCGATCGCTGCAGCCGTGGACCCGCTGCCCGCCAACCGCACCCAGCCTGGACCGTCCCACCGGGGCGCGATCGAACGGTTGCATGGGATTGCGCGCGCCCCCACCCCCTCCTCGCCGCGCGCCGCGCCCACCTCGTGCACGGCGCCCTCCCCCTCCCAACGCGCCGCCGCCGCAGGGCCCGGTCAAGCCGACGGCCCTCAAGCCCCGCGACCCCGCGCCCGAGCCGGCCGCCGCCCCCCGCTCCCGCGTCCCCGCCGCGAGCCACAAGGGCGGCTCCAGCCTGAGCTCCCTGCTGCAGAGCCGCTCCGAGTTCGCGTCGGTCAAACGCGCCGCGCCGGCCCCCTGCCCGCCGTCGCCGCTGCCCGACATCGACGGCAAGGACCGCCACAACCCGCTGGCCGCCGCTGACTACGCCCAGGACATCTACTGCTACTACCGCCGCGTCGAGCCGCGCTTTGCCGTGGCCGCCGACTACATGCGCACCCAGGTGTGTGTGCGGGGCCGCGGGCACCGGGGGGCAGGGCGCTTGCTGGCATTGGCGTGGCAGCCCCAGCGGCAAACGGTTTGGTGCAGCGTCTTGCCCCTTGCCGCAGACCGGAGTGCACGCCGCACGGATTACAACCCTCGCGCCTGCAGTCCTGTCTCACCCAGTCCCACCCCCAACGCGCCCCTCCAAACCCCGCTCCCCCCAGGCCGAGGTCAACGAGAAGATGCGCTCCATCCTGATCGACTGGCTGGTCGAGGTGCACCTCAAGTTCAAGCTGATGCCCGAGACGCTGTACCTGACGGTCAACCTCATCGACCGCTACCTGGCCAAGCGCAACGTGACGCGCAAGCGGCTGCAGCTGGTGGGCGTGACGGCCATGCTGATCGCCTCCAAGTACGAGGAGATCTGGGCCCCCGAGGTGCGCGACTTTGTCTACATCAGCGACAAGGCCTACAGCCGCGAGGACATCCTGGCCTGCGAGAAGACCATGCTCGAGGTGCGGCGCGGGGGTGGGGCTGGGGGGTGGGGGCGGCTTGTCTGCTCGGCCGCCAGCGCCCGCAGGCCGGCTCACCCTGCCAAGGGGTTTTGAGCGCGCCCCGCGCCGCGTACGGAGCTTGTTTTGGTGCATGGGAGAGCAGCCCCCTGCCACCATCCCACCCCATGCCCTAAGCCCCCCACCCACCCAACCCCCCCTCAAAACCCACCCGC
Source organism: Raphidocelis subcapitata (assembly GCA_003203535.1). NCBI lineage: Eukaryota > Viridiplantae > Chlorophyta > Chlorophyceae > Sphaeropleales > Selenastraceae > Raphidocelis > Raphidocelis subcapitata. The sequence continues at coordinate 675,857 of BDRX01000001.1, forward strand.
AGGTGCTGTCGTACGACCTGACCGTGCCCACCACCTTCTCCTTCCTCGCGCGCTTCAAGAAGGCCGCCGCCGTGGAGGACGCGCGCGCGGGCAACTTTGCCGAGTACCTGATCGAGCTGGCCCTCGTGGACTACGCCATGCTGGCGCACCCGCTGTCGCTCATCGCCGCCGCCGCGCTGCACGTGTCGCTCTCCGCCGTCGACGCCGCCGACACCTACCCGCGCGCGCTGCGCCGCCACGCGCGCTACGAGCTGCCAGAGGTCTCCGCGGTGGCGCGGCAGCTGGTGGCGCTGGCCGACAAGGCGCCCGCGAGCAGCCTCAAGGCGGTGTTCAAGAAGTACAGCAGCAGCAAGTTTGGCGAGGTGGCCACCAAGGTGGAGCTGCCCGATCTGGTGGAGGAGGAGGCCGCGTGACCGGCGCCCACCAACCAACCACCTCAGCACTTGCGTATGTATGCGCGCGGCCACGGCCGCGCGTTTTTGGCCCCTGTCCCCCCTTTCCAACTGCTTCGCAAACCGCCGGGCCCTGGGGATGCCGCTGGCGGCACGGCGCGCCGCCGCGCACAAGTGCTGCGCGCGGCGCCGCCCCCGCTGTGAGGCATCCGCGGCCCGCCTGCTTTCGTACCAGCCTCGAGGCGGCGCGCCGCCGCGCGTCTGTTTCCCTCCCTCTGCGGGATGACAATGCGTTCCTTTCCCCCCTTTGTCTTTGCCACGAAGACGACGGCCCAGCGCAGAACTTGAGGCCTCCCGCGCCGCGGCCGGCCAGCCGCAGCGTCTCGCCACGAGTGTACATAGGCCCGCTGCGTGTTTCACGCCCACGCTCCCCCACACCCCGGGGTCCCCCCTCACCGCCTGCGCGCGCGCCAGGGGCCGTAGCTGCGCTGCGAAATGCGCGCGCGCACCCCTGCCGCGCGCGGCGGTGCCGCCCTCGCCCCTTTGCACCCGGCCAGCACGGCCTACGCAGCAGCGGTCTTCCCTCTCCCCTTCCCCAGCCCCCTGGGGCGCCCACACGCCTGGCATAGGCCCAGGGCGCCCCCTCCCCCGCGCTCCGCACCCTCTGTCGCCGCCTTTTGCTGCGCGCACCCTCGCCGATTGGCGGCCTGGCGTGGCGTGCATGCTCGAGCTTTGGGCTGGAGGGCTGGCGCGACGGGCAGGCGGGCGGGCGCATTTCATTCACGCTCCCGGCTGACCGCCTTTTGACCGGCTGCGCGGCCGCTGCCTGGCAACGAGGCCCGTGCACTGGCATGGTAACCAGCAAGCTCGTTCACGCTTGAGGGGTGCACAGCAGAAGGGGGGCGCAGTCAACGGGTGCAAATCCGGCAGGTCCCAAGGGCGAGTGCTGATTCCCACAGTCTACGGCACGGTCGGTTGCAGTGATTTCGGCCCCTTTTACACTGGCAAAAAGGGTGCGGCGCGGCCGTTGCCCCCAGAGCTCGCCGACCGCAGCGCCGTCGGCGGCGCGCCCAGGCTGCCCCTGGAGAGCTCCCACCCAAATCCTCCCCCGAGGCGGCTGGCACCGAGCCGCTCCAGCGTTGCTGCCTGCCCATCAAGTCTGCGTTGGTTGGGGTTGGTCCAGGGTGCGATAGGCTTGATAGCGGTTTTAGGCAAACCTGCACAAGGCAATGAGCTGCAGGCGCGGGCTGCTGCAGGCGCGCGGGCCGACTCACAACGAAATGTCGCGCCGCGTCGATTTGACAATCTCTCCCAGGGGCAGGAATGGGAAGGGCTGTGCGGGAAAGGGGAAGGTTGGGGATCTACTTGGCCGGTTATGCCCAGGCATGCTGCCACCCCCCTCCAATCGCGACTCCAGCCGCTGGGGAACCCCGCCCCCTCTCTAAAAGCTAGCGCCCACCTGTTCCAGCTGGGTGGCGGCCTCGTCGATGCTCAGCAGCAGGATCGATATCAAAGCATATAGCAGGACCTCCAACCCCACATGCCAGGGGTCCATATCCTTGTCGCCAAAAAGCGCCAGCGGCAGCAGGAGCAGCCAGATCTCGACAAACCCCGTGCACAGCAGCGTCAGCGTGTAGGGCATCGCCTGTTGGGGGCCCCGGCGGGGGCAGCGTCCGTGATGCCCGCCCAAGCACGCAGGTCACTGCATATGGGCGCAGCCACGGCGGGCCAGCCGGCCACCCCCGAGAGACCCGATTCTTCCCTCCCTTGGTGCCCGCACCTACCTGGAAGAGGATCCTCCCGCAGTTGCCTTGCGCCACGATCCCACCCGCGATCACAGCGTCGACGGCGGTGAACTGGCCCATCAGGGAGGAAGAGGGACGTTTTTTTGCAGTTGCAGGGCCTTGAATCAGGGCATCAACCCCCTGCTGCCGGCTTCCCCGCAAAGGTTGTGGGCCCCATCCCGACTGCCGCGAGTCTCTGACGGCTGATGAGCAATGGCCAATGACTCATCGGTCAACGGCTCCCGCGCACCTGGCCCACGTCCAGTCCGGCGCACGCCAGCAGCTGCCGCAGCCGCATCGTCACCACCAGCCGCGCCTTTGGCGCCGCATTGTAAAACGTGAGCTCCTCGGCGTTGAGCAGCGCCGCCGCGTCGGGCGCTACGGTGGCCAGGTCTGTGAATGAGACATAGTGCCACACGCTGGGCTGCCAGAGGCTGCACCACCGCACAATCTCGGCCTGTGCGCGGCGAGGCGGCCGGCGGCTTGCGTCTTTTTGCCCATCATTGCACGGTTCTTCCTTCACGTGCATGCACCCGCACGCGCGCCCACACCCTGGCCCACGCCCCGCAGCCGCACGCACCTTGAGCTGCGGGTCCCCCACCCAAAGCACGGCCATCGTTGCCACGCTGACCGCCGCGCCCCCGACCGAGCCAAACGCCTGCCGCGCCAGCCACCAGCGCTCGTAGCTGCGCCCCACCCGGAACGTCAGCAGCAGCGCGAGCGTGAACGTCGACAGCCGCCAGGTTAGCGTCGTCGCCGTGGCGCTGTCGGGGCTGGCCAGCGGGGTCAGGTTGAGCCTTGCATTGACTATCGCAAGCGCCGCGACGGCCATGTTTGCCGCCAAAGGCATCTTGATGTGCCACAGCAGGTGGGAGGGGGGCCCAAGGTAGGCGAAGAGGCTGTGCAGGTACCGGCACTGTGACGACAGGGCGCGCCAGTGCTGGACGCGGGTTTTGCACGACACCAGATCTGGCCTGCGACGAACGGCGTGGCGTTTTGGGGAGCGTGGTCAATGCCTAGTTACGCCGGGACCGGCTTGTGGCGCATGTGCCCTGGCGCATGTGCCCTGCGCATGGCTGGGCGCCCGCCATTGGCCCTGTGTCCATCTGGCCCAACCTGGTGTCGTAGACGAGCCAGTGATAGGCCCGCAACAGGGGGTTGGCGCTGCGCGGCGGCCGCGGTTCGGCTGCGGCCGCCGTCCCGGCCGCCGCCGCCGCCGGCGTCAATACCACGGACCGTTGGCCGAGGCGAGTCATCCCAAGCTTACACAGGTGCGCGCTCAGCGCTGGGGGTCGGGATTCAGGGCAGGTGCCAGCGAGGAAAGGTGTGACCGGGACCAAAGCCGCAGGTTCCGTAAAAACCGGTCAGGGACCGGCATCGGTTGTTGCATTCCTTGAGATGCGCCCAATCTACGCAAGGTCGACGCCCGGGTTACGCCAGGACACGGTACCATGGCGCGCCCGGCCCTCCTGGCCCTCCTCACGGCCCTCCTGGTCGGTCGGGCCACATGCCAGATGACGATGACCATGGCGGAGGCGCCTCCGGGGGGTGCAGGGCGCACGCCGGCGCCGGCCGCCACTGCCGGCAGGCGGGTGGTGTGCCCGAGCCTTCCGGCGCCAGGCCCGTCGGTGAAGAGATTCTCCCTGACGGCCGCCAAGATTCAGTCAAAGGTGCGGCGCCCGTCGCTGGCGCAGCCCGGCCACCCTGCATGCGGCGCCCAGTCGAAGAGCCCCCCGAGTCTGCTTGCCCCGCCCCCCCCCCCCCCCCACCCCCCTTCCCAAACACGCAGACCCAGACCCTGGCGTACAACGGCACCGCCGTGGGCCCCCTCATCCGAATTCGGCTGGGGGATGAGGTCCAGATCGACGTCACCAACAAAGACATCCCGGAGGGCACGAGCGTCCACTGGCACGGCCAGGTGGGCACGCGGGGCGCGCCCCCGAGCGCCTGCTGCCCCGCGCGCACGCCAGCTGTGCAGTCCGCCTGCGGCGGGCCGGCGCCGCGCTCCGCCGCGCCCCACGCTCGCCCCTCCCGCCCCCCCCCCCCCCCCCGGACCTCCCCAACACGGCGTGGGCCGACGGCGTCGCCGGCGTCTCCCAGGCGCCCGTCCCCCCCGGCTCGACCTTTTCGTACCGCTTCAAGGCGGGCCCCGCGGGCACCATGTGGTACCACTCCCACACCGGCGAGCAGTATGGCGACGGGCTGCGCGGCCCCCTCATCGTGGACGACCCCGCGGACCCCCATAAGGGGCTGCACGACACCGACCTTGACGCGCACGTGCTCATGCTGGCCGATGTGTACGACACAACAGTCGCGCAGCAGCTGAAGGACCTGGAGTCCGGCGGCATGGGCGCGATGGCGGCGGCAGGGGGGCTGCCCGACGCGCAGAGCATGGGGGGCGTGCCGGAGCAGCCGCAGGGGCCGATGGGGAAGATGCAGGTGCTCTGCCCGCCAGAGGTGCTGAACCAGGACCTGTCGGATTCCCCGTGGTACGGCGTCCAGGTGGGCAGTCAAGGCTGGTGGTGTGTTTTCGGGCCTGTTTACGGCCACGATTTGCTGGCCGCGCATGCACATGCGCATGCGCGGCGCTCGCTCGCTCGCCGCCGCCGCCCGCCCCCATGCCTAGCGAGGCTCACCCCCCCCCCCCCCCCCC